>JAEIFP010002303.1:13350000-13707500 GCA_018903935.1 Drosophila insularis | reverse complement strand
GTTTGTTAGTCTTTTGTTGTTTCAAAACAAAAGAGCCTTGGCAAAGGCTATGATTCCTATGAAAGCCGATAATAAAGTGCCAATGGACGAGCAAACATAAACACAACATATAATGAGGACCAACATTTTAATTGGATATGGATTACAGAAACCAAGCATCACTCAATAGAATGAATTTCGGGTTATCTCTGAAAACAGAATAGGAAAATAAGTCGAATTTGAGATAATTTCATGGCAAGGTAGAGAGAAAGGGCGAGAGAGAGTGAGTGTGAAAGTGAGAGATAAAAGCAGTGGGGTGTTAATGTCACTCACTCGCACACAAACACATACACACACATAAATGTAGTGAGTGCAATTTTCTGTCAGCTTCATCAGCCGCACATTTGCGGCAAATGAAATGGTAGAAGAGAAAAATCATTACGATTTGAATGTCATGAAATGCATTTTGTTCGTGTTGAAGCGTTTTTGTGGTCGATGAAAGGATGTCAAGAGGAAGAAGAGAGAAAGAAGAGAGAGGGAAAGAGAGAGAGAGAGAGACAAGAAAGAGTAGAGAGTGGTTAAGGAAACATAAAAACTTTACTCTTGCATTCTCCTTTCCATGTCTTTTACGAAATAATAAACTTAACTGTGACTGACAAGACACCACGCCTTCAAACCACACCGCAGCCAACCCCACCCCCAACCAGCCAGCCCACCTCACAATCTAAACACACAAAAGGCGTCAGTTGTATGCGGTATGGTCACTTAAAAAGGAAACAACTTACCAAAAAGCTAGTGGGGCGGGGTCAGCAGCCCAGCATATTGGCATTGCTTCTTAAGCAACCATCCCACCCAAGTGCGGGTAATACTTCCTCTCTCTTTCTTTTTCTCTGTCTCTGTCTCCATTTCTCCCCCTGAAATCTCCTCGAATCAAGCAACAGAAACAATCAAATTCAGCTCAACGACAAGCACTTGACTTACATCCAAGACCATCGAAGTCTTTTGCTTTGAAGTGAATCGAAAGGATGCAAACTGCAGTTGAAATGTTTTCACATCAACCCAACTATCACCCCTTCCCATGCCCCCCACTGTTCTTATTCGTCCTTACCCACTTGCCTTCTTCGCCATAAACTTAGCTCAACTCAACTGAACTCAATATCCTTGGCCATAGCCAAGACCCTCGCGCATTCTGTCCAAATGCCCAATAGAGGAATGTTTTTTCTTACCACCCACCACCCATGTATTTTTTTTTTTCTTCGTACATGTGTATACATACGAACACAGATACACCCTGCTCTTGAAGTTCATTGAAATTTTATTTGAGCATTGGCTCTAAGTGACTGTCCTGGCCTGTCTTGGCCTTGCCAAAGGCAAATCAAATCGGAAACACAATCTTAAATGCAGTTTTGGCCAACAAGAAGGATGCTCTGTGGCATTCAAAATGGTCGATTGTTGTCACACAACAAATTGATAAACCATTTCACGATATCGAATCAAATCAAAACAATTAACTAACAAATAAAGCAAAACTGTTTCACTTAAATGCAGAATCGTTATTAATAATCTTAACATACGTGCCATAGAGTTAAACAATTAGGCTAAGAGGCTAAGAGAATGAATCTAAACTTTCGTTATCTAAGAGCCATTGATGCTCGAATCAACAAGTTGACTATTTATTTAGTACTTAGTTTTCATAGATAGTTGCTCTTTGAGATCTGGGCAATATATAAACTTTTAATTCATTGAAATTGTTAAGCAGAGATGGCTTGAATATTTTTTGGCTTCAGTTACGTATACGCCGGGTTGCACGCTCATTGCTTTGCCTTGATTGATTGTGTAATTGTCTAGTTTGGCTTTCGTATGCCTAATATATACTTTTCTTCTCCCCACACCCCTCTTCGTCTATCTTTATTGTTTAAATATGCCTTCTTCTTCTTTTGTCTTGGGTTGTCTCTTCCAATTCACTTTTGCGGGTAATCTATTAAAAATGTGAATTTAATGCCTTCTTAATATCCATTCAACACACTCACTTACTCGGTCTCGCTGACTGATGAATGGTAAGCGATATGAAAACACAATTTAAGGCCAACCACACACACACACACACACACGCTCCTAAAGAGATAGAGAGAGAGAGAGGGGGGCGAGACAAGGCAAATGTAACTCAATATTCCGTTTTCGCCGCCAACCTACAATTCCTCCTTCTTCTTTCTTATAATCCTTTCGACAGAGTGAATTATTTTTTCTTGTTTCTTTTTCTTTTTTGTATTTTCCTTTTTCCTCTACTTTATTTTTCCCTTCATTCGCCTGGGTTATTTATGGGCGCAGCTGTCGCCCCAAAAAGAGGAACATTAAAAATGTCAAATTATCTTGTAAATATTTTTCCATTTGAAATTTCATTTGTCAGACGTTCTTAAAAATTTTAAATGAAAATTAAAAGCCAATTAGATTGCATCATAACTCATATGACCCAGGCCCTAACTAAGACAACTCCATAAAGTCCAATCATTGCATTTGACTGGCCAGGACACCAGCATGGCAAATAATAAATCGAAAGGAGCAACAGCAAAAAATTAAACAGAAAGAGGTTGGAGAGAGAGAATGAAAGGCAAGCCCGCGGAGCAAAATAACAATTCAGCTTTTAATTTCATTGCTTTGAGCACTCTCTGGGGGATTCGCATGATAAATGCTCACAGACTAAAGAACCGAAAAAGGACACGGCAATAGTCCTTTTGACTGGCTAAAGACCAGAGCGAGGTGGTGAAAATACACCAAGTTCATTCACACTTAAAACTCAATCTTCAAATCGTTACATATCGATTGCTTTATAAGGCAAAGGAATACTCATGATCCGCATAATCGATAAGCCTCAATGTTATATTAATTCGGTTTTTCTTTTGGCTTGAGAAAATCGATTTCCTTTTGTCTTGCAATACTTGTTTGAGATATGGTTTTAATGAAATTTGAATTGCCTCGAATTTTGGTTTGAGGGTCAACCATCATTCACCACCATCGCCAGCCACGCCCACGCCTCCGGCCAGGAGCCTCACCTCCCATCCGCTACTTTATGGCAGCCATTTTGCATTTGCCTCAGCATTTTAATCTAATTTCAATGTTCTCACCCAAAACAAACAAATAAAAGCGTCAGGAAGGCAAACGAAGCGGAAATGTTGAAAAGTTTTCTTTCTGTTTTTTTGTTTTTTCTTTGGATTTCTTTCTTTCTTCTTTTTGTATTCATCGCTTTTTGGCTGTTGCTTTGTTTTTGCTTTTCCTTTCCGGTTTGCGTTTAAGCCGAAATTTCGCGTGCAACATTTTGTGGTCACTCAAATGGGGGATTCCAATTCCCTTCCTTTCATTTTCCATCCCCATTGACTTTGGTGAAAAATTCATTCATTCATTGTTTCGTTCAATCTCTTGTACTTCTCTCCCTTTTTCTGTTGGCTAAATGTCTGTCAAAGCGGTAAAGTTAATGTCAATTCTTAAATGCACTCAATTAGCTTTGATTAAATAGCCACAAAAAAAAAAAAGATTCTCTGCTCTCTCCCCCTCTATACTCTTTATTATTGCCATAAATTCAGCTTAGTTCCGGCATTGTCGCTTATTCGTGGCCAATGGGCAAGGAATTTCCATTTAACTGAATTGAATTCAAAAAGTTTATTTCGGACATCAAATTCTAAGCTCACCAGTAAATGTAGAGCGACCACTTTGATACCCTTTAATTCAGACTTTTACTAGTTACGCCATTTTATCTGTTTTTTTCTTGCCTTCGAATCTTTTTTTTACTACAGAGCATATCAAGTTCGGCCCTAACATATGTAACTTTGGTTTTTTCTAATGCTTAATATTTTGGCTTTGACTAGTCTGGCCTGGCCTGGCCCGGTTTGGCCTGGCTTGGCTTATATTTGTATTTTCTTTTTGTTTTGCTTTTGCTTTTGCTGTTGGTGTCTTTGTGATTTGCATTTTGCAGCTGCTTTTTGGGATGCCTAATTAAGATGGCCAACTATGCTGGCACGGGACGATGCAGCACTAATGCAGGATGGAATGTAGTACTCACTGTCTCTCTCACTGACCTCTCGTCCTTACTCCCTCCCCGCCAGCCTTTTGTGCCTTTGTGGGTCTGCAATGGCCGGCTTATTATCTCATCTGGTTTACGGAACTATCCCTCGACTCGAACTCTAGTTAAATGAAATGAATTCAAGCCGTATAATGAGCACAAAGTAAAGTTCATAATTTCTCTCTATTTTTTGCGAAAACGAGAAAAAGAGAACAAAACAAAAAAGAACAAAAAAAAATAGTCAAACTTGGCTTTACCAGTATACCATGTTGTTGGCCTTTCTCTCTCTCTCTCTGTGTGGCTCTTTTTGACCATGCATCTTGGAGATTTTTTAATAAAATAATTTCGCACATTTCTCGCTGGAGAAATGAGAAATTTTTAATTGTTGCACGCTGTCGACACATCCGGATGAGCAAGTGAAGCGCCTGCAGCAAAATGAACAAACAGGACTCGCACACCACACACATACACAGGATCTACTTCAGGATAAGCAGAAGGGCCAGCGGGCATCAACTCCATCCCTTTCTCTCTTTCTCTGTCTCTCTCGCTTTATACTGTTTGTTAATGTGGCCATTGTGCTGGTTGGTTAACAAAACCAATTTGCCTTAGTGTATATTTTTATATGCAGTTTTGGTTTGGTTTTTGTTTTGTGCAGTGGCTTGGCGCTTTTTGTTTTTCTGTATGTGTGTGTGTGTGTGTGTGTTTTTTTTTTTTTTTTTTAGTTTATTGTTTGCGGTTTGTCAGTTTGTTTGTTTGTTTCTCTTCCCCCACCCTTCTCTTTGTTCTCTTTTGTGCTCTTTCTCTGTATTTCTCTCACTTTCATTCTGTTTGTTTGTCGCTTGTTGATTGCATTCTTTTTTTCTATGTGTGTGGCCATAAAGTTCTGCCTAGTTTTGTTGCCAGTTTTCAGCTTTCGCTTCTTCCCTTCTGCATCTGTTTGTTGAGGTCATCACGAGTTGCGTTTTAATTGCAATTTGCTGCGGGCTTCTTTGCCTAAAGCGGACAACAACCAAGCAAATGGTCAAGCCTTGGGAAAAATAAGGGTTTTTAGGTCGGAAAGGTATTTCCGAAAGTTATCAACATTTCATTGTTGGATGGATGGGAAAAGTTTTATCAATTAGCTGTTATTAATTTGTATTTTGTCCTTTTTCCATTGCAGGCAGCTACCACTGACTGACCCAAAAAAGTTCCTGGTCTCAACCTACAAGAAGCCCCAGCCACAAGGACAAAAGAAGAGTGAGCGATAGAGTGAGAGAGAGGGAACAGAGTCAAAAATGTCATCCAATTGGCTACTATATCTGGGCCTTGTCTGGCTACTAACAGGTAAGCATCTTTTGACCCAAAATGCAAATGTCTAAGAGCAATTCTACCCTCTCCTATAGCCAATTACTAGCCGCTCTCTTACATCTATATCCACATGCATATATATATTTGTTTTTTCTTTTTTTTTTTTTTCTGCAATTTGGAGTTGGGCCAGCAGTTGGGGTGGCTTCGGGCTCGGATACCTCCATCTGTTGGCTTGAGTTTCATTCTTCTCTCTGGCTTTTTCCTGGTAATGCGCTCTGAATGCGCGGCACGTAAAAACAATTTCGTCTTGGCTTGGGCTTCGCGAAAAAAAAAAATAAAAAAATGAAAACCGTTGTGAAAGTCTCTGTAACTCAAGTCAGGGCTGGGCTTTTACTTTCTTCGTTTCATTCACCCGCTGCCCCCTTTTAGCCTAGCCACCTAGCAACGAAGCGTCATCATCATCATCTACTTGCCATATTTTTCCACCTTCAGCTCCGTTCTCCTTCTATGCCTTCTACGTCTCATCCCATCATTCTCATCTTGATTCAGTCTTCATCCGTCTTCCTTCTACAGCTGCAGCTGAAATTGTTTTATATCATCTACTCAGCCATCTATTTTATAAACTGAAATTTAAAATAACAAGCCGTAAGCGTGCTTTGATTATTGTGGGCATGGCATCAGCCCACTTTTATTCATACCATACGTTCGTCCATCCATCGATGGCACTGCAATAAGAAATAGAAATATAAAATAAAGGCAACATTTCAGCGCATTGCAAATTGCAAATTGAGCAGAAAAACCACTGGTGTGTTAGTTGAGTTGGAGGAGCAGTCGATAACGTTGCTTTCAAAAAATTGTAGTGTAAAAGTGGTTTAGTGGGTGGGTGGTGAGCATAACCCACCCACCTGGTTCATATGGAGGCCCATCCATCCTGTCTCTATAAGGCACAAAACACAAATGCTTGTTAAAAAATATGAGTAGTTCAATTGCACTCGCAAGGATTGATAGCTCGTTGGCTTTATTTTGCCGTTTTTTGTTTACACACATACACACACACACACACACACACACACACACACAACATAGACAACCATCTTCTTCAGTCGAGTAAATATGGGGCAATTACTTTTACAAAATGTACATATAGATATACCAAATCAAATCAAAGAATATCAATAACTGAATTCCAATTGAATTAAGTATTATCTAAGGGTACAAAGATTCTAGTTCTAGTTCAAATATATTAGGACACAGACTAGCTCTTTGCCTTGAATCGCTTATACATACATATAAACATAATGTTGAAAAAAAGAAGGAAAAAATGTTAATGGAATGCTGTCAAAGAATTTCTCAAACTTAAAACTTTGTTTCGTATTGCGAATTGTGCCGAAATTTACGCGAAATGGCAGAAATGCCATCAGAGAGGAAGAAGGTAGACTAGTTGCACCCAAAGGTAGAGAATTGGTTTGGTGAGGTGGGGGTTTAGGAGGTGGTGTCATCATTGCAAGTGCAGCTCATGTGTTGAGCGAAAAGCAAACACGAAGCAAACGAGTAACAGGGGCAAATTTGAAATGAAATGAAAATGGCCGCCAAAAATGTTGGCAACATTTGCAAAGTGTTAAATGCCGTTTGGTAAAGCCGCTCCAGTAGCTATCTTCTCTCTAACCCACCACACCCCACTCTGTCTCCTAGCTCTTCAGAGTGTGGGAGTTAGGCAGGAGATTGGGTTTGGTTTGGTTTCAGTTTTTTTTCGTTTTGTGTTTGCTGCTACGATTACAATGACGATTATGCTGATGATATGGAGGCTGCTGTTGCTCTTACTGGTACTCGGTTTCGTTTTCGGTCCGGGTCCGTGTCCGTGTCCGTGTCCGTGTCCGGGTCTCTAGTCTCTATGGTCTCCCATTTGGGGCCTTGGTAACGGCAGCTACGTGGCTGCCAGCCAATTAAAGGCAAACAATCCTGTATGGGTGACATATCCTGCCTGTTTCTCTCTCGCTCTCTCTCTCTCTCAGCTCATTCCTGGCCTCCTGTTGCCGTTTATGCTGATTCTGTAGCTGCCCTTGGGCTGTCGTCAGCTGATTTATGGCCAACATTCGCATGCACAACGGCAGCAGCTTATACCGCATGTCTGACTCTTGTCCTGTTCGTCCTTGTCGTCGTTCTCGTTGTCGGTTTTCGGTTTACAACTTTGCCAGGACGAATTATGTTATGCAAACGCACACATGGCCCTGTTATCCTGACTTCTGTTATTTGTTCAGCATTTTATGCACTCCAAGAGTCGCGTGGCCCAACCCCCTCCCCCAAGGTGACAAGGTCTACTTCCTGTTTCTCTTCCTGTGGCTCCAGATGCGGCTCCTTGCCGGCGTAATTGAAGTTCATAATTTTTTTATTAAACACACATCACCCCTAACACACACACACACACACACACACACACACACACACAATGACACAGTTACATTATTACTCCGTGGTTCTTGTTTGTGCATTTTTATGCTTTTCTCTTCCATCTCCTCTTTCTCCTCCTTCTCCCAGCTGGTGCGTGTTAATGTCTTGAGCATGGCCATTGAGAAGGCAGCGAAAGCATCGTTAAGTTGTCAATTGTCAGTATAAGATGCGCATCTCGGGAGCTCGGGAGAAAAAAAGGAAATGAGAAAAAAAAACATTCTTGGCGTTGGTAGTGAAAGACTGAGGCTTATATGAATTTTACAATTTCCCTCCATTTTCTAGTCGTCCTCTTTTGTTGGCCACATTTTTTAAGAGCTGGCAGTTAATAAACATGAAAAAAACCCAACATCAATTATACTTTCCCATTTGCCATTGCCTCAAGGTTAAATGGGGCAAATATCATTTTGGCTTTTGGACCAAGAAGCTTATTTTCAAATTGTTGAAAGATCTAGGAAACTGGGGTTTCTTACTCTCTCTCTCTCTCTCCCTGTCTTTTTCTCTCTTTATATACACTTTTTTATGCTACAAGTGTCTCTGTGAACTTTTTCTCTAAATTTAATGGTCATTTTTATATATGATTGCCCCGCGATTTGTTTCCCTGTCTACCTGTTGGCTCTGCCATAAAATTGCAAAGAAAATATGACCCCAGTAGAGTGGCAAAAAAAAAACGACCACGACGAAGAAGACGAGAAAAAAATCCCATCATGCCAAATGGCTGAAATCGGCAAAAAGCCGTTCCAGTGTCGACTACTCTTCTGTCCATTGCTTTTAACATTTATCATACGCAACGTGGGCCGTGTTCCCATGTCCATGTCCATTGCGATGTCTGTCTGTTTGTCTGCCAGTGTGTGTGTGTGTGTGTGTGCTAAGTGTGCACTTAAAAGCTGGACAACAGGCAATGGGTGCTCACTTGGTTTGGTGAGAGAGAAGGTGTTGGAGGGAAGAAACATGGGAGACAGGCCAATTTTATGGTTTTTAAAGCAAATAAAATAATTTATTAGCATATGGGGAGAAAGAGATTTTTGTTTTTGGATGGAACGTGAGTTCGCATTTCGCAAAAAGATTATTAGAGATGGGGGTGTGGGATGATACTCTTCCCAAATGAATGGGCACTTACACTAAGCAACCGTAGGCAACTTTTAAAGTCGTTACTTCAAATTGCAAGGTAATTGCAATTTATATTTAGATATTTTTGATATACCATGTATTTACTACGAGTTTTTGAGAATTTCTCAATGTGTTACCATCTTCTTTTTTTTCGTTCTATGCATGTACGTGTTGTGTGTGTGTGTGTGTGTGTGTGTGTAATGTGTTTGTGTGTGTGCATGTGGCAAAGTTTTGCTACGTGACTCTGGTGACCCTGGTGGGCATTTGAATGACACCCATACGACCATATGTTGGGGCGTATCTGTGACAACATGTCAACGCTCCAAAGCAAAGATATAGAGAGATTGAATGGGCTAGAAAGAGAGAGAGAGAGAGTGTGGAAGAGCATAAGAGAAACCGAAAGCGAGTTGCAGCAAACTCTTTAATTGAGTTGGCAACAAAACTCGAACGTTTCGCCAAAATGTAAAATAAAAATCTGGAAAATGTCAAAAAAGAAAATGGCACACAAAAGAAAGAAAAAAAAACCTGAAAGCAGGAGACATAAGGAGATGTAGAGATACATACATACTTACGCATGTATATATGTATGTATGTAGAAGGCGCATATGGGAGAGTTGGTGGGTGCTTTGGCTATAAACGCAAGATGATTGCTTCAATAGGCAAACAAGTTGAAGTCAGTTTTGAGTAGGATGCGCGTTATTATCCCAACCAACAACCACAATCCATCCATCCAGCCATCCATCCCACCGCTCAGTCTCTCCACCGTTTGGCGTCCTTGTCATTGCTTGGCATGAAGTTCGCCGGAAAGTATGCAAATAAAATTGTCAACGAGGCTGAAGCGACTTTCAGAGTCTTTTGGTTTTTTCCTTTTCTACTTAGCTCCTCAACTTGTCTTGTGCTTATCATGACCAGATTCCTGATGCTGACATTATACCACCGATTTAACCCCCTTAAGGCCCACACACACACACACACACACACGCACACACAGACCCACTCAGCTCTCTTTTACTCATAATCATCATCTTCTTTTGAGACTGATTGATGGAATGAGACATTTGATAGGTATTTATGTAAAAGTTAATCGCATGATATGCTGATAAAAATTGCAAAAAAACAGACTACATAGAAAATCGAAAAGCCAAAAGCGAGAAAAAAAATTGTTAACTTTCTTTAGCAGTTCACTTTAAAATCAATCAAACGAGAAAATTTTTCATGCTCTTTCTTTCTCTTTCATTTTTTAACATTGATTCAATTAATAACTTACGACTTGCTGATCTACGTATTTAAAAAAAAATAAAATAAATATTATTTCATATTGGCGATAAGTAAAAGTTGGCGGATAAAAAGTTTTTCTCTTCTCTTTTTCCTTTTCATTCTCCCTGTTCTCTCCTGATAAATCCCTGAGTTGGCAATTCGTCTCCATTCCCTCTCTTTCTCATCGATGGCATAATGTCTTTTTCGGTTGGTCAGGAAATTTAACTCATTTGCATATAACCGTGTAATATATATTGTTGAACTGAACCCTTGCCAATCCTCTCCCCCTTCCCACACACACATAGCTCCTTCCACATTCCGCATGAGTTGAAGAGGTCTGTCGCCTAATGGGCCCTGGCAGCCAATCAAGCCATGACATTTATCACAAAAAAATCGAAAAAAGGAACTCAACTAAACTGTGAGAAGGAAAACGAAAAACTAGTTCTAGCAATGGCCAAAACGTCATGGTCACCCAAGTTTCTTCTCTTTCCATATCTCTCTCTCGCTCTCGCTCTCACTCTGTTTGTGTGTGTGTGTGTGTGTGTGTGAATTTTCTTCGTTCATGCCATTTGAATGTCAAATGAGTTTTGTGCCAAGTTCAGCAATTTTACATTTTCAATTGGCTCTTTTTCATAATTTCCGTGTCATTTCTTGTGGTCATTTAATATTTTTCCCGTTTTTTTTTTGTCATTTTGTTGCTCTTTGGAATGTTCAGAAGCCATTGATTAAAGCTTAGGACAGCAAGAAACATTTCGATGCTTTATAAAATACATATTTTTGCTTGCCTTGGCTACTTTATCACTGTCATCTAATGAACACCCCAAATGAGTTTCTCCACTAGTTGTTGCTGACAAACTGCTGCCAAATGGGCGTGTCAATGGCAGGACACAGTAACCAGTTAACAGTTGCCAGTTGCCAGTTGCCAGTTACTGTGCCTGTTCCTGTTCATGTCGCCAGCACACACACACACACACACACGCGCATATTCAAAAAGAATGAGTTGGGAGATGGGGATAGAGAAAGTATTGCCACGCCCATAACGCATGCGCAACAAGCTAATCAAGAGCTGAACTAAACTGTTCTGGAGTGAACCAAAAACTAAAATCATCCTTCTCTACCTCCTCTTTCTCTTCCATCTCTTCCTACTTTTGCTCCTGCAAACGAGTGGCCATCAAATGCAGTTGCCGGACTCCTCTCATTGTGTTCTGCCTGATTTTCAATTTCAATTTTCAGACGATAAATGGTTAAGGCTGGCTTCAAAATTTCCCCCTCCTCTTCCAACCCCCAGACTATCTCGTTTATCATGAACGCATATTGCTGACCGCAGCATGCAGCGAAATTTATGCTTAGACCGGCTCATCCTGAATTCAACCACAATCGCTGCATGGCAAGCTGACTACTCCAAATCCATTTCAAAAATTTCCAAGTGAAATGAAAATGCTTGGAGTATGGGAAAATTTACATTGCTTTCTGATACGCAAATAGATTAATCTGTGTGCAAAAGTGTTGCCTACTTATTGGGGTAAATTCTGTTCTATTATATACTAAGGGTATTTGCTTAACGCTGTAAATCTTGAGGTTCTTTTCCGCATTTTCTTTTGTTTTCGCCTTTTTTTGCGATCGGTGGTGTGTGAGTGTGTATCGCCTTGTTCACAAGAGCCTTTTTCTGCATTCCATGTTTCAGTCCATTGCCCGACGCTTCGCCTATGTCTATCCCCGTTCAGCATGTCATGTCAACGTTGTCATTGTTGTCAGTGTCATCACAGCAGCTGGAACTTTTCGAAGGGTGGGAGAGGAAGAGGGATTGTCCTTCCGTCATCCGTATCCCTCATTCCCTAACCCTCCTATACAATGACTGCTGTTCCTGGCGGTGGCTTTGCGGTTGCCCAACGCCATCATCGTCGTTCTGCTTGTCATTAGACTTATGTCATTGTTCAGCCAAGTGCGCCGACGATGCCGACGACTACGTAGCAGCAACTATTGTGCCATATTTACTGCGTTTCGGCTTGCAACATGTGCAGCAGCAAGCCACGTTCATGGCCACGCCCATACTCACTAACCGCCTACCCATCATGAATGGAATGAATGTGTATGTGTCGCTTTGCGTTGGCATTTTACGTGCGCGCATCTAAACTGACATTCCAATTATTCTTATCGCATCAAGAGAGAACCAAACCAAACCAAACCAACCCAAACGAAACCCTGAACCCTGAACCCCTCAACTTGAAACCAAACCAAACCCATCCAAGCCAAAACGTAGATGTTCCCATACCAATGTCTGTGGCAATGTCTTTTCCAGTTTCAACTAAGTCACTCAGTCAGAGTCAGCGACAGAGTCGGGATTCAGTGTCAGAGTCAGAGTCAGAGCCAGAGACAGAGAGAAGGAGAGTTCATTTCGCGGCATTTCTCTTTGACATTTCTCATATTTCTTTTGTGACCATAATGGCTGGACTCGGAACTATTTAACTCGCATAGTACCTGGCATCAAGGTGAACTCAAAAAAAAACAAAAAATATACTTTCTAAACACGAACATAAACTTTAAACCAAAAAATACTCCAAAGTGCTATTGCTTCAAACTCCTCGAGTTTCCATTGAGTAATTTAATATGTAATTTTAAAAAAAATTCTATTGATTGTGCTGTTTCATGCGTTGTCTCTTTGACTTTGCTCACTTTCTTTTCTTTTCGCACATCTCATATAAATATATATATATATATATATATATATATGTATCATTAAATTTACAGCATTCCCCTTACAATCAATGGGCTGCCTTTTGATCTTCGCCGTTTGTCAGGGACAATCCAAAACGACTTCTGGTCCTTCTCTCCCCACACTTACATACTCTCTTCCGCTGCCCCCCCTTACAGCAATTCACGGCAATTGCTTCAAGCAAATTCAAAGTCAACTAAGCTGACTTTAATCAGGCCAACAATTTTTCGTTGGTTGACATTTTATTGATTGCTGGCAGTTAAGTTGCACATTAATTTTTGTCAAAAGTCTGTAGGGTAAACCATTAAGCGAGCTACGAGAAATCATCAAATAGCTCTGAGACAACGAAGAAAAGACGTACAGTGAGAAAGGGAGAGAAACTGGGGGGAATAGAGAGAAAAGATGGGGAGGAAAGTTCTTCATAATTTGTTTTTTTTTTTTTCAAATTTCCATATAAACGGATATTGCTTCGGATACTAAAAAGGAAAAATAATCAGACAGATAAATTAATTTTAAAATTTAGACTCGAAACATCTTTACTTTACTTCAAATTTTTTATAAACATTCGTCTTAATCATATTTCCTATATATTACTGAAAGTCAACTTTGTGCTTCTAGAGATGAAATTTTAGACTATTTACGGAAAATGCCATACAGTGTCGGGTTTTCCATCTTTCGATTCATTCTTTTTGAAATATTCTAAAAAGTCTTTAATTTAGCTTTACTTGCCTGGAGAGTATTTGCAATTCGTCTAGAGTTGCAAGTTGCGGTACCTTCATTTGCTATTACACTCTAGTTGAGCTGGAATACTTGGTCTATGGGTCATTTGTTGCTTTTGCCATTTATCGGACCAAGCCCAGCCCATTTTCATGCCAAACCGAACCAGACTGCGCCCCACCCACCTACCCTTTTTCTGCAACAAAGCATTGGCCGTTGAAACATGGTATATAAATTCCTTAAATAACTACAGACAAGTTTCTGGTCATATAATATGGCGTTTATCATTTAATTAATTGCCTTTCAGGGCAATTTTCATTAAGTAATTTCCGCCTCCTGCACTCGGCTTGTTTTTCTCTTGTTTTATTGTTTGAAATTCAGCTCTTTGTATACTCTATACAATTGGGGTATATACAACATTTCAGAACTCTTTCTCATTGTAGCTAAAGGATGTGCATGAATGGTAGATATACATAAGTCATTACGTTTTAATCACATTGTATAGAGTATAGAAATTGTGACAAAGTCATACGTTTGCCTCTGGTATTTCTTTCTTTTTGGCCTTTTTCGCAGTTACATCCAACAGCTGCGAACTCAGTTATATGTATATACCTACATATATAAAACTGCTTGTATTACATAAATATGTTTCTCCTGTTGTATGTGTATGCATTCGTTAGAGGTAGACGGGAGGTGCCTTTGCTGGTGGAGTAGTAGAAGGAGCCCTGAGGGGTAAAATGGGAGTCATCTTTCGATCGGTTCCAAATTGCCACTCGTTGTAAAGTGGCAATTAACGCCACATGACGCTGTCGTTGCCTGTCAACAAATGGCCCAGGCTTGGCATTACACATACACGCAAACAAACACACGCTCACACTCACACACACACACACACACACACCCATACATACAATATGGCACTTACAACACTTGTTAAGTGCATTTTTAAATACATATATAGATGAGAGGGAAGAGAGCGCCATAAAAGTGCTGCTTGATTGCACTAATTTTTCAACTATTACTTAAAATAGATGTGAAATATTTTTGCCACGCCCCCCACATTCTTGCTTGCATTTTTTACTTATTAATTACCTACTTTAATTGTGTCCTTTCTCCCTTGCACTCCTTCTTCTTCCCCATCTCTTTGCAGACTCAACGGAGGGCGCTTCAAAGCGTTTCTTTACAGATTTTCTACAGGATCTGCCCACCCCCGGGACTGGAGGACCCACATTCGATACAACAGTGGCCACGAATATAACGGGACTGGTGGGCAAAACGGTTAACCTCACCTGCCGTGTCAAAAATTTGGGCAATCGCACGGTATGTAATTTCTGATCTTACTTAGTTTAAATTTCTTGTAAAATCAATTTTGAAGTACTCAAAAAACTAAAAACAAAAAATCATCAAGTATATGTAGGTAGGTATATGTTTAATATATGGTATATAAAATGAAAATAAAATAAATGTTGAAGTAGATGTAGAAGTAAAAGTAAAAGTTTCGTGCAGTGCAAAGTTGTCAAAAAGCGTTACGGTTGACAGGGCGGTGAGTGCGGCAACGGCTAGAACCGGAGGGGTCTCACTAAGGGGGGAGGCGAGTTGGTGGGGCATTTGGACCGGCAGCTGTCGCCTGTCGTTTTGCTCTCTCATTGCTGCTACTTTTCTGCTTTTTTCCCCTGGAAAAAAAGGAAAAGTTGTAAGCCGGCTTCGGCCTGGACTTTGCCCGCTTTTCATTATGAAAATGCAGCAGCCACCAGTTGTTGCAGCATTTGTTGGTGTTGCAGCTGCCTGCAGTTGGCGCAGCTGTTAAACAATTAGCAAATTAAACTTTCAACTTTCAACTGGAATATCAGAATGTGAGAAGGACAGAGATAGAGAGAGAGAGAGAGAACTAGAGCGAACAATGGAAAATTTTGTTATCGTTGTTTTTGGCTGGAAAATGTTTAGTTTCCTAGCAAGCGACCCACTGCCGGTTGGTTCATCGCACTGCATCCTTATGAGGCGACAATCCCAACAAGTCACCAGTCAACCCACCCATCCACATACCCCACACACACACACACACACACATACCAAAAATTTGCCATTTCCCCCATCCTTTTTGCCCCCACTCCAACAACTCGCCTCAAGTGTCGCGCGGCCATAAAACTTTCCAAATTTTTACGCTCTACTGGCTTATTAGGTGAGTGCTGCCGCTGCTGCCCAAAGTCCTTTCGACAAAACATTCTCCTTACTTCTCCTTGCTGATTAGTGAGCAAGAGCGAGAACGAGATAGAAAACAATTTTTTTGCGCCTCTTGCCGCCGCTTCCCGTTTTAATTTCAGTTTGACAAAGTGAATGAATGCGAATGCCATTCAACTTGAAACTTGAGTTCCGCCGCTCACAGTTTTCTGTTTAGTTGAGTTCATTACACGACATTCTTCAGAGTCCCCGTGGACTCTCTCTTGGTGCACGGCTCACAGAGGCAACAAACACGTTATGACTCTTTCGGGTAATTGCATCAAAATGTGTATTAACTTTCGGTCCAATGCAAAGGCATCTGATCTTAGGCCAGGCTAACTACAACCATTAGTTGCCTTTTAATTGATATAAATTTGGATATCAATTTATTTGCCTTAAATCCAGTTTATGTTTTATAAATTTATTTAATTTAGTCACCATCAAAGGTGTTTAAATGTCTTATTTTGTGTGAATGTTGATGAGTCCACAACAAATGAACCTGTTTGCCATTATTAATCACGAGATTTGTTTACCTACTCGAGATGCCATTTATTATACCCACACACACACACACACATACCATAGATATGTGTAGTTATATATTACCCCGATCCTAATTACTCACAAGATGCTAGTTCATGAGTTACTTGCAACACATGACCAAAATTTGTGTGTGTGTGGGGTTTGGCCTTAGGACAACGAGAAGCTCAAATTTATCCCTCTCCCTCTTTTCCCTCTCTCTCTCTCCCTATCTATGTGTATGTGTTTCTCAGTCATCATTGGTGTCTCAGTTTAATGGCGACAATTTTCCATGCGATTTGGCAATATTGAAATAAATTTTAATGCTAAATACACAACGAATCATCATGGCATTAAGTTGAAATCATTGCGACATGGAAAGACTTAAAGCAAAAAATAAAACAATTTCAGATTGGTTTTTTTTTTTAATAACCCTTTTATCCCCCTCATGTGCAAAGTATATTAATAGAGGGTTAACGAAGCCAATTACCATTAATATTTGAATAGGCATCAAACGAGAATAATTGACTTTTCGATTTGTAGATTATCTTTCGTGTATAAATTAAAAGTGTATGAAAAGCAATTGCAGGGTATCGAATATTTCGTTTATGGTAAAGGAGAAAAAAAAGGGCAGATTCCTGTACCTATTCCAGCATGGATTACAATAAAATCGAAGCTTATTAATAAAGTCGCAGCACGCAGCAGGAGGTCTACGTGTGGCACTTAAATTGATGTCAAATATGAATGGTAAGATGGTTGGAATTGGCAGAATGAGAGAATGGTATAATGGTGGAATGTCAGAATGATAGAATGCCAATGCCAATGGCACCTGCCTAACTGAAGACTCATGTCATTTGTGGCTTTTGGCAGCAGCAGCAGGAGCAGGAACAGGAACAGGAGTAGACCACAAAGCTAAGCTTGTTCCTTCATTCCAATAGATGGAAAATTGAGATATTTTGGTAGATTGAGAGTGTGGATTTGGTCGGATGATGCTGAGAAATGGAGTTGGATTCCAGACCATGTTCAGTTCATTAGTATATAATTGTAGCTGTGTGTGGGTGTGTGGGTGTGGGTGTGCGTATCGATTTGCATCAATTGAATTGTCTGCGAATGCCCTGAGCAATGTCCAGAACTGAGCACAAAGAGTTAAAGACAAGGGAAACGGAGTTCAACTTCTATCTATAGGACATGCATGTGGACGATTGGGTAACTGCAATCGAAATTGTTGCGGTTGATTTTACAAGTAAATTGTCACAGCCAGACGCCTCCATGCACCATCACCCCCGCGCCCCTTTGGAATGGCAATTGAAAATGCAATTTGGCGTGTGAGCCGCTTCGTTTTCATTCTCCTCGGTTTACTCGATTGTTCTTTGGTTTTTTTGACCCAGTCGGGTTTTTTTGGTCTGCCCTTTTTGTTTTGTCAAACAATTCGAAATGGCAACCGCAGCACCTAACCACCGCCAACACAACTTCCAAGCCTTCCTCCCCGCCGACTTGCCCCAACCTTTTGTCCAATCCACTTTTTTTCCATTCCATTCCATTCCACAGACACA
Source organism: Drosophila insularis (assembly GCA_018903935.1). Classification (NCBI taxonomy): domain Eukaryota; kingdom Metazoa; phylum Arthropoda; class Insecta; order Diptera; family Drosophilidae; genus Drosophila; species Drosophila insularis. The sequence continues at coordinate 13,689,649 of JAEIFP010002303.1, read as the reverse complement.
GGTATATTGAATGCGATTTCGATGATTTTCACGATCTCTCGTTTTATTTCGTCGCCTTTTTTTCTTTTTGTTGGGGGGCGAATAAGAAAAAAATAAGAAAAACGTTGCATCACCCACTTTTCCTTCTTTGAGTGAAAAATTTTCAGCATTTTCGTTTGGCTTTTCCTCTGTCTTTTTTTTTTTGGTTTGGTTTTGGTTTGTTTTCTGTTCTTTTCGAATGTCTGTTTGTTTGTTAGTTTTTGTTAGTTTTAAAGCCGAGGAGATGGCAGAGAGATGGAGGTAGAAATTTGCGAAAAGTTGTAGCCTCCTTTAACGAAAAGTTAAAGAATGTCAACTGGCTCTCCCCTCTTCTTTCTCACTCATTCTCTTTTTGGCTTGCGTTTTTCTCCATTATTTTTCTTCTTCTCTTGGCCAAAAAGGGAATTCTTAGTGCATTCATTAAATTAGTTTTAATGCAAGGGAAATGAGTGAGAGAATCTTTGGCTCATTACGCCCCACAGAGGAGACGAAAAAAAAGAGACGGAATAAAATCACTTACACAACCTGAAAGCAAATGGGCGTTATAAGGGGCGTGTCTGTTCTCAATGGTATAAAGACAATTTTCTTGTGTGTAAAGTTAAGTAGGAGGTATGTTCCTGTCACGCCCATCGTCAATTCAAGGCAATCAAAAATCTGAATAAATATTAAAATTGAGACCCAAAAGAAAATGGATGCGGGGGAAGCGAATAAAGTATATATGTATAAGTATATATATATATATACATATATATGAAATAAGAAGAATTTCATGTCATATTTTGCTTGTCGTAGGGCGGTGGTGGAGAGTGGGGGATATAGCCCACTGTGCAAAAGCAAATCAATCAAACAAATGTTTAATATTTTGCGCTAGACGCTTCACAGGACTCGTGTTGACACACACAGACACACACCTCCGTCGCCGTAACAAAAAAAAACGTAGAAGCCATGGCAGCAGCAGGCAGCAGAATAACAACAATTGATGCCTGCCCCCCGAACCCATGTCCTTTGAGTCTTTCGATAGGTGGCGACCTTCCATTGTATCAGCTGTCAGTCAATTTTTTGTTCAAACCTGACTTTGGCGCCAAGGGCAACGCCAATGACAAAAGCCAGCTTTTCTCTGGCTGCTTTCGTTAAGTCAACTGCAACACCAAATACTTGGAAGACCTTGGACCTTAGCTACATAGTTACTCCAAAGTGGAACGTTGTCCAATGCAATTTAATAATCTGAGAAAGAAGGGATATGTATAGGGTTTCTTGGGAAAACCTTGAAAGAAAGAAAGATAGCCCTAATCCTGCATTCCTTGATGGCAATTAATGTAAAGCACTAAGCTCTTCGCTTTACACTCAATCTAAAAAGAACTCATCGTTTGCCATTCCCAGGTGCTTACACTTTAGTGAGTAAGTTTAATTTATTTATTTATTATCTTGATTTAAGTGATCTTTCTTAGAAGAAAGTGACCTTTAAATGGTGTCTCTAAAAGATTTAGTCATAATCCTTAACATAAATATATATCTACTTTATATATATCTTCTTCTATATCAGTTGCTTTAATATCAAAAGATATATAGGACAAGATTGTCTTCGATACGATGTGATGGTATGTACCGTAAATGAAATATATATGCCAGCATGGTGGCAACTCTAAGGAGAGCAATAACATATACACACACACACACAACCACTCACACACATACGACCACCTTTAGCATCGTTTATCTTCGTCAATGTGTTTTTTGATTTACGTGCTTGGTGATTGCTGCAGCACTCAAAGCCGGCACATCCACCCACTGGAGCCACCCGCTGCTCATGCCACGTCCATATCGTTCCTCACTCCGTTTCCCATTTGACTTTCCGTTTTCGCTTACCTATGGCAACCCTATGTCAACTAATGTGCCAGGTCAAAGGCATTTAAATACAATTTCCTTTAGCGTCGCCAGTTTAGCTCTCTCTCTCTCTCTCGTACTCTTTCTCTGTCGCACTCTTTGTTGGTTTGAAAAAAACAAAAATTGTGTTACGTGCCGTGTATCCACGTTTCAGGCACGTGGTTTGAGGGGGGGGTCGCCGCTCGTTGCATGAGGGGAGGAAGGAGTCCTGGAATTGCTTATTATTATTTCATCTTCCACTTGTTGTTGTTTTTGTTGTTATTGTTGTTGTTGTTGTTATTTTACGTAGGCAATTTCATTCAATTTCGTTTACGAATTTTTCGCGCCGTCGGCAATTGAAGGGCAAGCAAACAACAACTGCGATAACATCCAACCAGGCCCCTACCGCCACACCCCTCAACCCCATAAAACTGAAGCCCAAAACCCAACTCGAACCCCAACCCCAATCCTGCTGCCCTGCTTTCCCTATCAACATCTTCAACTTCAACTTGAACTCACCTTGCTCGTTAGCATTTGGACATTTGCGGTTTACAATAAACCCAAAGCTGTTGTCCTCGAACGTGTCCTGTGAGTGTCATTAGCAAAACGTTGCCAAATCAAACAATTTCGGTGGCAATAAATTATAAGCGGCGGTGGTGTTGGTGGTGACGATGCCGGAAGCCAATGGGGTGATGCCTGTGGTTAAAGGAACTACATGTTCGTGGTGTTGGTTCTTGGCGGTGGGAGGCGGAGAATCCTGGGTAACAGCCTCCATTGATGGCCTTCTTATGTTAATTTCCCCAACAAACTCTTTTTTTTTCCGCTGCTGTTGCTTTGTTTTATGGCCTTGCCGCAGGGACGAAATATGATCACAAAACATCATAACAGCCGGAATATATACCCACCTATATATGTATGTATTTATATACATGCATATGAATATAATATGTATCATAGAAAATGTATAAAAAAAAAAAGAAAAATACAAAAATTTCATATGTTCCGTCTGTCTTCTGTTGGCTTTCCATTCAAAATCCACATTCGTTTGCATTGATAAATTATTCTAAATGCAAAAACGATGCGTATTTTTATATATACATAAATACGTACATATTTGTATGTATAAAAAAAAAATATATATATATGAATAAATACATATATATCCATTGGATGCTATGCGAGTGTCATGGTGAATGAGGTTTTTGATGTGACACTATGTCAGTGGCGGGTAAACAAATATTTAATATAAACCTTGAATAACAATGGTTGAACATTTAACTTTTTATTAATTCAGAACATAAATACCTATATTTGCTTTTTATTGTTTAATATTTATGGTCGGCAGATATGTAAATGTTAGGCAGATTATTTAACAAAATAATCGTTAATCTCATTTTGAAATTAAAGACTAGATAAGACTAGTGCAAATACTTAATACTTTTAGCCCCTTTCTGAGACTACGCCTCTGTATAAATCTATATAAATATATGTAGATACATATATCTGTGCAAGCTCCACGCTCTCAGGTATTGACCATGAGCATGAGTGGCACTTATCTTGTCTTCTTTTTGACGGTTCTTTTTACCCATCTGCCACCCACCTGCAGCCTTTTGTTTCATTTTTGCATATTTATTGCTTTTCAACACACCCACACCCACACACACACACACACACACACACACATTCAGAGACATTATGTGAATATTTCCATCATCCTTTTTTCTATTCACATTTTATTCATCTCAATTTCGCATTCAATATGAACAGTTTGTTGCTTTTTCTTTATTTTTTTTTTCTTACACTCTCTGAAGATCGATTCGAATAGCCAATGATTTATCGATTACATCTCAACTGTTGGCTCACTCAGCTCACTGGTGTTTCTATATGATTTTGGCAAACGGATGGGCCAATTTGAACTTGGAACCAATTCCCATCCAATTCCAACTTCAAAATGCGACCTTCTTGGCATGGGAAGGGGGAGGAGATGATGAGTGTCTCTTGGCTTTGTTTCCTTTCCTTCACTCTGTTTGCATCTTATTTATTGCTTTATTAAGCAACAGCAATGGCAACAACAACAAACGAACCACAGGCAACACATTATGAAGGCGGAGGAGGAGCATAAGGCTAACCTCCTTCTATTCCCTAGCTTAGTCCATTTCTTTTTACCCGACTTTAGCAAAGCAAACAATGGCCAAACGGACTACACACACACACACACACACACAGACAGGAATTTTAACGCCTTCAATCAAAAACGCTCAAGCATGAATGGTCACGCCCACCTCCCATCATCATCCAGCCATCTCACCCATTCCAGTCACTCACAATTCTGGCATGTGACTAGTTTTTATGGCTTAGGTGTGTGTGTGTGTGTGGGCAAAGGGGGTGTGGCCAACCCTTTTCTAATTTACTTACACTCGAAGAGTTTTCAAACGTGAACCCAAAACCGAAACCGAAACTTCTGCTTCATTAGTGGCTAAGGCTCCAATGGCAAGCAAGTGAGCGGAATGGCAGGAAGAGAGAGAGAGAGACAGAGCAAAAGAGAAAACAAGGAGTAAGTGAGGAATAGAACACAAGGACACAGACATACATACATATGTATGTCTGGGTCTAAGGCAAACAAAAACTAACCAACCATCATCAAATGAAGAAGATTAAACCAATTTTTTCCCCTTCTGCTTCACCCACTTTGAATTTTGCATTCTTTTCCATGACTTAAAGTTGAGAAATCTGGCCAACTATGTACATACCGACTATATCTTTTAAGCTAAAAGACCTGAATCAATTATTCAAACGAATTAGGCCAAGAAATGTTGTCTTAAAATCAACATCAATGTCAACGCGACTCATTCTTATTCTCATGGTTATCCTTGAGGCCCATTTCCATTCCCCTGTCTAGTCCCCATTCTCAGATTCAGTTCCCCAATCCCATCATCAGCAGCAGCGGCAACAATTTTAATTGCGAATAAATATTAAGTCAAAGCCAATTTCCAACTGAAAATGAAAATGTCAAAGAACATTTGTTGTTGTTGTTCTTGTTGTTGATTCCGGGATGTGAGTTGCTGACGCTAATGTAGGCGTGGCAGCGCAATTATGTTGCCAACAACTGTTATTCCAAATGGCATAAATCATGAATTACACGAGCTTGTCAGCGACAGTTGTTGAACAGCTCCTTCTTCCTCCTCCCTGCTGTCTTCCTCCTTGCCTGCTTTGGTCTTTTGGCCCTCCAGCCTCGGGAACCTACCCAAAAATTGTATAAACATAAATTGTTGCCGTCATCATCATCGTCATAGTCGTTTGAAACTAAAAACCCAAACGACGACCGCAAAAAGTAAGAGAAGAAGAAGGGGGAAAAAAAACCAAATATATATAGAGGAAAAACTGTCATAAAAGTTGTTGCATTCCAACAGGCTTACCCTCCCACCCTCGCTTTCTCTCGGTTTAGTCCTGTCTCTGACATGGTATCCCTCAAGCTCATATGACAAGTTTGTAGGCGGTGGCAAAGAAGGTTTTGGGTTTTTTTTGGGTGACTAAAATTTCTTGACTCCGTGCAGGTGATTTCCGTTTGTCGCCAATGGCAATTTTCCTGCCAACTCAGACAACATTTCAGTGCGCTTTCGCGTCTTTTGTATAAACTTTGTCAATGCCCACCTACCAACTGACTGTTCGCCTCCTCTCTCCTCCCTCGACTGCTCTTCTTGCCGTTTAATGTCATGTTGGCTAATCTAAGCTCGGACTTGGACGGTTTGGCATAAAATGTTAAGCGAAACACGTCTCCATCTTCTACCCCCCACACACCCACACAAGGTCGGTCAGGTCTCCAGCTCCGATTCTCGTTGTCATTCCGTTGGAGTTGTCGTCGTCTCCTTGCTGTGCTTACACTTGATAGGCTTCACGTGAAACGTGTACGTATCCCCACTCTCTGTCTCCATCTCCATCCCAGTCCCAGTCCCAGTCCCTCTCCCTGTCTCGTTCCGACAACAACAACATTGCTCGACAATTGCCAAGTAGAACTTTGTCAAGAACAACATACCAGAAGCTGGAGCAGGAGCATGAACAGTAGCAACAGCAGCAGCATGTTAAGCTAGTGGTGGTTACCCCCTGCTCTCTCTTCCTTTACCTATGCCGCCACCCGTTGTTTCACCATCAAGCAAACAAAAGAAAGTCGCTGGAAAAAACATTAGAGGCGAAAGTTTGCTTTTAACGAAGCGTTCAAGTGGAATAAGTGGAACAAATGCCAGCAGGCAAGACAGAGACAGAGTGGGCGAGAGGACGAAAGAAAGAATCTAAGACAGAAACAGATACACAGAGACACAACGACAGGGATAGAGACGGAATTAGAAGGAGTATGGAGAGTAAAAGAAAACTGCCTCTTCGATATAATCAGCCAACATTGTCAGCCGGCCGAGGAACGAACAAAGGTGGGACCCAGCTGAGCCCTTAAGAGCTAGAAGATCTGAGGACAACAAAAACATGGCAATGCACCCATCCTGTGGTGGGGGATGGGGGTTTTCTCCTTACAAAATGATTGTAAAATAATTGAACAACTAGCTAAACACTTACAGGTAGCCCTCTCCCCCAAACCCCTAAAAGTCAATGGGTTTTTATAGGCAAATTCAACTGTACCAAATACCAAGAAGAATTTGCCAAGACTATAAAGAGAGTTTCCTCTTTGCCTTCCTCTTTTCATAAATTCCCAAATTCAAATTACAGTTCCTCCCCTTCTTTGCCTCGACCCCCCTCTTGCCATAGCTCATCATTATTAATCCGCATTTGTTCGGTAAGATGATTTGTTTTTTTTTTCTTTTCTTTTCTTTGAGGTTCACATGCAAATTTCCAGTTTCTGCTGCTGCTGCTAAACTAATGAGCAAATGTGTTTCCAGCAAATTGAGCCTGCTGTTGCCTAAGCCGGCCTATCCCCCCCCTCTAGCATTTACTCCACCAATCTGTTAATATACAGAGAGAGAGAGAGAGAGAGAGAGAGAGAGAAAGAGAGAGGGAGCTACCAACTTGGAAGACATTTATTGACCAAATTAAAAGAGCAAACAACAGCTTTGTCATGCTTCTGCTACTGGGGCTGATCTTTTAAACTTGACCGACTTTTCAGGAGGGCATAAATCATTATAAAGAAATAGCCTGACCACAGAAAGTGGGAGGGGGGAGTAGGCGGGACATTCACGTCAACTAAAAGTCCGAATAATGAAAAACTTTTCACACAAAAACCAAACAAAAAAAAAAATAATGGAAAAAATATGACAACAAATGTGAAAGAAAGGCAGACCAGGCCATTCACATAAACCAATCAATTTGCAAAAATCAAAACGAAAAAAAAAATGAAAACTCTATAAAACAATTTCGGAAATTTTTGAAAATTTATTATGTATTGTCCACTCTCTAGACCCACACACACACAAACACATAAATTACAAGTTTTGCAGTGTTCGAAGTTCGCGTTTGAGTTGAAGTCAGAGTCAGAGTCGAAGTTCGACAAAAAGGAAACTTTTAATCTTAAATCAAAAGCAAAATAAAAAAAAAAAGACGACAAATGCTCACAAGCAATTTCTTGTGCTTAGCAAATATTTACCCAATAAATTCCATTAAAACTAACAATTGGTTTACTTTTTGGCTTAAACGGCAGCCCAACTCAATGGTGGTAGGCATGTCGGAGAGAGGGGAGGGGCGTGAAGGAATGGATTGGACTTGACTATGTAGTTTTACTGTTGCGGTGACAAGAAAGCAAACCACAACAGCAGCAAAAGAGAACAGTAGCGAAAGCGAAGAAGAGAAGATGATGGAAAAGGAGAAAGTGAAGGCCAGTACCAACATTCTCCCATTCCTACTAAGGAAATGAAGAATGGGGGAATAAGAAAAACAACAATAGACTGAAATGGTGGCCAGTCGCCACAGTTGGCCATGATGGCCATGCATAGGTGTCGTTGTAAGTGCCGGAAGTGGCTTTTGTCCACAGCTTGGTAAGGCGATGCGCGACATGCATAAAACAAAGCTCTGCTCTGAGTGAGAGAGAGGGGGAAGAAAGAAGAAAGAAAGAGGGAGAGAGACTCCAAGAAAGAATATAAAAATAAATAAACTCTTCCCAAAACCGCAGGAGATGTGGCACTTCTCAGGGCAGCCAAAGAGCGAAAAACTTGTGGAATTGGCTTGGTTTTTATTTCAGTTTCTTTTTTGTTTGGGATTGCAAATTGCTTAGATTACAGGGCAGGCAGAAGTCTACTAAGAAGAAGAATTTGTAGGAATAAAAGATCATCAGATGAGTTTATTTTTGTAATTGGGCCGCCTCATTTCCCTTGTCAATAAAGAATAATGAAAATCGCATTACATGGGCAAACTTAAACGGGAACAAACGCGCAGTGATAAACTTGCTTCTGGCCAAAAGGGATTTCTGGTTACGTTTTTTTCCTTATATTCTTTTTCACCCGTTTCTCCTTCGATATACACACAAACACAAACACACATGCAGCAGCCGCAGGAGCAGCAACCTCGCCCAGATGATTGGCCTGGCTTGGATTGGCGGTGGCAAAGAAATCGCTGGGGTTTGATAGGAACATGGGAGGCGGTGTGGTGCCGGGCCGGAGCAGTGGGTGATCGGATGGGAGGGGGCTACACTGCCATGGCGGACTGTTGCGGCATGTGCTTCATGTGTCCCCAAAGCCACGCTGACAAGTTTTGGCATTTTCTTTTTTTTTTTTTATTCTGTTCTTCTTTGCTCTGCGTGTTTTCTTTTTTTTCCATTCTTGTTTTCTTTTTCGTTAGCTCTGACGACACTTTGTTTCTGTTTCTTCATGTTATTCGCTTTCTTTTTTATTTTCTTTTGGTTTCTTCAGTTCGTTTTTTTTGGGTAAAACTTTGCCACGCTGCGTGAAACTTTTTAGTTGGTTTATATTGCACAGAGCACCAACAGACACGATGAGGATGGAGGGAGAAAGTGTGGAGATGGGGGGATGGGGGGATTGTGGGAGTAGAAGATAGAAACGAGTGCAAATTATGAGATGTCCTTGCTTTTGAATATGTAAGAGGAGCAGCCGATTCTCTTCCATCCCCGGTCTACATCATTTTCATTTTCCCTTCCTTTCATCGGGCATTCTTGAGTTTTTTAGCTGGCAACTGAGACATTTGTTGAGTTGAGTTGTTTGCTTAGTTTATTGTTAACATTCCCAGCAGCAGTCTTCTCTCCCTCTTGCCCTCTTTTCTTTCCTGATGTCTCCTATTTCCTCTTCCTTTCCTCAATTGATGTTGTCGCTGTTGTTGTTGCTCTCCAACGGCACGTGAGAGGTTGCTGATTGAGACTACCTGACGATGAGCAGGATGTCAGCAGGAGCATGAACCTGTTTCGTACGGGCAGACCTCCTGCTGTCCTGCTCCTGTGTCCAAGAGCACAGTGGCGCTGGGAATCGGCAGGCGCCAGATTGCAGTCAAAATGAAGTGCCAATCAGTGCAAGAGACTCGAAGAGACTTACATACATATGTATGTTTATGTGTGTAGGTAGAAAGGTATGTCTCCACCATGTTAAGCACTGACAAGTGAAAATTTTGCTGGCCAGGACACCCCACACTCCCCGAAGGTCCGGGGTAGAGGAAGAAAACACTGGCAGATAACTCTCAAGTCATGCTGGGGCCAAGTGTTTTGTGTTTCGTTTCTATTTTACTCCTTGTTCTTGTTATTTTTTTCTGTTTTTTGTCATTCTTGTCTCCCAATCAGCGTGGGCAAGCTGACAAAAAAGATTTAAATCTCTACACATTTACCAATTGAAATCGCTGATGGACAATTTCAAGCAGAGTCCCTGCCCAAAACCCTAGCCCAGAAATGGCTAAAAATAATAATCACATAAAATATATAAGAAAATGCTGCACTCATAATTTGCAGCTGGCTTTTGCTTCCTGCATTTTGCAATTTTGCTGTTTTGTTGTTTCGTTTTGCTTCCCGTTTTTCGACTGTTTTGTTTTTGGCATTCATTTGGCGGAAAGAGCCGTGTGGATGATGCCAAATGCGCCAAAGGCAGATTGGAAATAACAGTAACTGTAACTATAACGGCAACTGCAAACTGTTTGTTTTATGTGCTTGTATGTGTGATTGTCTGTGTATCTGTATATGTGTTTGTATGCATATACATATATACACAATTTAATTCCTTGGACTTGGTGCCCTGAAAAGTAGGCAACACTAACGACAGCAACAGCAGCCAAAGCGGATTGGGGCAAAAGTTTTTCACTCGTAATTGCTATGGCAATGGTATTCGGACTTTAAGTAAATCAAAGACAACATAAAAATCCAAAATCAAATTGAAATCGAAATGTAATAAAGTTTTTCTGCTTACTCAAGCGAAAGTTGAACGAAATGCATTCGAAATTTATATACTAGCAAAGCATATCAAACATACATATATTTTCATTATGCTCACTTTAGAGTGCGTATTCTTTTACTCTATCTTTCTCACTCTCTCTCTCTCTCTCTCTCAATCAAAAAATTGTATTTTACTTTATTTAGGGCCAGTTTATTTGATAATCAACTTGCAGCAGTGATCTATGATTTTGCAAGAATTGTAAACTTAATAACCAATAAACAAATGTATAAGGCCAACCTCTGCCCCCCTCCCACACACACTCTGCAATCATTTTTCTGATTTTACTATCCGTTTTAGCTTCATTTCTAGAACCATTTTCATTCAATGGTCATAGAATCAAAATAAATGAAGGTAAAGAAACGAAAGCAAAGAAAAAAAAAATGAAAAGAAAAAAAATTGAGATTTTATTTATGCCTGCATTGCTTGCAATTTACTTGAGAATAAATGGGACAATCTTTTCGAACAAACCAACCCACTCTCCCACACTTGCCCTCTCTCTCTCTGTCTCTCCATCTCTCTCGTTTACCCTCACAAAGCAGCTGGTTCTCATTCTCGCCCATTTCCCTTTTGCTAAAATGCTTTGGCTGAACGCCAACAAACTGCAATTTGGCCGGAAAAATAAACGAAAACAATGTGGGAAATGGAGGAATGGAGGAATGGAGAAATGAGGCAAGGCCTGAGGGCGGGTGATGGGTGATGGGTAGTTAGCGAACATAAAATCAAAATTAATTTGCTAATAATGTTGTCGTAATTATCTAATTGCCCTCAAATCGCACTGGCAACCCATCTGCAGTGCCAGCAATTGCAAGAGTCACAACAAATTCATTAACAGAATGCAGCGAAAAACCGCAAAATACAAATAATTACTTTACAACAGCAAAAACAACAACAACAACAAAACAAAAAAATAATCAGTTAAAAAAATATTGGTAAATGTATAAAAAGAATTATCTATACATACAGGAACATGCAGTCCATGGAAAAATAGAAAATTGTAACAAAATAATAACTAATTGAATTCCAATTAGTGAATCAGCAGCAATTTCTATAACTTATCATCTACATTAAAGAAATTACGTTTGATTTTAGCCAACAACAACAAAATTTAATAGAAGTAGAAAAGTTATATTACCCAGAGGGCCGGGGCTAACTTTGGCCCTTGCAAGTTGGTTTTGTTATTCTTCCTATAGCAGACAACTACAAAAAGCCTTTAAGCTTAATATGGCATACTATTTTATCCTTTGTTTATATAGTAGCCATATAACATAGTTATCCGATTTTTATGAAATTTATCAAAGGCGTTATTAGGTATTTTACAATGACAAATACAATAAAAGAAAAGTCACTGTTTTTGACCGATCGTTTCTATGGGAGGTATATGATATAGTCAAACTATAACGATGAAATTGGGCGCAATCAGTTGAAGATATATTTAAATCACAAGTTATTGAGTCACTTCTCTCGTGGTCCGATCCGGCTGAATCCGAGATACATATACAACCCTTGCAGTATATAGAATCTCACATGCAAAATTGTAGTTCTGTGGCTTTAACGGTCTAGGAAAAGTTTGCTTTAATCCAGACGCACAGACAGACAGACAGACATGGCTAATCAAGTATATATACATATATGCTTTATATGGTTGGAGATGCTTCTTTCTATGCATTGCACACTTATGACCAAAATTAATATACCCCTAAAAATGTCATGTATACAGTGGGAAACAAAAGTGAGTTAACATTTGCAAGTTTCTAATGCACTTCATATGTGAACAACTAAACACAGAGAGAAATTTAAAATGAAGTTAAAAAACCATAAAAATGATTATGTAATCACTTTTGCTATTACCAGAAACAATTTGGGCAAATGACACAAAGATATGAAACAAAAATAAGTTTTTTTAAAGTTTTTTTGGTAGAAAAAGTTTATGTTTAAAATTAAATGAAGAAATCAATTTCAATTAGAAATAAAATGCAACGACTCTTTACTCCATACACAAGTGAAACTTAAAACTATAATCACAGGGACAACTAATGCTTACCGCACCCTGTTTATACCCCTCTCCTTCTATGGCTTGTTTTCTGTGTGTGTGTGTGTGGGTGTGCGTGTGTTTTTGTTTGCGTGTCAGTTTGCAATTAGAGTTGAGAACTAGAGATTGCCCAGGGATCCGGAGAAAAGAAACTGTGAAGAGAGAGAGAGAGAGAGAGAGAGAGAGAGGGAAAGAGGTAGAGAGAGAAAATGTGGTGTGGTGTGTGGGTGAGAAAAAATTTGAAAACAAAAGTTCAATTAAATGCTGCACACAAATTACAAAACAAAACCTTAAAAGCAAAAAAAAAGCACCAACAAAATTGAGAAGTAACCGAGAAAAACCCCGAAAAATAATTACAACTGCCAATGCAAGGGGGAAAGTCTGTATGTGTGAGTGGGTGTGCGTGTGTGTGGGAAATATGAGAATCATAGCAGAAATGTAGAGAGTCAAAGGACACGCAACACGCAACAATTATGGCTAACGCTAAAAAAAAGGGGGAGAAGAAAAAGGGCAACAACGACAACAACAAAACGGGCTTTTTATGGGAAAAACAAAATGTTGGCCGCCTTGCTCATCAAAATTTCAATTTCAATTTTCATTTATACATGCAAAAGCCAACAGAAATACGAACTTCACATGCACACCCCCTTTTTGGAACCGCACCCCCCCCTCACCACACCGCACCGTACCGCATTGCACTCACCAATCCATGAAATGCGGGACAACATGGCTAAGTCAACATAGCATCCAACAAATCCCAAATCCCAAATTCTCAAACGTCCACAGCATTCGATTGTTTCGCACCATTCCATTTCGACCGCATTCGATGTCAACAGCAACAACAGCAACAACAACAACAACAACACAGGATAAAAATCCTGTTTTCGCACAGGAAAAGCGTTGCATTGCGTTTTGTTGATTTGTCAGGCAGCCAGGCCAACGCCAACAACAACAACAACAACAACTTTCAACTAAAATTGGATATGCAACTAGAATTTACCCGTCAACCGCCAGCAAGTTAAGCGGCGCGTAATTATGGGCCACCATGCCAAATGTGTTGCCGTTGAGTTGGCAGTAAGTTGGCCCATAAAACTCAAAGGGCATGCAAAAGCAGGACCACGTTCCCCACCACCATCATCATTGGGCCTCGATTGCCATCGGGAATCGAGCAGCCTTAAGCCGCTTCTCAGCCTCAGTGGCCGCATTATTTTATGGGTAACTCCCTTTTGCTGTTTTGCCACTGGCAAACATATTTGATTTCAATTTAAAGTTTCAATTGTTTAGTAGCCAACACTTGTGTCTTTCTCTCTCTCTCTCTCTCTCTGTGTGTGTGTGTGTCATATCTAGTTACCCCTTCCCTGGTGTGCCTTATAATTAGAGTGCGAAACGAAACGGTATCGGTACCACAAAGTAAAATCGATAAGCCTCCATCCAATGCCTATCCAATCCGTTGTCATCATCATCATTATCAACGTCATCGTCGTCGTCCACAAATGGCAGCTAAGCGCCTAATTAAAAGATCTTTTCTGCAATACCAGACAGCTCTCCCTCGTGTCTGTGTGTCAGGTCTTAACCAATTGAAAGCAATGCACTTAATGGGTTCCTTTCATTTACCTTTCATTTTACTCTTCTTGCTCTCGTTTTGGTTGCAGGTCTCGTGGGTGCGCCATCGGGATATACATCTGCTAACGGTGGGTCGTTACACATATACATCGGATCAGCGTTTCGAGGCAATGCATTCTCCACATGCCGAGGATTGGACATTGCGTATACGTTATGCCCAGCGCAAGGATTCGGGCATCTACGAGTGTCAAATATCGACAACCCCGCCAATTGGACATTCAGTTTATCTAAATATAGTTGGTGAGTATAGAAATCTATTAAAAATGTTTCATATCATAGTTTTATTTTGTTTAAAAAGATTCAATGAAATGTTTTTTTTCTTTTATTTCTATTGTTAGATTTTTTCAATCTTTTTGGTTAATAGAGAAAAAATGGAACTTGTTTTAAGTATAGGGAAAACGCTCGTTTCTAGCATACCTTTAGCAATTTGTATTTCTGATACCCCCTTGAACTTGGACCCCTTCCCCTTGAGATGCCTTTAAGTTAAGGCTACGTGTGAGTGATTTGCCAACTACTTTGATGTTTACACTGATATCGAATCTGGCAGGAGTAGGAGACACAGACAGAGAGCCACATCCAACGAATGTTGACCACTTGATGGTGTATTTATTTCCGTATCCACTGTGCCCCCCACTCCTCCCCATCCATCCTCTTCCACATTCACGTAAAGACCGTGCGCCAGGACCGTGGCCCAGCATTCGGTGTCAGTGTTGGCTGCGCACATGTTTGTGTCGTTTTATGGCAGCTTTTTGCTGTTTGATGATTCCCATGGGCACCATTTGCACTTTATGGCTTTTCACAGGCCGACGCCAACACCAACACCAACAGCAACAGCAACTCCGACTCTGACTCCATCTCTGACACCGAAGGCAACATCGAAGCCGCCTCCAGCAGCAGCAGCAGATAGCCAGTCAGCTTCATCTTCATCTCCTTGCTCTGACTGCTCCGTTTTGTGATGACACTCGAACGGGATACCAGAGGAAAAAAAAAAGAAGAAGAAGAAATGTAGTATATACTTATATATAGAGCATGATGATGGAGGAGACAGCAAAAGACTTTCCTATTTAGCTAGAGAGATGTTGGTGTTTGATCTGGATGGTTGCCTCGTCTCATAAATCACAACTTGTGAATGAGAAGCTTTGCGGCACCGCCAACCAAACTGATGCCAATTTTCCATCTCTTCTCTTTTCCCATGGCATGTGTGTAAAAGAAAATTTAACCATAATTAATTGATAAAGAAATTTTCATAAAGAACTTGCCAGAGTATTAAATATGAAAGTCCATAGAAATTCCTTTTTTAAAAAGCTTTAGTTCAAGCGATATTACTTTAGCTTAGCTAGTGTTTCATTTTCCGGCTCTGCATTCTTTAAAGTCGTGCTCCCCCCTTCCCATCCTGACAATCCCCTTGTCAACCGTGTTGTTGTTGTTGTCCTCTCATTTATTAGGCTCTTTGTGGATGTGAGAATATTATGAAATGCGCAATTTGTAAGATTATTAATTGTTGAAAAATTACAGAGACTACAAGGCGAATAAATGGTCGTATAAGAGGGGGAGGGAGACAAAGTGACAGAGACAACCTAGGGGACCGGACCTGCTGTCAGCAATGGCAATAGCAACTAAAAAGCAACAACAACACCATCAGAAAGAGAGACAAATACACACACACACACACACAAATATGAAAATAAATAATGCAAATTTGTTTATTTTTCACACTGTCACAATATTTGAATAGTAATCAAAACACAAACACACACACATACATAGACAGACAGACAGACATAGAGACAGTGAAATAGACAGACATACAGATATACATATAAGGATAAATATATATATATAGATATGCGTATATATATACATAGATAGAGTGTAAACCCAACGTTGAAGACATAGCAAGGGCAGAACAGAGAACTGAGAGGACGAAGGACGAACATGTGTACGGTTGCATGAAGCAGACTATAAACATAAACCAAACCATTATTATAATGTCAACACAAACACACATAATTCCACTTTCAACACTTTTGCCTTGCCGCTGCCGCCGAGTAAAATGTGTGTGTGTGTGTGTGTGTGTGAGTGTGGGATGAATCGTAGACGCTCGAAGAGGTGGAACAGAAGTTGAAGGCGATATCTGGGGCAGAAAATGTTCAGCAAAGGGCGTGGCAATGCTTGAAATCACGCACAAACACATTTGCGGTTTGTTTGCATGACAAGACAGCCAGAGACAGAAACAGAAAGAGGGACAGAGAGAAAGAGTAAGCGAATGCTAGCAAGCAATTTGCAGCAGAACTAAAGGAATATCTACTATGCTTCTCCTGGTGTTAGTTAGTGGCAGGCAAAACGTTAACATGTCCTCGCCTTGTCCTTAAGTTCTCATCCCTTCATACTCATCACAATTTTCATCCCAGGATCTCTCACTCCTCCCACATTCCAACAATCAAGTCTAAGTTGTGGAACAAGGGCGGCGTCGGGGGCTGATGGTAGCAGGAAATAAAAGGACGCCTCGTCTCACCATATCACCATGTGCGTGTCAGTTTTTAGCATTTGTCAGCGACGCATAGACTGAATGCCTTCCATGGAATGTTCATCATCAACGTGGCTCCCTGTCCCATTCGCTTACCCTTCTCCTTCCGCCAATGCCATTCAGCCCTTCGAGAAAATGAGAAATTGGTTTGGGTTATGGGCAAATAGTTCAAGTCAATTTCAATAACACGAAATAGGAAAACTGGAAAAGTGGCTACAGAAACTTTGGTTTCTAACGAACAAACATCGATGGGCAGGCACTGGATGGACAAGAGACTGGAGGGCAGACGGTCTTGGGGTAACCATTAATGTTCTGTGATGTGTAATGAATATGCCAGAGAATCAATGGAGGCAACCTGAGCCTGTTGGCTCGCCCAGGGGTCAAACTAAGTAGAAAAGTTCAAGTAGTCCATTTCACTTTCATCTTGTATCATTAATTTGTATTCAGATTTCAGGTTAATTTTGCTACAAAAGTTTTTAAATTTTATATAGTTGTGAATAAAATGAAGTATCTAAATTGTGAACCACTTTGAATACGTTAGTTTAAATATTGGAGAATAAAATGGTTTGATTTCATTTCCAACTTTCAAAATTGTAACAAGACGTGGCAATAAATGGAAATGCACTTGATCCACAAGAGTTAACATATCAAAATTAGTGGTCTAAAAGTCTCCAAGAACTAACTAACTAGGTCGACTCTTCTTTTGATTCTGCTGATCAAGAATACAAAGCGGAAAATCTCTTTCCTATAAATGTAGGCTAGTTGTAATGTTTAAGTTTAAGTTCATTCAAGCTAAATAATGCTAAGTAAATCTTAAGTGCTGCTGCTACTGTTATCAAAATAAAATAAGCCTTAATAACAGAGGGGAAAACAAAAATTTGTTACCTTTCTTCATCTCTTAAAAATAGACTACAAAACTAGCTTTTTTCAATATCAACTATTAAACACTTTGTATTTATGTTTTGCCTTCATTGGCAATTTGAATCTAGATATCTGATGCAAGGACATAATGATCTAATGGAATATACTACTATATAGAGTGTGTGTGTGTGTGTGTGTGTCTTTGGCCTAAGCCTTTTCATTCAGGCCAAATTCATGATAATGGTTTTGTTGTTGTTGTTGTTTCTCATACAGTTTTTGGTTATTGTGTCCAGCATATTGAATATTTAATGCATTTTTGATAGTCTTGGCTATTTCTGTTTGCGACAGCTCTCTTCTAAATCCCACCCCTCTCCAAACTCTCTACCCCACTCTATCACTCTTTTCTAGTCACTACTCTCACTCTGTTGCTTGTTCAAAGCCTTTTGTTGTCGATAGCCAATTGTTTGCAATAACAACAGCAGCAGCAACCAAGGGGGAAAAGTCAATCAATGGCCGTTCGCATAGTTGATTTTGCATTTAATTTTGTGTTCAGTTCATCTACATACAAACAAATATAATAGTGCAGACATAAAAAAAAAACAAAAAAAAAAAAAAAAATAAAAAACAAAAGTTTCCATCACATACGTTTGAAGCAATTATCCAGCAATGAGTCAATTTATTTCGATCGATCGAACCAACCGATTTATGCACGTGCCACATGTGTCATAAAGGGTATTGTTTGGCAACAAATAAAAAAAAAACGAACTTTCAACACATTTAACTATCCACAAATGAAGTCATTTAATTTCGTTTACTCTTCCAATTGATCCATTTATGTTTCCCTCTCTCTCTCTCTCTGTTTGGGTGTGTGTGTGTGTGTGTGTGTTTTATATGTGCTGTTTTGGGGATAATGACAACATGTTGTCGCTATCATAAAATCGCGCCTCGTAGAACAATGACGGTAACAACAAGAACTTCGACATCGACAACGACAGCAACAGCAAATTTTATTACCCACAACAAAAGATGAAGGCTTTATTTCCTTCCATTTTTACCTCACCTCCTGTTGTTGGCTTTTCTCTGTTTTGGTCGGTCGCTTTCTCTCGAGACATTTGAGACAATTCAATTGAAAAGGCATAAAGGTTTATGGGCGTATAAGCCTTTTTTTTTGTTCTTTCTTGTTTACGGATATGTTTGTAAGTGTGTGTGTGTGTGTATGTGGCTGTTATGGGCGGCATTATGTTAACCTTTATGATGGCAAAAAAAGAGAACGAAAAAAAGACCCAATTCCAAATACAAAAAGTCAACGAAACGCTTTGCTACCCTAACCATTCATAGACAAATGCATATTCATATAAATATATACGATTTAACTGTTGCTTTCTTTTTGGCTGAATTATTAATCTAATGAAATGGGTGAAAAAAAGCATGACTCCCATTTGTACACCATTTTGTTGCTGAAAGTTAAGATTGAAATCAAAAGAATATGATAAACATATATGAAAATATAAAACTTTAGATGAAGTTTTGTTTAAAAAAAAAAAATACAAATCTTTGTGTATTTCTCTTCTATTTTTGGTTGTCCCCAAAGATGGCCAAGACATTGATGTGGACATCTGTTGTCTATATTTGTGGGACAACCTTTCTGTAATTCCGATGGGCTTTTTATTCGTGTTTTATTGAAATTTATTGTTTGATTTACATGAGTTTAAGTGACACACCCATACACACGCACACACATAGGCATATCGAAGCGAATGCGCAGACACATTTACTTTTATGGGTGGCAGCTTCGATTTCGACCATAAATCACATTTGAAGGCGCCGGCATAAAAGTTGCAAATTAGGCTCAAATGTTTGACATGGCGATTAATCAAAGTGCAAGGCTAGCAAATGCAGCAACTAATTCGATCAGCGTAAGTGTGTGTATGTGTGTGCAAAAGAGACAGAGATAGACAAATGGAATGAGTGAGTTAGAGATACTAAGGAGTCATGAATCATTCATAAGCGACTCCCCAATTACGTTGATTAATGAGTTGAAGTTGGTCTTGGTCTTAGTCTGAGTCTTGCTTTTGGTCTTGTTCTCTGGCATACCGTTTACAGTTTGGTCACGAATTGAGAAAAAAAGAGGAAAATGGAGAAAAAAAAGGAAAAACTAGAAGAAGGTAAATGAAAGGCAGCAAAGGGACCCACAGCAGATAAAGAGGGCAAGAACTAGAAAATCAGCAAAGATAATCAGGAATGCTCCCAAGGAGCTCTCTCTATGTGAGTGCCTGTGTTTGTGTGTGTGTGTGTGTGTGTGCATAACTACACATGCCCAATGACTTGAGCACGGCAATGAGAATTAAAATGAAAATGAGTATTAGATTGGAATGTCCTTGCCGCATCTCATTTTGGTCGTGCTTTTGACTTTCCTTTTTGTGGCCAAAATGACAAGTAAAAAGGTCATAAATTCCTCATGGGAACATAAGCAGAGTCAGCGGGTTATTTGAATTTCACCGCTTTTGCAGGCAATCCGCATGAATGGCATTAATAATAAAGCTACTGCACATACACCCGCCAACACACATGCCAACACACACACACACACACACACACACACACACATATATATATATAGAGTGAATCCAGCGCGTTTGATGATTTTCAGCTGGTCCCACGTGTCGTATGCGCAATATTTGTTTAATATTAACTCGCCCCTTGTAAGCCACACCCACCCACAGACAAACGCCCATGACCACACCCACGCCCGCAGCATAAGCTTTACGTTTTTACCCCTTCTATTTGGTCTATTCCCCCTCCCTCTGTTCCCCGATTTTTGCTCTTCTCTTGTACTCTGTTCTCTGTCCCTTTCATCCCTTTGCTTTTGGCGCTTTTTGGCTTTGTTTTCGCATTTCTTTTGCATTTTCTCATCCAAATGCCCAGGGGGTATAAGACGATAATGGATCAATAAATGAAAATTAAAGCAAAAATGCAAGAAAAAATATAAGTTATTATAAGAAATAGACTAAAGTTCTTTCTTGCAATTACACAAAATGTGAGAGGACGACAAAAGAAAATCCCAGGGAAAATGCTGTAGAGGAAGCCATTGAAAGGTAAAAACGTGAATGAGGATATTTGGATTACACAGAGATAAAGACCTGCATAAAGCACTCCAAACGAAGATTGAGAGATACATACGTATACAGAAGTGCAAGTAAAACTAAAAAAAAAACGATAGAGATTCGCATTCTCTAGCTCTCTCTCTATCTCAGTCTCTCTTTCTCTTATCTTGCTATGCTCATTCTTGTCCTCATATTCCAAGAGTTTTGCTTGCTACCAGCCATTTGGCAGTACATAACTTTCACTAACCTTTAGCGGCATTTTGACTACTGAATACGAGAGAGCGCACATTACCGTTACTACACATACACACACACACACACACACACACAAACACAATCATTGAGATGAAAGTCAAACTGGCAAAAGTTTTTCAAGCAAACGGAAGGCGCTAAAGCAGCCATTTTGTGTGAAGAAGACGCAAAAGATGTGGATGGAGCAGATGTATCCAAAGGATCTTTTAGTGTGGGAGTCAAAAAAAAGCCCAATTTATTAGCATTGGCATAACAGAGCAGAGATAGCTGCTGTTAGAGAGAGAGAGAGAGAGTGATAGAGAGAGGGGGTGGGAAGTAGACTTTGTTGTGGGCCCAAAACGAATGACAAGAAGTAGAAGGGAACAGTAAGTAAGTACAATTTTCCACTTTTAGTTACGGCCAACCGAGATTTCAATCAATGTCCTTGAACTAATGACACAATTTGTTGCTGTTTCTTTGCATTTGAATTTCGAATTTGAAATTCTTTTCTTGTTCCACACCCCTCGCCATTTCTCCCTCCTCCCACCCCTTAGAGAGTGTTTTTTTGTGTGTTGACTCTGCCTCGCTTGTTTTTTCTTACTTATTCTCTGTCTCTCTGTTCAGTCGAAAGTCAGAAATTGTTTTACGATGAATAAGAAAGTAAACAAACGTGCAAATGTCAAATACACACGCACACACACACACACACACGTATATAGTGTAGGCAATTCTGTTGGTGGATGGAGGGATCAAGGGAAATTGGGTATGAGAATGGTGTGTATGTGTTGGGGGGGGGGAGGAAAGATATGCTCTCGTCTCTGCGGTACACACGCTCTGGTTACGCAGCAGGAAAGAAAACAATTTAACGCAACGGTAGATAAACTTTTTCTTAAACGGCCAGGCTCGAAAAGGACGAAAAAACGAAATGGAATGTCCTTGGACCTTTGCCACGTTGTGCTCGTCCTTGTTGTTGTTGGTTTCGGTTTTATTTTTTGCGTTTTTTGTTTTTCCACATTTATTGTTGTTAGGATTTAACTGAAATGAGCTTTCAAAATGTTTTATGCGCCCAACAACTTATGCAACATTTTTTTCCCCCCATCCCTTCCACCTATATACATATATCATCATGCTATCATACTTTCTCTCATGCCACATCTCCTTTCGTTTCGTTTCGTTTCGTTTCGTTAGAGCCCATCACCGAGGTCATTGGCGGCCCCGAGCTGCACATTAACAAAGGATCCACCATCAATTTGACTTGCATTGTGAAATTTGCACCGGAACCGCCACCCACCGTCATTTGGTCCCACAATCGTCAGGTAAGTTGCGTTGACTTTATGCAAAGGACATGTGCAAACGTATAAACTTATATGTATATACACAGACAATACAAAAGTATAAAAAAATAAAAAACAATATATATATAATCATAATAATTACATTTGACAAGGGTCGTCTTCAACCAATGCCAACTGTCTGCTTCTTACCTTTTTACGATTATTAAAAAAAAAACACACACACACACCAAAAAACAGAAAAGAACATACACACACACACACACACAGACACACAAAGAAAAGGAACGAAAAATTCATATGCCATTCAGGCATATAAAATTCTTAAGGCCCATGTGAATTGCGGCTCTAAAACAAAAATTCCCAGAATGATGTTCCGGGGCGAAGGGGAAACAAAATTGAAATAAAACTAACATTAAATCGGATAGAACAGAAAATAGAACTAAAATATTTCTGAGCTGATTTCGAAGTTGACATTTTTTTCAGCATAAAAATAATCGCATTTCTTATTCGGTTCTCCGCCATTTTGCATTCCGAAAATGTGAATGCCACACGTTTTTTTTGCTTCCTACTTATGTGTGTTGAATACCCTGCAAAAAGAAGAAAACTATGGGAATACAGCGAATCAGTCATTAGATTATATAAACTAAATTGCATTTATGTATATCAAAAATATTAAACTTATTTATTTGATTTAGGCCTAATGATGTTTTCGCAGTCATTTGAATTTCAATTCGAAAACGAGAACCCCAATAGAGAGAGATCTTACCCGATTGCATTTATCGCTAGTTAGTAACAGCAGAGAATCTAACTAAAGAAGCTTTAATAAGCATGGTGACCAAAAGGTTGTTATCATTCAAATTTAAGTTAAGTCAGAGATATATGTATGGAGGTCCTTTTTTGTATTACTTCTTTCACTTTTCACTGCTTGTGCAAATGTCAAGTTTTGGGGTTTTTCGGGTATGGGAAAATATGAAAATTCCAGAAAAGGAAAAGCGAACTAAGCACCCAACGCTTGACTAACACGATATCATTAATAAAAATTTAACTAACATGCCCTTTGTAGGTGAGGGGGACACCTAGGGGCTTAGGTTCACAAACAAAGCACACTGACACACACACACACACACACACACTTACACAAAATATATGTTCATATAAGAATACGAAGCAAAAAATGAAAACTGTAGCAATTTTGCCACAACTCACCAAAAAAGAAGAAAAAAAAACACAAGAAAGATGAAAAAAAAAAAAAACAGGAATGAAGGAAAAGTTGTGTCCTGACACTAAGCTATTTGCTCTGCTCTCTGCTTAACTTAACTGTGTGCTCTGTGCTCTGTGTGTTATTCATTTCAGGTCATAAATTTCGATTCACCTCGCGGCGGCATATCATTAGTCACCGAGAAAGGTGTGCTGACCACCAGTCGTCTCCTGGTGCAGAAGGCCATACAGCAGGACTCGGGACTCTACACATGCACACCATCCAATGCCAATCCGACGTCGGTGCGCGTCCATATCGTCGATGGTGAGTAGCCCGGTATGCAAAACGCTTTTGCTTTACCTACGAAAAGAAACGAAAGAAAAAAAAAAAGAAGACTAAGAACAGAAAAGAAAAAAAATACAAAACAAAACACAACAGAACATGGTTTTGCCATTGGCAGAGTGGGGAAACCCGGGTGGCGGGGGGCAAAGACAAATGTGCGGCGCCCAAAAAGTCAACTAAGCTTGTTTGGCTTTATTTGACAGACGACCATAGAGAAAGAGGGAGAGTGAGACGGGGGAAAAGTAGTGATTGACGACAACTTTTTCTAGGTTAGCTCCCCTCCCCTCTCAAAAAAGAGGAAGTAAAATTTGAGTGGCTACCCAAAAAGAAAACAAAAAGAATCGGATTTGGACTTGAACTCACAATTAGCTGAGATATATAACTAAAACCAAAGCGAGGAACACTTTTTGGGGAAATAGTTTGCCTTTTGCTGGATCAAACACTATCGAACCCAATTAGGCTTAGATTTTGGCTTTCAATTTCATATGAACTTGGGACTTCCTAGCAAGTGATTAACATTTATATCACTCCAAGAGACAACTATATAAAGTTTCTATCATTTTTTTACTTTCTTGACCAAGTCTAGGGACCATAAAATGGGAAATGAAATCAAATTCTATCGATTCATTAGAAGGAAGTCAAGTTGAATCAAAATAGAACTTGATTTGTTAGATTAATGAAATTTAAGGATTTGAAAGATTTTCAATTCTCTTGACAGATCTATTTCCAGTCGGCCAAATGTCAACATGAAAAATCATATAAAAGTCTTAAAAGGAAACCTGAAGTCCAATTTAATAATTGAACTATCTAAAGAGGTGATATTAAAAGCAATGGAATTTGATCCAAAGACCCAAAAATTTTTTTCGATTTATTGGATATAATGTCAAGAAAGGGGCCATATAAATACTTGCTTTAGTCTCTATCTAGGGGCTCTAGTTAGTTGTATTGGTCTTTTTCTCTTTCTTGAGGAGAACATCAAGTGTGTTAGTTTTACAATTTGTTGCTTGGTGTTGCTGCAATACTTGTGTCTGGAGTAGAAAAAGTAAAAAAGAATCACACACACACACGCGCAAGGAAGAAAATTAGTTGCAGGGAATGGAATGGGCCGAGGGGGAGGGGGGAAAAACTTTGAGCATCAACATTTTCGTAAGTTTTGACTCGTTTATGCCACAGCTCAGACAGAAGCCACCCCCCCACATCATGTTGCCCCGTTGCTACTTTTCTTTTCCTTTACGCTTGATGTTGCTGCTCGCCGCTTCCGCTGAGGCCGGAAAAAAGCGCTTACAAAGCAAAAAGTTTAACAACTTGAGCGCAAATGACTTTGGCGTGTAAGCGGCACGCTACAACAAATACAACAGCTACAACTACAAATACAAATACGCCATGGAATTAGACTAAAATAATAACAACAACAACAACAACTTGTTAAGTAGAACAACTGCCTGAAACTTAAGTAATTAACACAAGTTGTTTGCGCTCAACATTGCGGGCAAAAGCGTTCTATATATATCTATCTGTCTCTCTTTCTCTCGCACACACTCTTAGGATAGCGGAAATGGCTAAGAGGCTCTCTGTGAATACTAGGAGGGGTAGGATTGTGGATTGCCATTGTGCCACATTTCTAAGTAGTTTATTTAATAAGAATATCTCTTCGAATCGACATTAGGTCCTGGTCTTTGCAGAGCAGAAGCCAAATTGAAATCGACACATCCTGCTCAACTACATTTCAACAAATTCTCAATGGACAAAACTGAAAGTGAAAGTGAAATTGTGCTTGTTCACAAGACGACAAGGTCGGTGCGGTCCGGGGTGTTCTATCACAGATCATTGGCAGCTGAGGCGGCTAAATTGCCACAAATGAGCTTGGCATAAAACATGAGACAGAAAATTTTCCATTTAGATCATGCCAAAACCTAAACGGGGAAAGAAGGCCACAAATTGACATGGCAAAATTAACAATTTATGTCTCCCATCGATCGATGTCTAAGCTCAAGTTCAAAGGGAAAACAAAAGCAGCTTACGCTTATTGGAAACGAATCCTAATTGAACCACATCTTTGTGGCCAATCCAATCATGGGGCACTTTTATTTTCGTATGCTTTTTTTAACGATCTTGGAAATGGAGGGAGCCAGAGACATGGCAAAGTTGTCATAAGTGACATAACCATGTCTCATTCGTATTCCCCTCAGCTATCATCTACATTGTCGGCGCGAGACTCAATTATGTCAAACTGTATTAACTAAGAGAGTGGGGAGGGCCATCAACATCATCAGCAACATAAGTATTCGCAACGTGGTCCATTTCGTTTTGGCTGGTTTTAATTAGTGGCGCTGGGACAAAAGTGGCATTTGCATAGATTGCAACCACTGTGCCTGAAAACTGTTTGGACACTTAAGTAACAGCTCATGATGGGCATCAGCGAACTCGTAAAGGACGAATGATTCAAGCTGAAGATATAGCTGGTCCGCTTTCTCTCTCTCTCTCTCAATGTATTTCATGTCCAAATTTATGGCTCCCTATCTGCCATCTGTGCTCCATATATATATATATGTATATACACCTCTACCCACTGAGAATACTTTGGACTTAGTCCCTGTGTTACTTCTTTTTTTTTTTTTTCGCAAAGTAGTTCTGGCCAGTTGTGGAATGCTGCGTTTCCGTCTGCTTGTTTCTTTGCTCATTCTTCTCGTGTATTTTTTTTTTTATACTCGTTTTTAGCCAGTCTTGGCGTTTTTATTGCCGGCAATTAAGTTAATAGGCAATAAAGCTTTTGGATTTGCCAACCAGGCCAACCAGTAGCAACAGCAGGCAACCAGGGATGCAATGTTTGAGAAATTTCCACTGGAAAAATTGCAAAACGAATGGAATCGAATTGTGGGTTAGACTTGAACAAACATTTGACTTGAATTGAGACTGATGTGAAAAGACTTTAGCGGTGGGGGGAATGGGGGAGCTCTTCATTTTTGTTGTGTGGTGTTTCAATGTTGCACGATTTTGCATCCCTATTAAATGTATATTAACTCTAAACTTTATTCTCTTGTGTTTTATCTTTTTTAATTCCATCTTCTTCCTCTCCTCTCTTTTCTCTTATTATGTCTTTTGTGTGTTTGCAGGCGAACATCCGGCGGCAATGCATCATGGCAACTCGGCGCCGCTGCAACCGCCGGCAATGCTATCATTGCTGCTCCTCACATGCGGTGTCCTGCTGCTATTGCAATCCTCCGCCTTGGCGAGAACCGATACTAATACCCACATTCAAAACCACTCTCACGCCCACCAACAACAACTCCAACTAAACTCTAGACAACGACAACAAAAAAGAATTCAAAGTTGTTATCAGCAACAGCAACGGCAGCAGCAGCAGAACAAGAAGAAGGAGCACACTCAGCGGATTCTGGTCCTGCCTGGGACATAGCTGACTGGCAGCAATATTGCAGCAGCAACCAAATTGCCAACTGGAACCACAAACTAAGTTCTAAACTTTTGTGCAATTTCCTTAAAAAACAAAAAAAAAAAAAACCAAAAAAAGATTTGAGTACTTTCTCTCTTTGAATTGAAAACGATTTGATATGTTTATTGATTCGATTCGATTCAACAATTCATTTCATTGTTTTCATTTTTTTTTTTTTTTTTGTAATGTTTTTTTAATAGAAGCTTAGAATTTATTCGCTGTTATCACTAAAATTAAGTAATCAGTCACTAAAACTGGTCCACAAGTTGACCCCAAAAGGATACGAAATTGTATCTGGTCACATGTTCTTGGGAGACATGTAAAAAAAAAAAAAAAAAAAAAAAAAAAACAAATAACTAAACTAAATTCCCAAAACATATAGATGAAATCCAAAACTCATTGTAAATACAGCAACTAAAGGAAAATTTGGACTATAGTAAAAAAAAAAAGGAGAAAGGGAAATCGCTGAATAATGATTATTGATCAGACTGTGACAAAAAAAAATATTTCTCAATCTCTCGATGTGAAAGCTTTTCATCCGCTCTGATCTAATCTTATAAGCATTTTCTAATTCCCATGATTTGCTTTCGATTTTGTGTGTTGTCCTCGAAAATCCAATATCTGCTACATCTTCTCACATTGGAACTATAGATCACTTCTCTTCTAAAAAGTCACATAGCAAAAAAATATTTAAAAAAATGATAAAAAAAACAAAAAACATTTTCTAGTACAAGGTTAAGCTATAGATGTCTAAATATATATATACATATATATATATAATACTATAATATTATGAATCTGAAATCCAAAGAACCGAGACACACACACACACACATAAAATAGTTTCTCATCTAAGAAATACAAAGAAATTAAGATAAAAAACATTACGAAAAACCATTGAGAAATCTTCAAAATAAATGATAATTTTTTTTTTTGTCATTGTCGTAATATTTAGAAGTAAGCTCAAGACTATATAGTATAATTTAAGTGAATGGCAACTAATTGTAAATAAAACAAAAACCATCATAAAAAAGGAAATCATTTTTTTTTTGCTGTTCTCTCCAATATCAGATACAAAAAAATAAAAGAAAAGAAGAAACAGAAATACTTAAAGTACTTTAAACTACTTATACAAATAGAAAACACTTACATGTGTGTTATATGTAAGTGATAAATTAATTGATTACTTGATAAATTGTTGTTGTATGTTTGATAAAATGAAAATGAAAATGAGAAAAGCAAACCAAAAATGTATGAAAAAGTATTCAAACTAATGAAAAAAAAAAAAAAAACTTGGCCTGCAAAAACAAAATGATTAAAATGAGAAAAATTAAAGGCAAAGTCAAAACTATTTAAGTGTGTCTTTCTATCTCTCTCTCTCTCTCTCTTTCTAACTCTCTTCCTAACTAGTCCTATCACTAACATACACATACACACACACACAAGCATACCAACTTTCTTTTGCCCTCTAACTTTCTCTCAGCACTTGGGTCTACTTAAACTTTAAGAATTTCCAGCAAAACATAAAACCAAATCCCACCCCAGAAAACGAAAATAAAAAGAAAAACACAAAAAATATAAATAAAACTAAAAACGAAAATGAAATTTTGGGTCTCTCCCAAGGCAAGTCCCTTCCTGCGTTTGTTTCACCCGCACACCGCTCTCCTTTCCACTAGTTCTCATACCGTTTCAGTCTTAAAATACAAAAACCAAAAAGTGAATACCACATGAAAAAAAAACAAAAAATAAAAAAAAACAAAACAAACAAAAAAATCGTAAAATATACAAATTACTTGACATACTCCACATGAATATAAATATGAATATGAATATATTTAGTATGCATAAACTATTCATAAACAAAACAAAACAAAAAAAAAAAAAACATAAAAATATATTTTATAAATGTGATGACGTTTAGCAAATTAAAAATTTATTATATATATATATACCAATAAGGTATAAGAGAGACAAAAATCGAATTGAGGAAAAACCAAAGACCAAAAAATGTAAAAACCAAAATAAGAACATCAAGATCCATCAACGAGAAACGACTAAGAGAATGCCCAAACCCAACCCAAGCAACCAACATGAACAGTGCTGTGAAAAGAGCTCGGTCAGCCGATAGCATTTAAAAGTTCTTTCAAGTTTTTCTGTTAGTTTTGTTTTGGTTTTCTGCGTTTTCCCCATTCCAATTGAAAATAATCTTAAATATACAATTCAATTTCGAATGCAGCTGCGGATCCTCGAGGGAGTATGAAATGAGAGAAACTTTCTAACCCAAAAGTGATATTTTTCTATTGTTATCGTTTTCTATTTTAACATTTATTTACAACTTTCGATCTTTTGGCTAAATAAATTTAGCTCGCTTTAAATATAATAATATATTCTTTGCTCTAAGCCATGGTCAAAACTTACATTGAGTATAAGCCAATCAGTCTGGAGGATTCATTTCCTTGGCCTTTAGGTCGGTGACTTTTGCAACGGTTCAAAACAACTTGAAAAAGAAAACCAATTTGATTTGTTTGTAACACGAAATTAAGCTAAATTTATATGCATCTTCTTTTAAATTTTGTGTAATTATCTTTAAAGAAATCCCTCAAAAAGTGCTTAAATGTGTAAAAGTGTTTAAAATATTTAAAAGGTTGAAATTGTGATCAGATAAAATCCATTCACACTTAACCATTAGTAATCTCCGCTTGGTTATTTCATCATTTTTCAGGGGTATAAAACAAAAATTTGAAATGGAAAATTTGTAAAGAACTTTCACTCACACACTCACACTTTCACTCATACAGACACACACACAAAGGACCCATATAAATACATATATCTTGATTAATATAGCTGAACGAAAAACATATAATAGGAAAAATGTCTGTACATTGTTTTTTTCTCGTTTTTTTTTTTTTATTTTTCAAATCTGCATGTTGCAAAAAACACAAAAATAAACGTTTGAAATGTAATTTTAAATAAAATGAATGTAAATGGAACAAGGATATGAATAGCTTGTTTGACTTGAGACTATTTACACACCGAATTGCAAATGAAACTTGAAGTGGGCAGAAAAAAAGAGGGAAAATGTTGATAGACAAAATTGAATGTGATTCAATGTTAGCAACAACATTTAATAAAATATATATATGTATATGTATAGGTATATGCATGAGCGTACTGACCCCAGGTTAAACCCTCTCATTTTTGTCTCCTTTTACATTTTATGCCATTTATTTAAAGTCTCTTTAGTTTTAGGTTTCTTCTATAAACTCATTATATCTTGTTGTTGATTTCAAGCCAAGCTTTTTACCCATTTTATTTTTAGTCCAAAAATATATTTTAAATCTAAAATGAGGGCAATTTTTTTTTGCATACACCTATACATATACATATACATATACATATATATGTGTACTTACATGTATGGACATATAAGAAGAGAGATGTGTATGTATGTATTAAATAAGGTGAAAGAAAAAACAAAACAAAAAACAAAAAAAGTCCATGTGTTTGCATGCTATGCAAAAATCTAACTTTGAGTATATATAGTAAATTATAATTGAATAAAACAGGCATAAATATTTAAATGATAAGCCCATAATTAAAAATGTGTTGACCCTATTTAAAAATAATTTTTTATTTTAATTTTGTTTTGTTCATCAGTGTTTTCTGCATGAAAAGCTTTTTGCTGTTTTGTTTTATTTTCTCTATTTTTTTTTCTCCTGTTTTTATTTACATATATGTGTAGAGTTAATTAAAGAGCAAAGGCAAAAAAGCAAAAGATAAAGAAACAACAACAAAAAACAAGAATACAAATTAAAAAGACAACAACCAAAAAATAAAAAAAAAAACCAACAACAATTTTAACGTAAATATGTTAAATACAATTTTAAGCATAAACAAAGCGATGGAAATGCAAACAATTTTAATGTGGTTAAATACGAAAATTTTCAGGCGGGGAAAAACTGCAACGATGCAGTTGAAAATTGAAAATTATTAAAAACACAATAAAAACAAAAATACAAATAAAAGAAAAAACGTAAATTTAAATGTATTTCAAGTCGCTGGATAAAAAGCAAAGACAAAAAAAAAAGAAAGAAACGAAAATCGTCATCAGAAAATTAAAAAAGAAAAAAAAAAAAAGATTTTTACCAGCAAGTGGTAAAAATGATAAATAAATTGCATAAAATTTAAGTGAATTAAATGAAGGCAATTAATGCCCAACAGAAAGAGTGTGTGGAGGACAACAACTATGAATTCAATAAAAGTGTAAAAGAAAAACAAAAAAAAAGTACTAAAAACAAAAAAAAAACAGACACGATTTTTCATTTGCCAAAGATGGGTGGAAAAGTGGAAAGTTATTATAAGGATTTCACAAAGGACAAACAAAACAATCATCAGTTAGTAAGTATTTATAAGTAAAAGTTTCCAAAAGATTCTATATATATATATTTTCTTTATAAAAGATAAACTCTCATCTCTCTTTCTTTCTCTCCCGCCTTTTCGATATAATTAAACGTCTGTTTTAATATGAAATCTTTTTTTTAACTTCCAGCTTTTTGACAGTTATGATATTTAGAGTTTTCAGGGATAAATTTCATTTAATTGCACAACACTTAACCACAATAGCAAAAAAATATACAAAATAAAAACAGAAAACCAAAAAAAAAAAAAAAAAAAACATCAACAAAAACTGAAACTGCATAAAAACAGCAACACCAACAACAACAAGTGTAAATTTGTAATTTATGCACACAAAGTTCATTTGTTTACATACAATGTATGTATGTATTTGCTTTTGGTCTCCTTTCCATGTGTTGTTGTTGATGATGTGCATCATTAAAAGTTCATGAGAGATTGGATATTCATGTAAATGCATATCAAATGATGTCAACTGGACAATTAGTTAAGTATATCTTTCCAATCAAATTGCCAGATAATGCAAATGATGCGAATCACTTAAATCGAATACATGTACAACGTACATCCTTCTGTACATACATATATATATGTACATATATCTCACTTCCTTGTTTCAGATTCCAATCCCACATTTAAATCGAATTTGTAGGGTTAAAGTGTTTTTAATATCTGGCAAAGTGAGACCCTTGAAATTTCAATATTATATATGCATACATACGAAGTCTATCCGATCTTTTAATACCCATTAAAGGATTTTGAGTCTTTTGGCAGTGAGATATCTAGGAATGTTAATAGGATATGAATTAATGGGCAGTCGAAGAATTTGAATTTCTTAAAAACTAATTTAAAACATTCTTAACTGTCTTGTGCATTAAGAATGATACTCAATATAAAAAGGCTTTATAGACAAATATAAATCGATATATATATAATATTTAATATGCCATATTAAATATTATATATATCAATTTTTCAAATGAGTAGGTCAAAGTCATTTTTGGAAAAACAAAAAAAAAGCACCAACTGATTGAAGTAGTGGTTTGGCCTTGCAATTCTAGAGTAATTGGCAAAGTCTGCTGATAAATAGATTTCCCGAAAATGACCTCGAACCAGCTCATTGGAAAGATTGAAATAAAATAGGTCGCTAAAATCAATGTCATATTCTATATATCTTAAAAAAAAAAACAGTTTCTTGACGTATGTCAGTATTTTAGTTAAATGGAAATACTTTAATCTATGAATACGTTTTTGACTATATTGTGAATACTCTGCAGTTATCCTGAAATAAAAATCAATAAAAATATGAAAGTGATATCTTTACATGCCACTTTCAATGTTCGCCAGTAAGTAAAGGCCAACAAATTGCCGGCTGGTCATCAAATGAAAAGATTTTCAGTTAACCAATAGAGGCAACAAATAGAGGTAAAATTACTTTTGAAATTGTCAACTATTGAAATAATCAAATAGTTGAACCTTTCGACTAATTATTTCTTCCATTCCTAGACACTAACTAAAAAAACAGTTGCAGTTCTCTTAAAATGCTGGTTAGATGGATAAGTTCAAACATCCTATGTCTAGCCATAATTTCTGGATAAATTGAATAAATTGTTATGAATGAGTCTTGCTCTTAAACTATTTGAAACGGGCTTTAGATTCGTATGCATTTCTTGTCGTAAAGCAAATCAAATTTGGGATTTGTCAGAGTCATGTAATTGGGCAGACTGTCAATCGCAGAAACTGCATATATACGACTGTAGAGGTATGTGCACACATACATACGTACATTACTCATGACCACATTATCCACCTCAGCCCGCAGAACGTTTCTTCCGGACTGTTATTTGGGCATTCTGTCCGCAAAGTGTCCTTCACTTTATTTGATTTATTGTAATTAATTTTTAATTTACTAGACCGCTTGCAATGG
This sequence comes from Drosophila insularis, assembly GCA_018903935.1. Classification (NCBI taxonomy): domain Eukaryota; kingdom Metazoa; phylum Arthropoda; class Insecta; order Diptera; family Drosophilidae; genus Drosophila; species Drosophila insularis. Next base: position 13,656,404 of record JAEIFP010002303.1, on the reverse strand, counting down.
CCCAATGGGTGTTATGTGTGGCTGCTGCTGCTGTTGCTCTTCGAATTGAATGTTGCAAATATTTTATTTGATTGCTTTTTGCATTCAACATTGTCAGGCTGACTGGCTGCTTTTTGTCTTGCCTCAATCGTTGTGGGTTTTCGCTTTCATTTTTTGTTGTTGTTTTTTTTTTTTTTTTACCCTTTTTTCAGACACACACACACTGACAGACACAGAGTCTTTTATGGTTTTCTTTTTGCTTTTTGTTTTGTTAAATTAATTTCCATAATGCATGACACTTTTGAAGCATTTCTCTTCCTTCTTTTATGCTCAGCAATTTATGTAAATGTAAAATGACCGTAAATAAAATTTTCCCTTCTCATCCATTGCTCTCTGCCCACATGTCTCTGCATATTAACTTAATTAGTTAAGCATCGGAACTTTTTTTCTGTTTTTTATTGTCATTTTTAACTTTAATCGCAATTGTATTTAATGTTTTTATAATGAGAAATCGAGAGAATTCGAAAGTGCTTTTTTTTTTTTGTAATACGTTGTTCTGTCTATATGTATATGAAATATTTATGTATAATAAAAACCCCCAGATCAATGATAAATCAGCAGGGAAAGCACTGCGACACAATGGATAGGGGGCTGGGAGGCAAAATTGAAATTGCTGCCATTGTCTGACAGGTTTCATTAAGCGACTTTACATGATGTCCCAAACAATGCAAGGAACATGCATAGTGCGTCTGGCTTTGTGTGGCTCATTTTGATTGCATTTCAGCCAGAATGAATGAAAGACAAGAGATTCTGGCCAAATAGTATATGGTATATGATATTATGTTAATGCCACTCGAATGTAGAACAGACTTCGCAAAGCATTTTTATTGTTTCCTTAATCATATCTCGATATGTCATATCAAAAAGTATTACATCGATTAAGTAATGTAAGATTAATATCAATATGGGCTAAAACTGTCTTCAATCGAAAAGGCAAAGCAGTGAATATTCCACCAAACAGGATCTCAAAAATGTAGCAGAAATATAATTTGATGAACTTCAACAAGTCTCTATGTCTTCTTCTCGTGTGTTTCTTCTCTCCCTTTTGTTTTTTTTTTTTTTTTGTCTAGAGGTTTTCTTTTTTTCTTTGTTCTATCTTTTCCCCCTTTTGTTGACTAGTTACTGGCATTGTGTGCAGCTGCTATCTCTATGTAAATTTGCCTCAACTCTTTACCCTTGCCTCCCTTTGGAGGCATTCCCCCTGGCCAGGCACACTTCGTTTGTTGTCCATTTGTTGTTGCTTTTTATATTATTTACGCTCGTTTAATTTTTCGCATGCTTTCTTTATTCAGCGCGTTCAAGTATTTTAACAAATTTTACAACTTTTTAAGCGGGCCTAAGCGAGTACAGACCCAAACCTACCCCCGCCCCTTTTACATTCTGCTTAAACGCAATCTCCTGCTTTTGCCCCCTTCACTTGAGTGGCCTTTCAGCCCAAACGACACCGACTTGGCCTTGGCTTTTGGCATGACGCCCATCCCATTTTCGAGAGCCTTTTTTTCTTTTTTTTTGGGAGGTGTTGGGAGGATGCTTGGTTTCTGTTTAAACGTTTTACCGAGCATATTTGTTGGCCATAAATTAACACGCCCCTCGCTTGCTTAATCTTTTTATGGCCTGGCTAGGCATACAAACCCCGTTTACCCCTGGCAGTTCCCGTTACCCTGAATCTATCTCAGGGCCGGTGCGGGGCGGTCACCTCCATTCCATCTACTGTTGTTGTTAAAAAAACAAAAAAAACAAGCAAACTTGGTTGAAAAATTTAATAATTTGCTCAACATTAACCACTTGGTGGCCCTCTTGTGTTGTTGTTATTGTTGCCGTTGCTGTTGCTGTTATCCTTGGTCCTTGTCAACGTGTTTTGTGAGCGCTTTTCATTTCGTGTCCTGTTTGCTGCTAATTATAAGGGGATTATTTGCTTATCCTTCGAGGTCGAAGGTGGGCGCTGCATAAATAAATTTTTCGCCTTTGCCGCACCCCTCCCCGCCCTCAACACCCACAGGCCACCTGGCATCAGGCACTCTGGCAAGACAAAGTCCTTTCCATTCTCATTTTCATTGTCCACAACGTCGCCCCCCTTTTGACTGTAAATTAGCCAGAGATCTTGCTCTCTACCTCACCATCCCTCCATCCTCTCGCTCTTCTCCTCTTTTTGGCCCTTAAGCTCAATGAGCGAACCACTTGAAGTCCGCCATAAATTCCCAATTAAAAGGTGTAATAAGCGTTTGTTCCACTTCAGCAATGAATAACATTTTAGGCAAGGCCAAATGCCCTTCAAGACCATCCCTCCCACTCACCCCCCCAAGCACTTGTCAGCAGCTGTGACTTTGTAATGCAATTGCAATAAAACAAACTACGAAATGATTGCCAAAGCACAAAACAGAGGCCTCCAAGGCAAATAGAGAAGGGGCAGGTATGTATGTTGAGGGGTGACTGACAGTGAAACTCAAGCCATTTGAAATCAAGATAATGTTGAAAGAAATCGAAATTGATGAACATGACCCTAGAAGGTGTTTTTTTTTTTTGCTTTTGCCAGGTAAATGAGTTTTTGATTGATGTGCATTTCTAGTAGAATCCAAGAGTCTCTGGGCCCACTGTGTCATGCTGTGGGGCAATTAAAAGCTGGTTCAAAGTTCAGTCTGAGTTCACAAATTATATGCGCATTTAATGAAGTGTGCCACGCACACAAACATGGATGGACACAATTCACACATGCGACTACGTGCAGTCATTAAACAGCCACGCCCACCCAGCACTCACCCGCTCAACTCATTCAACCCATTCATCCCACTTACATACATACCTGGTCTCCCCCTTCTGGTGAAAAGGTCACGCGTTTCCCTGGCCTGACTTGGCCAAAAGGTCACTTTAACAAAATGAAATGAATAAATGCATGAGTTAAGATAAAAATGGAACGTATGCGAGGGTGTATATATATATATGTGTGTGTGTGTGAGATGGAGGGGGAGATTCTTTGTCCTCCAAACGAATAGCCAACTAAACGTTTTGTAATGGACGCCTTGGCTGCCAGGATTGAAACTTAATTGCGAAATTTTAACAAACACTCGGAGCAATAACAATAATTTTAACAGGTTGCAGTCATCGTCGTCGTCGTCCTCGTTGTCCTCCAGAGGTGCAGATGTTGGTCGTGGCCATACGCGAAGCAGAAGTAACTCTCAAGAGAGATTTATGTGCGACAGACTGAAATTAGAAACGTTTTTCTTGCTGCGCTTTTTTCTACTTCTCTTTCTCTGTTTCGTTTTTTTTTTTTTTTTTTTTTTTTGTTTTTGTTGCTCCCATTTCCGTTTTTGCCTTATGGCCCGTTTGAGCTACTCTGGACTGGGTCATGTTGGGCTAGTAAACAAACAGTGAAGCCAAAAGGGGGAGGAACAAGTGGGATCTCGGACATCACTGCTATTGGCCATTAGTTGTTGCTGTTGCCGTTGCCGTTGCCTTTACCGCGACGACAAGTGCACTTTATTAGCGCCTTACCATTTCGGCCTCTTGCTGGGCCTTCTACGTCTCCGGCTTCGCCTTTCTCCACCGAAACATTTGCCATTTGGCATAAATGCGTTCATTAAAAGCACATTGACATGCCGTCCAGACATCCACAAAGGACACAGTGGATTACACTAAAAGTTGTTTCTGTTTGCATTCGTTCAATTTGAGTCTAAGTTGATTTTGAACTTTAGACAAATAACTTGATCAATAGAAAATAGAGAATTAATTTGTTTACCCAAGGACTCTGTTATACGTAGGATCTATAAGATTGGCTTACGTTTGGCTTTAATTTAAGATTATAGAATAACTAAACCACTGTATGGATAAATGTTGGATGGGTGGTTCAGATCGTCACAACCAACTGCATTCATATGTATACATAACCATGGCTGGTGTTGCCTTGGCCTGTTATTTATGTTGGGCATCAGCAAAGTTGTCGTCCTGGCTAAGTGCTCATTCGCTGTACAAGTGTGTGTGTGTGTGTGTGTGTGTGTGTGTGTGGTGGGTGACATTTGCTGTGGCATTTATAAAATTGTGCATAATTTAAACAGGCAGCCAGCAGCTGGCAGCAGTTGCAGTTCCTGGGAAAACCACATGAATGATTGCTCGCCCAGTTGGAGTTAAAGTTAGAATGTAACGATAAGACCAAGATGAGGGATAATAACAATACGTTGTATCGTAGTTGTAGTTGGCATAGTTGCAGTAGCGAGAACAGGAACAGCTGTTATTGTCGTCATCGACGCCGTCGCCGTCGCCTTTGCCATTGTTGTCGCCAACACGGCAACTTGAAAAGCATAATGAAGGATAATGAGTTCTTGATTAGTACAAAGTGGAAAATTGTGTATTTTTGCACTGTTGCTGGCATTCACCCTCTGTCACCAATTAACTGTAATTAGGGGCACCACAATCTGCGTGACCAGAAGACCAAAACAAACAAAAGTATCCAGAAGGCCACAAAGTAGGCACCAAAAGAAACTGCATAAAAAATAAAAAAAAAATAAAACTGAATGTGAAGCAAAACGATGCAAAGCGACAAATTAAAACGAAACGAAAGGATAAAAGAGCACAGATTGAATGGGCGATGCATTGAGCAAATAGTAACACATATACACACACACACAAACGCACAAACACTTGGCATACTCGTTGTGCCCATATTACGCATACGCCATGTAAACACTAGCACCGGCTGGCCAACAACACTCAAATGCAAATAAGAAAAATAACACTGAAGTAAAACGCTGAAAAATCAACAATTTTTATTGGACTTTCTTTTATTGTTTTGTGGTGAATTTTTCACTTTACTTTCCCTCGTTTACTCTCACTCCCTCTCTCTCTCTCTCTCTCTCTCTCTCGTTTTTTCTCCGTAAGGATATGTATGTATGTGATGGTTCACAATCCGCATTATTTTTGCCTCAAATTCACGGTTGTTTTTCTGATATTTTTCCATGTGATTTCGAATCCTCTGTGTGTGGGAATAAGAAGTATCAGTTTCACGATTTGGGTCAGCAGCTTCTCCTAGAGAAGGCCATGAATTTATTCCCATCTATTTGATTACAAAAAATATCTAATTTCAATTTCAAAATCACTTAACTTTTAACGCATTATGACGGAAAATCAAATTTTTGGAAAATTCTTTGATTTGAAACATTCATTATCATGGTTTAGAAAGACATTAGTTTGATATTAGTTTAGCTCGTACACTGTGCGTATACGTTATTAATTGGCAAATCCATAAACCATTATTAACTTTGTATTTTCCGTTCATCTGTCCATAAATTATTTACTTTTGTTGATTTATGAATTCAATCACATGAACTATATATTTTGAATGCAAAATGTAAATGAAAAGTTGCTCCATTCAGTTGCATTTAATTACAGAATTTAATTAAGACACAAAGTAGCTGAATTGCCGACTCTGCCCTACTTCTGTTACAGGGTATCTGAAGATCGTTGGCCCAATTTGTATTCTTTTATTCTTTGGTCCGTAGGTAGTTAGGTAGGCAAATGCAACACAAGAGGCCTGCCATCATTTTCTTGGGGGCTGCAGCTCATTTCGACTTTTTAATAACATTAATTAAAAGCGCGCAAACTGAAAATGAAAACGCCTTGTACCATCAAATACCACCCATCACTCGCACCACCAACTTTCCACGCCCATTGCCTGACCGCCCTTAACAAACAAAAGTCGCAGTGTAGGCGATGGCCAGAAAAATTGGCATGACTGACTGGTGGAACGGGGATGGGAACAAGGGAATGAGCAGGTTGGTGGGGCGGGGGGCAAGAACGGGTGAGAGCAAATCAAAAGCAAGGCGAAAACGTTCACCAAGGACCCAGTCAGGACCAAATATTAATGAATGAGCAAATAAGGCATGGAAAAATGAACAAGAGAAAGGAGAAAGCCAAACAGAGAGAGAAAGAGAGAGAGAAGATGAAGGGGAAAATAAAGTCGAGCCACGCCCACTTCAGTTGGCTGCACAGCCCATTCTTTGGGCACGTCTTTTATGCCTTTTTCCTCCGTTCAGTCGTCTGCCTTGTCTCTCCTGTCCTGCCCTCCCCTATTCGGCCGGCTTGTTATATAACGGTATAAATTTCTAGTTAATTAATCACCTTTCGCTTTGTTTATGGCTAATTTAATTAATTTTATGTCTTTTATTGTTTCTTGTTGGTTACTCTTGGCCAAATGGGAATCAAACTTGATGCGAATACGGATGCCAAGGAAATGGAATTGCGCATACCGTCAGCGACTCCCTCTCCCTCTCCTCCTCCCCAGTTCCTTTTAAAAAACAAAAACTTGCCGCTAAATCACAAAAATTATTCATTAGCTATCACGATGAGATGCTAAGGCCATGAAACTGAATATACAGCGAAGAAAAAATCATAATAAAACGGCGAGCAAAGAAGGCAGGTGAGGGTCACGAAAGAAAAAGAGAAAACAGTCATTAGAAATTATAATGGATAATGCTTAAAATATCATGGCAATTGTTAATTGCAAAAACTCATGTATTTGAGTGACCACAGACAAAAAATGCCCATGCCCATCGCATGGCAGGGACAAAAAGTGCATCATCATTGCAAGTTATAACCACTTACCAATCGTATAAAGCCAAATTTGTTACTAACTTAAAATATCAATATTTGCTAATAAATTTTCCATTTGTCATGGTAACCAAGGTAGACAATAGATATCAATTAGCCTCTAAAGTCTTAAGATATCAATGAACAAAATCGTTAAAAATTTACAATGTCAGTCAATTTACCATCTAAAGGTAAAGAGAAGATACTTCAAAATTTTCCGACATTGGTCAATTGCCTTTTTCAACTATCTATATCTTTTTATAGTTCATTCTTCTCAGGCCTTATCAGTTGAAATTTTCTTCTCTAATCAAATGACTTGAAATGCAAATTATCTCTATAGAGAATGGGGATGAATATTACTTGTACTCTTTAGTTGATAGTTGTAGATAGTTTCATAATTATTTTTTTTATAAATAGTGTTTTTTTTTTTTTGTTTTATTTTGTTGCTCGTTTAAAACATACAATACAATGTAATAATAAATAAATTATTTAGTTTAAATAATTTTTACACACAAGCTTAAACATGAAATTTGCTTTACTCATTCCCCTTTTTAGGACTGGGATCTCGATATCGATATATTTTGTTATCAATATCGTTTTCGACTCTCTTGTTTTAGCTTCTATTGTTCTCTTTGAGTGTATCTGTGTGTGTGCCGGTGTGGGTGTGTGTGTTTCGTTCATACTTCCCTCTCCCGTGTCCTCTACACTGTCTCTTTATGGCAACTTATGGTCACACACGAGAGAGAGAGAGAGTGAGACGAGAAGAAATTATAATGGGGAATAGCATAATAAGAGTAACAATAATAATTATAATAATAATAATAATAATAATCATAACGAACATAGAGGAATAGAAGAGAAAGAAACTCGATGATTAGTGTGTGTGTATGTGTGTGTGTGTGTGTGTGTGATGAGGCAGCAATAAATACGAATAAAGCAGCTAAATGAGGATTTCGAATGATAACTAATGACTTAGTGCCTAATGCTTGGCATTCTCCTCCTCCCCGACATCGGCGGCCACAATTGGCTCAATCTCCTTGACCTCCGCAGGGGTCTCTTCCTCCTGGGCATCGCTTGGCGGCAGGACACGCACCTCGACACGATTCGAAGCGCTGTTCGCATGATCATGCTCATCTTCATCATCCAGCGATTCCACCTGATCACCATGCTCATGTCCATGCTCCTCGTGCTCATCATCGGAACGGCTTTGCGCCTTGTGGTTCTGAGGGAACGACTGGCCCGGCTGTTGCTGTGGCTGCTGCTCAATGGCCGTCAAAATGGACTGGAGCAGACCCTGTGAGAGAATCTCCTCGTGATTGGCCGACTGATCCCCGTTCGCTGTGGGTGCCCCATTTTGTGGATTATTCAATGAGCCACCAAACTGCACTTGGAAATTCTGGCTTGGAGCGGCAGCGCCATCACCCAACTGTATGCTCTGAGACTTCTGGGCCGAGATCACATTGAGCCCATCGAGACCGGGCAATTGCTGAGGATCGGTGCCATCGGGCAAGGCAGCGACTGCATTCTTCTGAGAGGCATAGCCGGTGTGATCGAAATCGATGTCATTGCCAGAGGCGGGTGGTCCATAGCTATCGGCCAGAAACTGTGTGTGCTGCTCGGCCACGGGAATGCTCTGGGAGATGGCATTGTAGGCTCCAGAGGAAGCAGCTGATATGCTTCCGAAATGTTGCTGTGGCTGCTGCTGCTGCTGCTGCTCCACTTGATAGCCATTGCTGCTCACTAGATTGGGTCCATGGCCGCAATCGTGCACCACCAAAGGTTGTTGGGGTAACTGCTGTGGCAATTGATTGAATCGTGGAGCTTGCTGGGACAAAGGCAGACCCTGAGAATGGACAAACTGTTGGTTATACTGGGAGGCGCTGTAGCTGTTCTCCGAGTGATGTTGCTGCTGCTGCTGCTGCTGGAAGAAGATTGCCTGAGGAGGTGGGAGGTACTGCTGAGTGGGACGTGCTATCGCTGATTGTGGTGGTGGTGGTGGAGGCAAGTATTGTGGCTGTGGTTGCGGTTGTGGTGGTGGTGGCGGAGGGGGTGGGCCAAATTGCTGTGGTTTCGAATGGTGAATAAAAGCTGGTCCCGGCTGCGGTTGTGGCAATTGCTGCTGCAGAAACACCTGAGGACCTTGCGATGCCGGCGGTGGTGGCTGATACAAAGCCTGTGGAGCTGGCACTGGTGGTGCTGGTGGTCCACTTAGAGCGATCTCATGGGCAGCTGGCGGTATATAGGTGGGTGCTTGCTGGGGTGGCTTAACGCCGAACTGATCCAAATGCTGGACAGTGGCTCCAATTGACTCGATAAGGCCAACGGGTACGGGAGGACGGTAGGCCACTGGTTTGTTTGGCTGGACGCCTCCATGTTGCACAATTGACTGTGGGTTACCTGACGGTGGTGGACCGTATTGGCCACTGGGACCTCCACCTGTGAGGGCAGCAAATTGCGGTGGCGGTGGTCCATAGTTACCACTGGGTGGTGGCGGTGGGCCATATTTGCCAATGGGTTGTGGGGGTGGTGGTCCATAGTTGCCACTGGGTGGTGGTGGTGGTGGGCCGTAGTTACCACTGAGTGGTGGCGGTGGCAGAGCATGTCCGATGGTCTGATACTTTTGAGCGTGCGCCGAGCCGGGAGCATAAGAATCTGATGGTGGCTTGGTATAAGAATCATCAATCGATCCAATTGATACCTGTGTGATAGAAGTGAAAAGCAAATGAAGCAGATTATTGGAATGACCTCTAGAAGTTGCATAAACTCAAACTCACCTGAAGCGCTTCCGATTCAATGGAGTTAATGTGTGCATCGAGGGATGGACCAGATGGTCCTGGTCCGGATCCGCCACCAGTTAGAACCTGCACGCTATCGCCACCAGCTCCGCCCTGTAGGGCCACTGCAACCAATTGTTCGTCGGTGAGGCCGTCGACAATGCTGCCACCTGACCCACTGTATCCTTGAGCCTGGGCCTGGGCTACGTTGCTGTAGCCACCCTGCGTCTCAATGCGGTTTTGTTCGACGTAGGCGCCAACGGGAGCCGGTATGGGTTTCCAGCCATCGCATGCCGTGTGGAAAGGTGCCTGGGATCCGCTCACACTGTGGGTGTGGCCGGAGGCATCGATTTGGATTTGTACCTGCTTCACAGGGCCATGGCCGGGTCCCCCGATCAGGGGTCCGGGACCACTGGGTCCCTGGCCACTCAGAATGATGGTAGTCTCGGGCACACGGTTGAAGCTAGCCGGTTGTGGTCCGGGCAAACTGATTGGCAGTGGTGGTGGTCCATAATTGGGTGGTGGTGCATCGTACAATGGCTTAGGTGGCAAATTGAGGGGTCCCGAAGCGGGTGGTCCATAGGATGTAGCCGGTTGATGAGCTGGCTTGAACAATGGGGCAGAATGGGGCAATGGCAGTGGTTGCGGTGGTGGTGGTGGTGGTCCGTACTGTGGTTTCGGTGGTCCGTACTGAGGAGCTGGCCGATGTTGCAGCTTCAATGGCGGTGGTGGCCCGTACTGAGGAGCTGGCTGTGGAGGAGGTCCATACTGAGGGGCGGGCTGTGGTGGTGGTGGTCCATACTGCGGTGGTGGTGGTCCGTACTGTGGTTTCGGTGGTGGTGGTCCATACTGGGGAGCAGGCTTATGCTGAATATGAGGAGGACCATAGAATGGCTTTGGCACACCAAAGTGTGTCTTAATCTGTTCATGAAATGACGAGGAGCTTGAACCACCGCCGCCGCCGCCACCACCCAAAAAGTTCAGCTTAGGTGGTCCGTACTTTAGGGCTGGTGGGCCATATTCCCGGAATGGAATCTGCTGCGGCACACCATATTCACGATGGGGTATATGCTGTTGCTGCTGCTGTGGTGGTGGTCCATATTGTGGGGCTGGTCGTGGCGGTGGTCCATATGTATCGAAACCCGCTTCGCGTCTTTTCAAATCCTTGCCACTAAGCACCGCTTGAGCGGCACAAAAGCAAAGTGTTGTCAATAATGTGATACGTAACAGCATCTAGCAGAGACAGAAGGAAACAAGAACAAAAACCAAGTCAAATCAAGATGCATATATAGTATTCTTTCCGCTAAGTAACACAAAATCCATTTATCATAAGCGAAATGAAATGAAATGCCGCCAGAATTGAGTGAGATATTATCCAAAAGGCAGTTAAGAGCTTTTGACAATGGCTTTTTGTGGCCTCGACCCTTGACCGCAACAAACATTTGTCAGAAGTGCCCCACCTACAACCCCAACTAAGCGCCTCCCAAAAATAAAAAAAAAACCAAAATCAACCTCAACCCTTTTGACTTTGTTGTGACCCCAAAACGCTCGCGGGGTTTAGCGGTGTCAGGTGTCATTATATATGTATAAAAACACACGCACACACTCACACATATATAAATCTCTTCCTCTTTTTTTTTGGTTGGTTTCTCTGTGGGTTATTTACTGATTTCAAACTCATGTTATATAACAATAATTTGCGCTAATTTGCACCCTGCACCCTTTTCTGTGGTGGCTTAAAGAGTTTCGCTCTCCCCTAATTGTCATATTACGCTCTAATTAAAACATAATTGAGATGTCCCCTCTCCTCCTCTTACTCTCACTCTGCCCAGGCAGCCCTTTCATCAACATCATCATCATCATCATCGTCATCATCATCATCACTGTCATCGTTGTCGTCGCTGTCATCATCATCAATAATTCAAGAGGCGAACGGCTACTTCGTGCCAACACCAAAAAAAAAAAAAACAATACAAAGAGCAGGCGGCGTTTAATTGGTTTTATGTTGTACAACCAAACAACAGTATCAACATTAACTATTTTTTCTTTTTTTTTTTTTTTTGTTTTTGTCTTCTTTTTACACACACAGACAGCACGCGAATTAGCTGAATTTTAACAAAATTTAAGCCAAAAATGAGATGTGTGAATAGAAAAACAAAGCCAATTTGGCAAAGAAAAAAACCGAAATGCTTTTAATGAATTTTTATGATGCGTTGTACCTCAAATACGTATGGAATATTATCCACGACAAACATAACGAATATCGAAAGTGAAAGATTTGCTGTAAATTTTAATTGATACATTGAAAGTTATATACATATATAAAATAACACCAAAACTAATGACAAACGAGAAACACAAACAAACAAAAAAAACATTTCGCTTTGATGCGTGTAAAATTGTAAACTGATCATAAATTAACAAAAGCAACGAAACATATAATTGCTAGACTAGTTATAGTTATACTACATAGACTAACTTTAAATTAGTTAGTCTGAAGTTAGTAAAAGGGTAGCTATTTACGAAATTTTCATTTTCTTATTATCTTTAAACTTAGCATTTTCGACAAATAAGTATGAAATATTTTTTTAAGATTTATTAGCCGCCAAAGAAGATTTTTTATAGACAGCACAATAAGATGAAGAGAATATTGTCTTTGAATTCTATGACCAACTTTATTTTATTATTAGCAGACTTAATTAAAAAAAACTTTAAAAGTGTCAAATTTTCAATGTCAAAACTAATTGAGAATTACAACATTAAGAAAGAGAGAATGTTGTTAAAGTAACTAGCTTAAATATTTTTAGTACTAAGAAGAAGAGGATTAATTCACAATTCCAATTCTTTTGTATTCAACATTTTAGTTTATTTTTGTTTTAATTTTTCCATAGCTGATAAATTGATTAATATTTCTAAAGACAAAGCCAAAATCCCAAAAAAATGTATAAAAATTAAAAATGTACATTCATCTGATAGTTATCAGTTTGATTATGAGTATTCATTTAACTTGAGTCCAGTTCCTATTCTATTGCTGTTTTTTATTCAATCTCACTTACATAATACATTCTAATCACTATGGCTAAAAATAAAAAGAAAGAGCCAAAAAAACTTTGATTTCATGGGAAGGCTCTCATATTACATTCACTTGAGTTATTCATCAACTTACTTCTTGGCCTTGGCTAATTCATTTAAATATTTAAACAATGCTAATATATTTTGGATAAAAAATTCATCGGACAAAACAGATTGTATATCATCTAAGTGCATCTCATTACAAGTATTCATGTAAATATAACTATGAAAATAAATAATTTTATTTATTATACAATAAACTCTCTCGCTCCTCTCACTCTTTTACCACAATTACATAAGACATTCGCAATTGGTTGAAGTGATGGGATAGGAATGATAATGGTGATGGAGGAGGAGCAGGAGGAGGAGGGAGCGGTGGGGGCACCTCAATGGTAATGGTCAACGATGCGCATTGAATATCACAATAAACCACAAAACAACGAGATATAAACTTTTTTTTTTCTTTCTTCGGTATTTTGTTTTTGTTTTTTTTTTTTGGCCAGCGGCGTTAAAATGTCATAAGACGTAGACTGAAGAAGAGACCAACGAAAAAGTAGTAGAAGAAGAAACAACAACAACAACAAAAGAGCCCCACAACAAAAGAGAAAAACTTTCACTTTGCTGGAGTTTTGAGTTGGTTTTTTTTTTTTTTTTTAGTTGAGGCGTCAGTCGTGAGGATGAGTAGGTGTCACAAATGCTGCTGGCAGTGAAATTATAATGAAAATACATTATAAAAGCCAAGCTCAAGAAATGGCAAAAACAATTAAAACTAGGGAAAAAGACCGACGGCGGACGGCGGACGGCGGCAAGGAGGTGCGTGGCAGGGAGAGAAGGGCTAGTCAGGTAGATGGTAGTGTAGTAGGTGAAGCATTGTGTCTATGAAGCGTGTGAAGTGACCCGCATGTGGCCAGCAGCCGCAGCCGCAGCCGCAGCAGCACTTCATTGAATTGTTTTTATTTTCGCAATCAACTTTTATTTTCAAAGTTACTAAGTCAGTTGGTCGGTCGGTTGGTTGGTTGGTTGGTGGCAAAAACAAAAATACGGGCAGGAAAAAAACAATAGAAACAAAACACAACCATCATTTGGTATTATCTTGCAATATCTATATCTAGTTATTGATTGAGTGAGTGAGCCAAATGAATGAGTTAAGTTTATCTTCTACCTGTGCAAAAGAAGACTTTCTGTTGCTCCCTTGCCAGTTACTGCTTTCTGTCCGTATACGTTTCGATCGTTTTTTCTTTTTTTGTTATTCATTAGCATAGCTTACAAATATTTGTTATTGATGCTAAACAATTGACAAAAAAACAAAAATGGAGAAAAAAACACAAACACACTCATATCTACACGCCTGCAATAACAAACAAATAAACTGAAAGACAGACGGAAAGACGACAGACCGACAAGCGGACAAAACAAATGAGCGCCAGACAGCAATAATACACAACAGCAACAGCAACAACAGCAACAACAGCAGCAGCAGCAGCAGCAGCAGCCGGCGAACTTTCACTCTCGTTAAGAAAACGACAAAATATTCAGTTCGAAGATGAACAATTCGCACAATCGACTGGTTGAGCCTAGGAGCCCAACAGAGCCTACCCTTCCCCTTGGCCTTATCCTCTTTTGGGCCAACAGAAAAGTTAAGAGGGTAGAAACAAAGGGAAGGCTTGAGCAGATACATCCTTCTTACAATTCATTACTGTCTTGTGGGACTCATTGCTTATGGCCTTAATTTGGGCCACAGCTGACATGCCTCTGTGTCTCCATCTCTCTCGCTCTCTCTGTACCTGTCGCTACCAAAATGTAGACCCTGAACGAAAATCGAGAATCGTAATCTGCGTTAATTAAATTTGCGTCTACAATAACAACGAACAACCAACCAGCAATAGAACATGGCCAAAATGTGAATGCTGAAATTATTTATGAATCAATTTCGATAATGAATAAATTATGTTTTTGGCTGGCTATAACAAAAAGGCTTCTATGGCTGCATCTGCTTTGGCAGTTAAGGCAAATGAATAATCTGGCTAAAGGATTTATCTTTACTTCGGATTTGTTGTCCTATATCAATTTTCATTAAACCAAATCAAATAAGAATAAGAAAAGTAGCAAAAACCAACTAACAAACCCTTATCAATTAATCAAGGTCGTGGGCAAGGTCAGAGTTCTTCAAAATGATGTTCTTAATGTTGCGCAGGCGTAGCTACCACAAAACAAAAACAACAACAACAAAATCTCATTAGATAATGATAGAAAATTGAAGCCCCTTTTCATGGTTTGTTAACAGTATTCTCCCTCACTGTCTCTCGCTCTCTCTCTTTTCATTTGGCCAATTTGCAAATGTTAACTTTTTTTCCTATTTCATTTCATTGCCACTTGTATTTGAGTTTTGTTCTGTTGTTTTTTGCCTCTTGTCATAATCCTTTTCTCTTGCAATTAATTCCAATTAGCACAATTATTTCTTGTCCTGGTTTTTCTTTGGCTTTTTACTTATTATTGTTGATTTTCTTTTCAATTTCGTTTGCTTTTTACCATGAATGAGATGAGCTGCTTGCCTCCTGACGATTATTGAAATGATTTATCCTCGGTTATCGTTTTTTCTCTTCTTTTTTTGTTGATATTTCTGATTCGCTTTCTTATCCAAACTTTTAACTTTTAAAGAACAACAAGAACAAAAAAAAAATTAATAATTTTTTAACACTTCACTGCAGGATAAGCTTCTTTTTTTTGCTTATATCAGTTGGGTTTTTTTTTTTGTTTGTTGTGGCGAGAAAAAAAAATATAGATATTAACCGAAATAACGCGGAACACGGATCACGGATCAACTCTCGACGGGATTGGAAGGGGGAATTATAGATATATATATATATATTTAATATATATACATGTATATATGAATATCTATATATATTATATAGATATTCGGTCCGTCGCTTGTCACTCTCGAGTTCAAAATGCTGCCGCACAGATGATAACGCCAGCTCATATAGGTAATAGCCTCAGCCCCAAAAGCTCGAGCGTCGATGCCGATGCCGATGCCGATGCCAAAGTTGGCTGCGCAGTTGCAGCGGAAACCGAAAGTGAAGAAATTTCGTAAACAACATACAAACACACACACACACACACACACAGACAGTTAGAGAGCCAAGGCAAGAGCCATCAGCCAAGAGCCAAGAGCAAGGTGCCTAGTTAAAGGGACAGCAGCATAGAGAGAAAGAGAAACAAAGAGAAAAAGAGCTCCAACTCTTTCTCTCTCTCTCTGTTGCTGTCTCTTTCTTTGTCTTCTGGCGACCAGTTTGGCAATATGTGGCCAAAATGCAAATGCAGCCAGATAAGAGGAGTCTTTGGAAAAGCCCATGAGCCATCAGCCATGAGACATTCGGTTAACGGATCTAGCTATATAGTAGGTAGATATATTCCATATATAATTTGGTATCGGAAATCATTTGACCTATTAATTTAAGTCCCGATCACAAGCATTTAGTGTGCCTAAGGTCAGAGTTCCGTTTCAGTTAACACAATGGATTTTTTTTTTTGGTAGAACACAGATTTTTACACTTTCCGTCGGCATTTGTCTCTTACTCTTTCTCCCACTCTACCTCTCTCTCTTTTTATCACTCACTCTGTCTCTGGGTTTTTGTCGAATTTCGTTGAGTCATTCATATGCACAGCATAGCTGGTGCAGAGATCAAGTTTTCCTCTTAGGCGCTGAGGATGATGATGACGATGACGATGACGATGACACCGACAGCGACGGCGATGGCGATGGCGACGTTGACTTTAGCTGCGACGTCGACGCGTCGACAGTCGGCCTTCGCGTGATTCGATTTCGCTTTCATTTGCATTTCTTGGGCCAAAACTCACAGTCATTTCCCCTTTTCCCCCTCCCACCGACAATACCTTATCTTTGGGCAGCCTCAGAGAAGCACAACAAACTTGTCCTATGGCTTTCACAGGCATAAAGCTCGAGTCGGTTATAAGTCGGCGGAGTGGTGGGTGGGGGGGCAGGGACAACAATGCTGCTCCTTTAGCCTTATTGATTGATTGACTTAACCATTGGCCTCCTCCCGCCTCACCGAAAAAGAAAGGAAAAGAAACAGAAAAACAAAAAAGAGTTTAAGTAAAGTTGCAGCATATCAAACTTGCAACTTTGGTTGCATCTTTTGGTCAGGTTTCTGGCCAGGTTAGTTAGTTACTTCACAGTAGTTGCTGCTGCTGCTGCTGTTGTATCCAACTTTGTACTTCCTGTTGTTGCATCTAGCGGGTGCCTCATGGCCAGCATGTGACCAGGCAAAAGCAACTACAACAACAACAACAACAAGTTAAGTGCCAATATTTTCTGCCGCATCTGTTGCCTGCTTTTGCTTTTGTCATGCTTGCTGCAGGTTTCTTGTATTTCTTCTTTTTTTTCGTTTCATTTGTTTGTTTTTTTTTTTTTTTTTTTGTTTTGTCGTATTACTGTGTATTCGGTTGGTCGCAATTATTTGCGCTTTTACTTCCTCGAGAGCTTACAGTTAAAGGCTACTTTCGTTTTGTGTTAAAATGTGCAAAAGGGTTCCAAGTGCGAGTAGCCCCCTGCCTACCCCTCTTTGGCCAGCAGCTTTACCATCAGGGCCAAAATGGCCATAATAAAGCAGAGCCAATCCAATGCATTGGACAATGATTTATATCAAAATAACCCATTACAATTCCATTATTTGTAATTAAAGTTTTCATTTAAACAAATATTTATTTTAACCAATGGGTAAAGTTACATTTCTAAGCCAATTTTCTTTAATAAGTAGTTGCTTCAATAATTATGTAATTTGGCGAATTTATAAGTTTTTAAATTAAAATAGATGTACTTAAATAAATAAAGAACAACATTAACTTTGCTTTTGGTATCATTATTTAATGAAAACATTTATTTCTATCTTTTACTTCTAATAAACAAACTTATTCTTTTACTTCGTCTGCAATTACGTAAGTGTAATTACATTATATGAAGTAATTAGAGTTTATAAAATTTCAAATGTATCTTTACCAAAGGAATGCTAATCATAATTAATAATCGACCCCCCATAAGTGGCTTTATTTTGCAAATAAAATAAACACGATAAGTGGCAAACAAAAAGTAATTAAAATATAATTGAAATGGTCCTCAGTATGTGTGTGTCTCAAAGGCAAATTGAATAAAATTTCACAATTTAATAAAAAGCAAAAAAAAATAAACAAAAAATTCGCTATATATTTGATATTTCTCTTATTACCAGCGATCTCGTCTCATCTGATCTCACACCTCCACGAAAAAAAAAAAAAAACAATTGAGAAAATATTTAAAGAAGTGAAATTGCATTCCAATGTCATGAGACGATGCCAGCTTAGGTGATGGAGGCAGAGACAGAGCCAGAGTTAGCAGAGGCTGCTGCTAGGCCTCGCCCACATTTGTGCTAAAGTGGGATCCCGTGAATATGAGGAGATGGAGGAAGAGATGAGGAGGGGTTCATGTTTTTTTTGGGCCTCGTTTTCAGGTGTAGTCGCAATTATGCGAGTCCAGTCCTCATCGTTGCTGTATTCATCTCCATCTGAGTCTCTTCATCTCTGTCGATATTCATCGGCATCGGCAACGGCAACGGCAACGGCTTCGGCCACGGTCTTGCTTTAGGCCATGACGCAAATATTGCGTAATCCGCTTTCTTCTTGTTGTCTTTCATTCTCTCCATACAGATGCCGCACTGTGGTGTCATTTAGCGTATAATCTGCTCCAATTTGGCAAGTTATTGGCCAGCAATATGATGTGAGTTAATGTAACACTGTGCCGGACTTCTATGACACTTGATATTGAGTCTTGGTTTGGGCCTTGGTGTTGGCGTTCGCAAAGTGTTGGCATCCGCTTCTTAACCCTCTACCAATCTCACTCTCTCTCTTTCTCGCTCTCTCTATGGGTGTGGGTGTTGCTTTGAATGTGCGTGGAAAAGGGAGTTGTGGCGGCTGGAGGGGGGGTGGGGGGATACGCAATTTGTCATGCGGCGTGCTCCAAAAAAACTCATTGATTGCGTTTGTGTAGTTACAATTGTCATTGGCATTGCCTCACTTTCACAACGGGCTATGCTACCATTTATGGGACTCTGGCTCCTCTCCTCTTACTCTTTGGTACTTCCTCCTCATTCTGCGTCTCTCTCTTGTTCATTGTGTACGGCTGTTGCCTGAAAGTCTCGCAATTTGCTTTAATTAATGCTAATTAAATGCGCTTATCGCCGCGCCTTGGCTTATCAGTCAGGTCCCAGGCCCAGTTGATTCGAGCCAAGTCGAGTTGAGACTCAAGTCTCAAACCCATTTTGCCGCATTCCTTTTGAACGCTTAATTTTATGTTAATCAGTCGACACCCCTCCCTACTCTCCCCTCATCCACCATACCCAACCTATCTAACGATTTTCCACTGCCCTTCTAATGCAAATGAGTGGAAGCAACGCGCATCTCATTCATACGCATTCGTTTATTTCGGAAGAGCAAACTCAGAATGCAGAATAGAAAATTCATAAATATGTTTTTATTTACCACAAAATTTTTGTATAAGAGATGAGTATTCCGAGGTTAGCTCTACAAGTTGCAAATTATAATATTGATATTAAATACTTTGCTATAACTCAAAGAACCC
Organism: Drosophila insularis; assembly: GCA_018903935.1. Taxonomy (NCBI): domain Eukaryota; kingdom Metazoa; phylum Arthropoda; class Insecta; order Diptera; family Drosophilidae; genus Drosophila; species Drosophila insularis. The sequence goes on along the minus strand of JAEIFP010002303.1, from coordinate 13,637,309 downwards.
ATCTCGTTATCAGCAAGCAAAAATTACTGACTTCTACGAGTGTCAACACCCAAATACCCCTTCCACCCTTCGTTCTGCGACTCCTTATGAATCTCCTTCTTTCCTTCCATCTCTCCTTTGCTTTCTAGTTACCGACTTAGAAATAGAAATTGGGCATAAGAATTGTGTGGCTGATTCGCATTTTCTACATAAATATTTTCTTGATTAACTTTGAGTTTTCTTCAAGTGTGTGTGTGTGTGTGTGTGTACATGTGTGTGTGTATGTTCTTGCTGTCAACATTTGCCATTTCAATTTGAGCGCACGCATCTCATTTGCATTGCCAATGAGCAGCACTAGGAACCGAAGGGAGAGCTGTAGATGAAGATGGAGACAGAGGAGCACAATAGGTCGAAGGTCTATCTCATTATGAGACACTCCAACGAAAGATCTGTATGCCCATGTGTGGGCATGAAAACAAATTTCACCCACTAGTACTTCAACTACCAGTAGACCTATCCAACCCACCCAACCCCACCCCACAGCCAAGTCATCCCCTTCTCTATCAACATTTTTCCAGACGACCTAAAGCTTGTCTGCAGATTTATGTTGCGCGTTGCGTTTTGCCTTGGAGTCGGCCATAAATTATCATATTAATCGTCTTCAGTTCAAGAGTGGAAAAGACTAGAAAAAAAAAACGCACACGAAATATGAGAAAAAAAGGTGTTAAACTTTGCTTTCAATTGCGGAAACGTTTGTCGAACGCTTTTGAATTATGCAGCTGCCTCATCATACAATTTGGTTTTCTTTTGGTGGTTTTATTTTTCGGTTTTCTCGACTGACGGGCCAAAAAGAAAATCATATTTTGAAGCATCTGCAAAATCATATGTACCCCCCACCCTCTTTGGTCTGTGTGTGTGTGTGTGTGTGTGTGTGTGTGTGTGTGTGTGTGTGTGTGTGTGTGTGCGTGTGTGGAGTGCGAACGATGACGAGATGACGCGATGACGCGACTTGGCCAAGAGGCCCTCAACTTTCACCCATTGCGCAAAATGGTAATACACTACTAGAAGGAAAGGTGACTCGCTAAACGGCACTTATGCGGTCGGCACACTGTGTTTACATCGATTAATCGATTAATATCGTGCATTTATCGAAAAAATGCAAAAGAAAAAAAGATCATCATGTATTAGATCCGGCCACTAGATCACCAATCAATCACTGGTCATCTTGAGTTTCCCATATTCCCACCCAGTTCTTTTTGGAGATGACAAAAACTGTGACCATAACTCATTCAAACTGTTTGTGTGTCTCTGGGCAAAACAAATAACATGTTGTTCAATTAGAAATGGAATGCCATACGAGCACTAAAACATAAAAAAAAAACAGGCGTGTTTAAATGCTTCTTTTTTTTTTTTGTATATTGACTGATGTTTTCTCACATTAGCTTTTGCTCCACTGTGTTTGAACGAAAAAAAAAAAAAAAAAAAATGTTAAATATATTATGTCGCCGTTTTGAAATTCGCAGACATCTTCCTTTTCAAGCTCAATTGTTTCGAGTGTAGCGAGGGGCGAGGAGTGTAGAAGTGAATGTCATGCACTTGTCTTAATGAGGGGAGACTTTATTATATAACAGAATTTCCTTCATCGTTTTTAGGCGACCAATTTGCATCTCTCTCTCTTTAAAACCAAAAAAAAAAAGTCTGTCAATCGTTAATGCTAATCACTCAAATCTTATGACGGTGGTGAATGGTGGGTATGGGGATAGGGACAGAGCTAGGAATGGGTTATCGATCTCACAGTAGCCAGTTTAGTTCCCACTTCCACCTATTATATGTGTGTGTGTTTGTTTGTGCGTCCGTTCAATTAACTTTCACTGGTCAAGCCAACGCCTCGAGGCGCCCTTCTCAACTTTGGACCTGTGTTGATTTTTGTTTTTGTTGTTGTTTTTTTTTTTTACTTTTCTTCAGTTTGTCGGGGGGATCAGTTAAACTATAGAAATAACAACAACAACAACTGAAATGTTATTGCTAGCATTACTTTCGATTAAGGTCTGCTTGGGGGCCAATCAAACTACAGAGCAAGAGATAGTTGGCCAAAAGGAAATCCAGCAATCAGATTCAAAGCATCAACTATTGTCTAATTGTGTTTATTGTGACCCAGAGAGTCCCAAGTGCCAAGCACCAGCAGCACCACCACCTGTCGAACTGAACCCACCTCCCCGTTCCAAATTGCCAAGCCTTTGATTGATACACAAAAGAGATGAACTATTGTGACTTCAGAAAACGAACATATTTCATATGAACGAAGTGGAATGCTATCTAAAGAGCAGAGTGAATCCAAAAGCCAGAAAAACAAAGGCGACCCATACACACACACACACACATGGATCCCTGAGTCAGGCCAAAAGAGATGAGTTTTTTTTTTTTTTGTATTTGTTAACCTTTGACAAAATAAAAGCCAAATTTTTCCTATGCAAAACAAAACTTACTCTAGTCTCTTGTCAATATATTTCTATATTAGTTATAAATTAGTTTTTTCTCTCTTTATTTCTACAGAACAATGCAACATTTTAATAACAAAAATACCAAAATAATAATAAAATAAACTAGTCTGTATACTCGATTGTTCAAAAGTAATATTTCAGACAATAATTAATATGGTCGTGCCCAATTCTGTAGCTGCAACTGGTCGACCACTAGACCTAGCCTGATGCCCTACTCGAAACACGAAACACTGCACCATCTGTCCACTAGACATCACTCGTGGAAGACCTAAAGGACTACCAACTATTGGTAGTTGACAACATTGAAACATGTTCAGACTTTTGTTTATGCTCTCTCTCCGTTGGTCCGCTAGACCAACTTTGATCCCGCCAGTTGGCTATTATGACCACTTTTGAGAGCCAACAGCAACAACAGAACATACACAGAGCAAAGAATTGTGGCTATGATCCGAGATGGGAGGGGTTGGGGTTGGGGTTGGATGGATTCCTGCCACTGAAACTGAAACAGAAACTGAGACCGAAACGCGAATGGCAACTGATTATGCGATATGTGCTCTTGCGCTTGATATGTGATAAGCTTGCTTGTTTGATTTTTCTGTGAGATGCAGTTCGCAAATGCATTGGAGTCAAAGCCTGTAGTCCCTTATCCGGTCTATCCTTCTCTCCATCATTAGCCATGCTAACCATACGTCCTCTTTGGACATTGCCACATTTGAATAATTTTCACCCAAAAAGGTTTTTTTTCTCTTCATTGTAGTTTGTAGTTTTTGGGCGAAAGCGCAAACAGCAGCGAACCAAAAACGAGCAAATAGCAACTGTATAATGCCAATTCGAGTAGGATTATAAAGTGTATTATATCCCGCTCACAGCTCCCCCCGGGTATATCAGAGGCCCTTTATGAGCTGAGAGCTGAGTTGAGGTATGGTGAGGTAAGGTAGTATTAGCTGATGTTGGAGTGGTTAACAAAATCAAATAACATTTGCCATAATTACACATAAGTATTTCAACTATAGTTTTGCTTATTTATTTACACACAAACTCATAGACACACACACAAAGCTTCTCTTCCTCTCTCTCTCTCTTTCCTTCTCGTTACCCCTTGCCCTTATCACAATGCTCCAGCATCCATTTTACCGCTTTCTTTGCCACATTTTTGCGTATGCAAATATTTTCGCATCTTCATCCGGGCACTTCCGCACCTTTCGCCTTTGAATGTCAATACCCATGGCAAACGGGTATATTTGCTATTGCAAACCATTTGCCATCACAGCAACTATCAACGATAGGAACGAGCACATCATCATAACCATGGTTCTGAAGAAGAATAGTTGAATGCATTTCTTACAGAAATTTGTTTGTTAGGTATGTGAAATTCGTTGTTACCTTTATTTTTTTAGCTTATGTATGAACCTGTCCTGCCTGTTGCCTTCGTTGCCTTCGTTCTGGGGTGTTGGTTATTGACTTAGGTGCGCTGCATCTTCATGGAGCAAAATATCCAAGACACGAGATACACAAGGCATAAGGTACAACATCATCATTTGGTTTCCAGCTTCATCATCATCGTTTGGTCGTTTTGGCCACGCTTTCTCGTTGCCCTTGTTTTGTTTGTCTACCTGTTGTCTGTTTAGTTTTGGCATTGCTTTTGCGTTTGCTCGTTTACCTTGTCTACAGTTTGGTTTCGGGCTTTTGCTGTGGGTCTTGGTCGGGGTCTCTATCTCTTTTCTCCCTCTCTCTCGCTCTCTGCTGCACAATGCATAATTGAAATGCAAATACTGGCTGAAAGAAATGAGAAGAAAATGAAGAAAAGTGAGGAGACGGCAAAGCAAATCAAAGACATGCCAAATGCGTTTCATATTAAGGGCTTGCCCAACCTCTGACTGTTGCGGTTGCTGCTGTTGCCCATTATTATGCAATTACCGACAATGGGCCAGTTAACACTTGGGCGTGATCGCATCAACAATATAAACAGCAAAGATTGCATAAATGCCAATCGCATTGCTTACATTTCTTTTCTTAGTGTTTTTTCCCCCCTTTTCTTTTTGGCTCCGGGATGCGTTTACAATGATTTGATAATGTCGGAAGATTGCCCAAAATTTAAGCAAAGTACAACAACAAGAAGCCCAACGAAAAAATTAGAAAGACCGTAACAAGTTGAGCTCATTATAGTTGGTAATGTTATTTTTTTTTCAACTTCTTTGGGCCATGTACTCATTTTCTTTCCCCACCTCCCCTATGTTTCTCCCTATGCTGCTTCTTTTTTTTTTTTTGGTCAATGGGCCCATTTGTAAAGCTTGTAATCAGTGGTAATCAGAAAGGAAATGCTGGCTAGTGTCGAGGTAATAGGTAATGGATGGCTGGTAAATGAAGCGGGGGGAGGGCAGCTGAGTTAAATGGTGATTATTGCGGGCAATCGTTAGAGGGGAAGAAATTTATACATTTTACTTCAACATTTTACTACAACAACAATATTCATGTTCCCATTTATCCAAGTTATGTACTAACAATTAGACACAGTGCTGGATTAAGGCCCCCGAATCAAATACTTAAATACAAGTTTATGTGGAATCAAATGATAATTTTTTAATATGTATGTTAGGGACATAAATTAAAATCAAAAAACCTTATAATAACAATTTTTTCCCTTTATTTTGTCCAATTTCTAGCCAAACTCAAAAAGTTATTTGTCAATTAAATGGGAATTCAATATATTTTAAAATGACATCAAAAAAATAGATATTTAAAAAAATTAATTTCCTCTGGAATATTAAAAAAAAATTGTCATATTTTACGAAAATTTGCGAAAAATTTAGTTTTCGATATTTTAATGCAGATTGAAAGATATTGTCTAAATTAAAGCTTTGTGAAATGAAGATTTACGCAAATTTTTTCACTTGAAAATAAAAATTCATAATTGGTGACTTACATTCCAATTTGATGTTTGATTTTAAAAGCTTTAAAAAAAATATGACTGGAAAATCGGTTAAGATTTAGTAGATACGGAATTCTAAGACTTCTTAAGAATTCTTCAAACTAAATTTTTGTTATTTCTCCTTAGATTTTAAATGAATGAACAAGGAATCAATATTTTTTTTTATTATTAAGTTACTTCACAGCACTTGCTAAAAGGGCATCAATCTTTAATTTTTACAAATATTTTGTTTATTTGCTGAGATAATTTTTAAACCTCTCAAAATTTGAAAAAAAAAAAAAAATGCGATAATTTTAAATATGTTGTCGGCTGATCTTCAATCCTTACCGTTCCAATTTCTTCATTTAAGGAAATATAATATGCTAAATGGTAGATAGTACTTGATTTAAATGATTATATATATAAATTTTAAAGGTAACCATAAAAGGATTATTAAAGTCACAAATTGCATATATTGACAAGGTAAGTGAGTCTCTGCATCGAATTTGTTATTATTAATTAATTTTTGTTGATTTCTGCTGTTTTCCTATGATTGCAATGTCCTTGCTCTTGTCTGCCGACTTTAATATACCATTTATCTCTTTTTCCATCATAAACCAGTAGCAAAACAAGATTAAAAGTCTAGCTTAAAAATATTTTTATAGGTCTCTGTCTGTGTTGATTACTTAGATTTATATATTTCTATCAGCAAGGATTGCAATAAAAGACAAATTACTCATATTTTATATGCTTTTTGTAGTAGTTAATTCACCTGAGTCTGATTGGGAGTGGTGAGTTCCACTTTGACTACATTTTGTCCCTGCACTTGTTAACTTATGTAAATCTATCCATGAACTAGAAAAAAATCTTGAAATCGAACTACACAGCCTTTGACTTAACCCCCTCGACCCTTTAACCTCATTGTGCAATAACCTGCAGTTCATTCAAATGAAAATTGACATACAAAACAAAATAAAACACAATTTTTGCATTTATGTAATCAATTGTTGTTGCCAAGATTGCCCAGATTGACGATGTTGCCCATGTTGCCCTCTGTTGCTGCACTTGTGTACATTGTGAGGAAAGAAGAGTGCAGAGAAAAATTTCCCATCTTCAGTGTGCCAACTGTGCGGGCTCCGTGTGAGAGGGGGTGGGGTGGGGTGGGGATGAGAGGGTATGGTATTTCACTAGTTCCTCTCTTTTATTATTATTTATCATTTGCGGTTTGTTTGCCCATCGATTGTGTTTGTTTGACACACTTTTGCATAATTTTATTAGCGCTACAATAGCGCTATAGCCATAGCATTTTCAATAAAAGCAAACAATTAAAAGACAAACAAATGTCGCCAGCAGCAACAGTGTCGGACAACGGCAACAACAATCTGAAAAACGACAACGACAACACGAAATCAGAGCTAAGTAAAGCCAAAGCCAAGCTCGTTGAATGGTCATTTTTATTGTGTTGACTTTGTAATAGTAGCAACAATGAGCAAATAAAATTATTTAATCGTCGACTGTCATAATTTTGTATCTTTTAGATATACATACATACATCTATGTATATATACCATTTTATCTCATTTCGTGCCGTCCCTTTATCTGCGTAACTCGTAAATTTGCAAATCAATTTCACCCAAGTTGCAAATAAATTTTTGTGCCCAAAGGCATTTCAAAAGTACATACAACCAACCAACTAAGAGAAAGAGAGACAACGAAAGTGAGAGATAGAGATAGATAGAGACTGGAAGGGGGAAAGTGGAACAAAAGAACACACAAGCAGCAAAACTTCTTTTGTTATCGGCCGTAAAAACACTCCCACATAGACCCATTCGAGTGTTAAAAACACATGCGAACATAAACACAATCAAAACTTGAATCTTGAGTGAATACATTCAAAGTCTCTGCCACTTTAAAATGTTGAAATTGTTACATAGTATCCTCGTAAAATCAATGAAAAACCTCCAACAACGAAGAAACTGTAATATTTAAATAAAACTTACAAGTTTCAAAGCAAATTCAAATTAATTTCCTAAAACTTTATAATAAAATCTTTATATTTATATTACCTATGTATAGAGATGATTCATTCTCACATTGTTTCAGTCATTTGAAAATGCAACTCTGACAAGTTGGGGTAAAATACTATTTTCAACACTGGTTTTGGAAGAGAGTTTTAAGGGAAACCTTTATTTGCTTCATCTTTTGATTAACAACAAACTAACAAATGATTTCGTCGTGCACACACACACACACACACAACTTGGGCCTATGTACTTACAATTTGTTCACTTTTTTGTTACTTCTGGTATTCCCCTGCCCGTTCTTTCGTTTTTGCTGTTGTCGCCCCAACAACTTCATCAATTACTTTGTTTAGTCTGAAACTTTGCTGCTGCTTCCTTAACAACTTTTATAGTTTTCCATGGTACTTAAAGGAGACGCAGATATGGTGCTTAGATGCATACATACAAAGATGGAAACGAAATGGCAAAGAAACACTCGAAGCTGGAGTATACATTTGGGAGTGGGCTAGTCTAGTGTTGGTAATAGATATGTGGGTGGGTAGGCAATTTGACTGCTTATATTTTGTTTCATTTAGTTTTCCTTCAATTTCATTCTTTCTTTTCTCCGTTGTTTCTGTGTGAGTCTGTACTTTTTTTTTTGGGAGTAATTAAGTCAAGTGCGAGCAAGTGCTGGGCAAAAGTATCCATGAGTTAGCCACTGGGCTGGAATTAGGGAATGGCAGAGTAGTTGTAACTTTAACCGTAATAGTAACTATATCAGTATCTAGAGATTTGCCTTCTCATCATTTCATCTCTCTCTCTCTCTTTCTTTCTATCGCTTTTTTTCTATCTGCTTGTCTGTTGGTCTAACCATCTCTTTTCCACTTGGCACATTTGCATGCTTATTACTTATTCTTTATGCCATTTTGGCTGTTTGTTCTGCCTTCGCTTTCGGTGCTGTTTCCATTTCAGCTTCGACTCCTTGTCGCTTGTCATAATTCTGAGCATTTAACATGTTTCTCTTGTCAAAATTGTCAGAGTTGTCAACTTGTTTATTGCATTTCAGTTTGTCATACCTACATATATATGTATATATGTACATACATACATATGTCGTGGTATGAGTATCTATGCTTATTTCGAGGAGGATAAAGAGCAGTAGAGCAAAAGTAGGTAGGTTGGTAGCTAAAGAGGTGATTTTTGAGGAGGAAGAGCGGGATGTTGTAGGTGCCTTATATACTTGTACGTTGGATGGACAAGTTTATGGTTCCCCAGTTGCTCTTACTATTCCCTCTTATCTATAGTTTTGCCACTGTCTCTCTTTCCCTGTCTCTGTCTCTTTCTCTCGGCCCCAATCTCCCCAACAGAAGTTTCATTGACGTTGATGAAGTTATGTTGTTGTTGTTGTTGTTGTTGTTGCTGCTGTTGCCTTTTGTGGCTTTTGCATTTTATAGAAACTGTCAAATAATAAAGCTTATTTGCATATTTTTCGTCATTTTTGGCAACTATGCGAACGTGTGTGGACTTTTGGTAGTCGTCGTACATTTTGTATCTCCATCTGTATCTTATCTCCAGCTTATACCTACTACAACTACAACTACTGCATACATACTACACTAAGCGAAAACAAAAGGGGCTTTAAAAAAGCTCTCAAAACTTTATGGCAATGAATGGCATAAAAGTCCCTTGCTATGTTATTTCCCCGAAGGGATTAAGTTAGTATAGTTTTTTTTTTTTATTTTTTTGTAAAGAATTTTTTTTATATAAGATTTACAGAAATGAATTGTTCAATTGTAGGGATGTAAAATGCATATGATGTAGTTAGTTTTAATAGTTTTTACAAGGTTTTTTGTTTCCACATTTACATATGCTTTAATGGGTATTCATTTCTTGAAAAATATGTATCTTTTTCAGCTTGAAACCTTCAAACAATCGTGGAAAAGTCTAAAGCATACAATTTATGTCACAAAAGAAGAATAAGTCACAAAAGAGTCTTATTTTGAAATGCAAAAACAAGGAGTTGTGATTCTCAACTAGTTTCAGCATTGCAATTGCAAAACTGCCCATGAAATAAGAGAAACCCTGTTTATCTTTGTTAGTTAGTGCTGATTCATTTATTCAAAAACAAAATATTTTCTCAAACATTATTTTTTTATTTTCAAAATGTTAATCTTTCAGTGTATCTCTGGCATGTGCTATTTTCTTTCTCATTTATTTAATTTAATTAAAATTTTTCACAGTTGCTTATATTGTTTCCTCTTACCATTACGTTTATCTTTGGTTTTTTTGTTGTTTTAAGCTTGCATTAAGGTTATATTTTTAGTTGGGTAAAGTTAAGTAATGTTTTTTTTTCTGTTTCAGAATTTTTTTGGGGGGTTTCTTCTTTTAATAATTCAATCAAAACAGTTTTATGACTCATCAAAGTCAATTTTCCGTTCATTCAGAGAATAAAAGGTTATATAAAAGTAGGTAAAATGCATAAATCATATATATACATATATATATATATATATAAATTTACAGAAGACAAATCGTTTCGAAAATTTTCGAAAATACATTTGGTCTTGTAATTTTAATGCATGGTATATAAAAGTCGGTACGATGATTTACTTTACTTCCTTCCTGTTTCTATTTTTGTGACAAATTTTCATTTGAATTTGCTATTGTTGTTGTTGCTATAGTAGTAGTTTGGTTATTTATTTATTTCATTTATTTGATTTTGTTTTATTGTTTTTTTTTCTATTTTGAATAGTGTGCGTGTATGTATGTATGTATGTGGGTACTGAGTGAGATATTTTTAGTATTTGTATACCAACAATTTGTTTTCACTACCTAATAACTTGTGCAAATAATCGAACAAACATTGAAAACTGAAACAATTCGTGAGAGTACAAATATTGAATTTATACTAGGCGACAATAATACAGCAACAAAAGCCAAAAGAAGAAGAGACAACACAATTTTGTTGTATTATTATTATTTATAATAAATCAAATTGTTGATAAATTGCAATTGTTGCCCAACTATATTAAGAGTTGAATCTGCTAAGAGGAAAATTTTTATGCACTAAAAAAGAGCTAGAACTATCTACTACTCGTTACTATAATAACATTAATTGTTTAATATTTTTTTTAGGCTTATGCTTTTGGCTAACTTCAATGATCAAGTCAATGTTACTTAAGAAAGGGTATTATACAAAACACAAGACTTTTATATATGCCATGGCGGAATTTGGGCAATTTAAATATTTACATTTCCTTTTTTCTCGTACTCCCATTCTTCACTATTTTCTATAGCCCACCACAAATGTCAGCAGCAATTTGAATAAACATATAACATATAACTGACTGACTGACTGACTGACTGAACTGATGTCAACTAGGGTAAGCCTCTTTATGCCTTACTTTTGTCATGTGAAAAGGAATTTTTGTGGTCATCAAATAATGCATGACCACAAGAAATTTTCAAGGGTTTGAGTTAAGGCAGTAGGAAGGAAAAAAACGGACAGATAGACAAAGAGAGAGAGAGAGAGAGTCAGTGTAAAAGAGAGAAATGTATATGGCAGAAGGTAGGGCAGGTGTGATAGCTGGGCGTGGCATGCATTTAATTGAGGTCATTGCTGGAAAGTGGCCTGTTTGCACCAGAAGCAAACTCGCAAGACGCCGACAATGTCGAAGCAAAGAGATAAATGCGATGAAAAATTCCAAACGCAAGCGAGATACCGAAACGAAAACCAATAAATAAGTCAGCAATGTGGTAACGGGGAGAGAGTGTTAAGAGAGCATCAAAGTGGGGAGAGGAGAGCTGGAGGAGGTGTGGCGGCAACGCGCGTGGTAAAAGTAATGCGGCATCTGCGGTTACGTCACAAGTATCTCACAGATACGCGACGCACGTAGCTCAATCGACAGGGCCAAAAACTCAGATTCATCGACGAAGTCAAAGTTGGAGTCGGCGTCGACTTCGACGTTCGCGTTGGCATTGTTCTGGCCATTTGCTTGTGTTGTTGCACTTACAAATTGAGATACATGGCCATAGATATACATATATATATATATATACACATCGGGGAGACGATACACACAACCTGCTTGGCTTACAGATTTGAATTGTGACTTGATGCGTGCTGCTTCAAAAATTAAACAACAACAACAACGACAACTGAGTAGGCCATGCAGTAAAGGTGAAGGAAGAGGCTTGAGATAGCAGGTAAAAATGCCTAAGCAACTAAACTATATATGTATATATCTTCATATATGTATGTGTGCCTGCATCTTGAAGCCAGTTGATGACATCATCACAAAACGTGCAGCAAGATAATCACACACAGATCGTATCCCCTACACTCCCCTTCCAACTACATTTCTTTTCATCTTCTGAGGACATGGAGTATATGAAAATAAATAAAAATGAATACTTTATATTTCTGCCAAAACAAAAATTAAAAATGAAAAGAAGAATCTTCAACATCAGAAACAGAGACAAAACATTCAACACATTTTAGGTCTTGAGGCCAACATATACATTTTGCTTGCCCCTTACTGACCAGTGCTCAATCAAAAATACATACACACACCACCGCATTTATACATATATGTATGTATGTGTGTGTGTGCTGGGCAAAAGTGGCCAGTTAATTAAATGAAATTACATTTGGTAGTCATTTATGATTGTGGCCCACAACCAGGCCAAAACTGAATTACCCTCACACAAGATAGAAGACCAGAAAAATGAACAGAGAAAGACGAAACAAAAATAGAAGAAGTTACGATTATATGATGACGATTACAAAAACAATTGAGCTTGATTTTGGTCTAAACCAACATACATATATTCAAAAATGGCTAAATTTTATATACTTAGATAAAAGTTAGATGCTATTTAACATTAACAAGTTAAAGGAGGTTATAAGTTATCAAAAGATCACAAGAATGAAAAACTAAACGAAAATAATCGTCAAGTTTGATAATTGAGAGACTTTCATTAGTTTTCGTTTATACGATTCTCTTTTAATTAACTTTTCATTATGGAGTTAATCACAGCTTCCTGATCCCTGAAAGAGTTCAAAGGATTGTGAGCTAAAGATCCTTTCTCTTCTCATGATAATTTCACCTAATTTGCATTTAACCATTTAGTTAAGCTAAAGCCATCAATCGCATCAACAAGATCAAATCTTGAACCAATTTTCGTGTATTTGGTTTTTTTATTTTCTTTTTCACTTCTTATATTGATTAACATCATTTCTATCAATTAACATAATGAGAAAATTCCGACCTAGATTATAGACCAACGATCAATTAGCAGGTATCCCACATGAAGCGCCAATCCGTGGTGCCTCAACCCTTTTTGGTTGTTTTCTTGTGGTTAAGCTCTCTGTCAGCGGGTCAGTTGGAAACACTTTTACTTTGCGTTTCGCTTTAAACGATAAACAACAAAATCGTTTCTTATGTTTGTTTTATGCGCATAATTCGAAATTTATTTTTATGTCTTATTAATTTTACATAAGCGGAGACGAAGACCCCTTCAATTTGTTATTTGTTGTGTGTGTGTGTGTGTGTGTGTGTGTGTGTGTGCGCGCTTCCGTGATGCTGGGAAAATAACTGATGCCAACCAAACATGTTGAGAGATGAAGCAATTAACAGATGAAGCACCAATGTAAAAGAGGGAGAGAGAGAGAAATGAATGAAAAGTAAAAGTTAAAAAGGTTGCAATAGCTGCAGGTGGCAAATTCCAGAAACCGAAGAGCAACATTAATTGATTTTCCCAAAAATTTAAACCAAACGTGTGACAAACGAAATGAGAACAATGATTGGAATTCAAATTGCTTATTATAAATTTTTTGGATATTTCTCTGGTATCGATTTTCTGAAATTAAAATTGAAGTAAACAGTAGATATTCATGACGATGTGTGGGAGTCTTTGGTTGAGTTTTGCCAATCAACTTGTCATGGCATCTACTTAATCTACACAGACTCCTCCTACATAACTTTCATTAAACAAGATTTTGAAAGCTTATAATCAGAAATTAGAGATCTTTTCGCCCCATGTCAATCAAGTCAGACTATTGGTGTCTAAGGTGCCATCAAATTTGTCACAATAAAAACCCATACAGAAACAGACAACAAAAGCCAACATAAAAAAAAAAACAACCGAATTGAAAGCGAAGAAAGCCATGCGTTCCATCAATAAATAGACAAATAGATAGATAGATGAATGGATTTTAGATAGGTGGTTAGATGGACTGAATGGACAGATCGATGCTTGATCAGTGGATCAGTTCACATACAACAGTCTAAACAGCAGCACCGACCTAGAGACGGGAAACATTTAAATCGTCATACCAAAATGATTTGCATTCACAGTTTGGCCATCATTGGCCTAATGGCAATGATCAGTTGCAGTGGCATTTTGGCGAAACAAGATAGTTCAGGTATGGCTAATATCATTATGCTGAATCTTTAAATTGTCATAACTGTGCTTAAGTCATTCATGTGCTTCTATATATCCTGTTAAGTCCATAACAAGCCCATAAAAGAGAGAATAACAACATTACTCTGCAGATAAAAGAAATATCTTACTGATAATAACGAAAAGTATTCACATAAGATAACTCTGATTCTTTTTGTTTATTGGTATACCTACTTAATTGACATTTGTGTCCCTCTTTTAAGTCTATCTCTTGATATTTCAATGCTTCTTTAAATGGTTATTAATTTAATATTTTATTAGATTGTTACAGGGTTTTTTTTTATTATTGATTTTTGATTGATTTTTATTCTATTTTTTGTCTGCAGCTCGTCAATTTGGCGGTCAAAACTTTGGTAATGGCCTGGGACCTGTTGGCTTGGGCGGCAATGGCGGGTTTGGTGGCGGCAATGCCATCGGTCCTAGTGGCTTTGGCTATAATCCAGTTGGCTATCCCCCACAGCAGCAACAACAGCCTCCTGGCTGTCCGCTATGTGATTCATCCGTTTATAGCTATTGCTCACACAAGATGATACACGATGCCTGTTGCTGCGATTTTCCAGGTAATTAATCAATGGTGGTGTCGGCTGCTGCTGCGGCTTTCCGACCAACAATCTCTCGATCCCAAAAACCCAATAACTCCTCTTTTCATCATCAGCAGCAGCAGCAAAGTCCTGAATTCGAATTCGAATACGAATCCTTATGCCATTAATGCCTCTTTGGGCAACATTATTTATGTGCGATTTTTAATCGCTTTGCATTTATTAATTTTATTCAATTTCCCAACCGCTGAAGCTTAATGCCTTTTCTTTTTTTACCTACATGTTGTTAGCCCAACCACCAATCCACCCATCCACCCATCCACCCAACCATTACCCACCCAACAGTGTGACTGGTGAAATTAATTTACGTTTGACATTTTACGCTCGTTTCGTTTTAGCTGCCACACCACAGTTGCGTCCACAGCAATGCAACTTTTACGATTGTTCGCTACTCTATGCCAAATCCTGCTACGAACATGCCCTCATTAAGAACTGCTGCTGCAATAATCCCTACTGAAGTGAAGGTCTGACAGCAGGGTCCTGCTCCTGCTCCTGCTCCTGGGTTCCTTGCTCGGGTTTGGTCTCTCCAATTTTTCATGTGTAGTCTAAGCTTTCGCCTGAAGTGTGTACACCATGACACTTTAGTTAATTTATTTTTTTTTCCACACATTCTATGCAAGAATATTTCTCACATTTTCACTTTCTCGTGTAATTAGATGTAATTAAAATATAATTATAATTAACAAAACAAAACAAAAAAGAAAGACTAAAAAAAAAAATATAAGAAAAAAACATAAATATTAATTTAAACTCCATGTAATTGCAAATTTCTTTTTATAATGTTTTATTATATTTCTGTTAATAGTGTAGGGTATATTATCTTTGCTCTACTATATAAATCAGAAATCAGTCACTCTTTAAATCGTTTAACCAGGCATATAATAAGATACAATGAAAAGTGGCCTATCTTATCCTTTAACTGCAATCTAATTTAAAACTAGCTGTGTGGTTTAAATCACAAAAGGATTACAGGATTGGAGAGATTTTTACTTCTAAAACTGATGAAATTTCGATATAGATATCGATCTTAAAAGAACGCTTTTCCTTTCAATATGTCAAATTTCACCCTCTCTTCTGAGAGATGCAGTGAAAACTAATATAGTAAAACCTTAATATAACAAGTTTTCTTATAACGTAAAACTTAATATATTCATCAAATTTTTTCTTAAGACCCTTGAAAAAACTAATAAGCACTAATAAGTATCCATATCGCATACATAAATATAACAAAGAATTTTACCTCTCAGATTCATTATATCAGGGAAGTCGAAGATCCCAAAATCCCATTATAACAACCGACTAAGTTACGTGCTATAGCTTTTAATCAAAATTTACACAATGAAGTAACCTTTCATTTGAAACCGGATAGATAAACACCGAGTTGCCTCATCCTTTCATCCTCATCCTATCAGCCTAGGACTTTTTAATATTTTTCTTTTCAATTTTTTCTCTTATTGCCACTAAGGGTATAGAATATTCGGCTTAGAGGAATTATATAAAGCGAAACTGTTATTATTCTTTTACTTTTTAATCTCCGTTTTTTCTTATTTCTATTAGCTTATAATAATCAAATGATATATCTCTGTAGATTAATTGATTTTTAATATGCAAGCTCTTATATATTTATTGCTCTTTTTTTTTTATTTTGTTACCCGTCTCTTAGTTATCTAATCCGAAATTATGTGCATTAATAAATTGTTTAAAAGCGATTCAAAAAAAAAAAAAAAATAAATACATACTTATAATAAAAAAGACGAAAGCAAAGCACAAAACAAAAAAACGAAACCAATAACTAAAAGGTAAATAGATGCATAAATATTAAAAATAAAATCGCATAAAACTTTCTATTTACACGCACATTTAAAATTTAATTAATTAATTTGAGCGCAAACATGGCTAAATGTGCATAAATAAATAAAAAGTTTTATAGGGAAAACAACAATAACATCAACATCAACAACAACAACAACAATAGTCTGTAATAAATGCGAGGGGTGTTTCAAAAGCCTTCTAAGTGATTTATTTTCAAAGGTAACAATTAAATCTTTACCTTAAATATATTTGGATAAAACAAAAAAAGCCAAAATAGCCAAACTTGTCCCAAGTAACTAGCAACTTTTCAATCCCCTCTCGCAAATACATATATTTTGCCTGTCAATTAATAAATTGCCCAAAAAAAAGAAACAAAAATATAATATAAATAGGGAGAAAAAACAAAAAAAAAAACTTCTTTCCCCGCTTTCTCGACACAACGACAGCAACAAAAAAATCTCTCATAGTCCACACACCCAACAACAACAACTACAACAACAGCAGCAACAAAAAAACAAAAAATTCCGAATCTCGAAGAGGCGCGGCAAGAAATATTAGCATATTACATAAGAATTTTCACTTTCATTTTGAAATGACGACGTTCCCCACAGTCCAGTCCAGCCAAAGAGATGAGACACAGAAATGAAGATGAACACGATGAAGACTTGGCTTCAGTGGTGAAGAGGGAGAGAAGGCTATGGAAGAATGGCCAGGGCCATCGCTCCCTTCCCTCTGGCAAATACTTTTTGCTTGATTAGCATAAATCTCTATATTAAGTGGCTCCCCCCCCTTCCACGAGGGGAACGGCGACTGACAGGCGGCAAGGCCACCATTACCACCAAAATCTGTTTTCTTAACGTCAATTCCCCAAAAGGCAGATCAGAAAAGGCGGGTATAACCATTTTATGATCAAATTTGGAATAACAAATCGTTTGAACTGCGATTGAACAGTTAGGTATAGTAGATACAAATATGAAATAGTCACTGGAATTAAGCTTAATAGTCTACTGAACTATTTCTACATTTAACTAAGCTAAAGCTGAAATATGCATAGTGTTTGAGATAGAATTTAAATTAAATGAATTTTAAATTTAATAGATTTGGCTTAACTTTTGTAAAAAGTATAAAATTCAACGCTCTAATGGGGGGGGACAACTCCTCTCTCCTGACCATACCTGGCTACGCTTTTGTCTTGGATTTTTAAATTTGTTCAGTTTTTAAAGGTGAAATATCGACTGTGATAATGGCGAAATTTCTTTACATTCCCTTTTTCGGATCATTTGCCCCTGTTTGATGCCTTAAAAAAGATAGAACTCTGGTTTTGCAGTTGTAATTCTCAACTAGTTTTAATATTGAAGATATGGCATAGCCATTGCGATTCAGGATTTCCTGGAGTCTTCTGATGATGGGATCTTAATGAGTCTTCAAACCTGCTTCTTACCTTTTTATGCTGCCTATAAAAGAAAAAATCTTTGAAAACTTGACTTCAACTTGGCTTAGATGACTAAGGCTTAATGAATTCAATTTAAGTGGTCTTCAGCTAATTTACATTTTAAAAGTTGTATAACTTTGAATACAAAATTGTAAATAAATATTTTTGGAAATTATTTTAAATATTTATTCCTATTTATTGCACTTTCTGTCGCTTTACGCATTATTGATTTATTGATGATGAAAGTATGTTCAACTAGTGGGGGGATTTATATTTACTTCCTCGTCAAGTTTTCAAAATTCCTTTGTTGATAACGTTGATAACTTGCTATAACTTACTATACTATGATAACTTACTATACTAAACTGAATGTATAATATGATTTACTAACTTAATAAAGGCTTAGATTTTAATGTTTTAGTATACAAATAATAAGTTAACTCGGTTCGATTGCTACAGAAAATTCTTAAAGACTCGAAACTATTTAGTTCATCTCTATATCTATCAGTTGATCTTAATTGGCGTTTTTTCTAAACAGTTATGTTTGAAGGAAACAATTTTCTTTAATTCTTCTGTTTTTTTGTCAATTCTCCTCGACGAAGAAACAAAATTATGTAGATATTGCAAAAGTCTTGTATTTTGAGGTATTGGGTAAATTGCCCTTACACGATCAATCAAAAGGAGTGAGTGTTTTGGCTGATTCAATTTATACTCGTTGGGTATTTTGTGTTTCGGTTAGTTGCTATTGTCCTGCCACTTCTTGAGGCGCGCAACAATTGTCGAAAGCAATCGAGCGAATGGCCACGCCCAAACGCTTGCCGCATTGACAGTTATTGGGCGAAACAAATTTAACTTTTCTTTTTTTTTTACTTACAGAACTGCCGAATAGGCAGACCTACTATAAGGATGGCAAGGACACCATGAGAGGATGACGATGACGATGACGGTGGGGAGAATGTGAAGAGTGAGAAGAATGGCCAGGGGACGAGGTCGAGGGGCAAGGCAACCGAGATAATCACAAAAGTTTTGTAATAATTTCAATTTTTCTTTTCTTGTGTTGTTTTTTTTTTGCCCCGTTCTTTCTTGAATTTAGGTTTTTTTTTAGCCTACTCGTCTTTGCTCTCATCTCTCTTTGGGTTATTCTTTGGTATTCTCTTTTTTTTTTTGCACTTTTCTAACAATTTCCCTCTCAAATGGTGGGTGGTTTGGGTGTGGAATGGGTGGGATCGGTGGGTGGAAAGGGAAACCTTTAATGGATTTCAAAAGGAAAATTTATTTTGACAATGACAATGAATTTTCCTTGCTCTTACACATTTTATTTTATTTATTCATCTTCTGGTATGTTTCTTTCTTTCGCTCTTCGCTTTCTCTTCGAGCGTTTTTTCTTAGTTTTTTCTTTTCTTTTTGTTGTCTTGTCTTTGGTGTTGCTGTTGTTGTTTTTTTTTTATTCCTTTTTTTTTATTTTTATTGCTACCAAAGTTTTTAATGAGCGCCGTGCGCGTTGAAATTTTATCTCCAAACGAAGCGATTTTTTTGTTGTTGTTCCTCCTTTTCGGATGTATATTTTCTTTCTTTTTTGTTGTCCTGTTGCTGTTGTTGTTGTTGTTTCCTTTATGAAGTAAAAACTCGGGACACGTTTACTTCATCAAATGCGCTTAATTAGAATTAGCATTGGAATTTGGCTCTGTTGAGAATGAAATGCAAAAGCACCAGCAACAACAGCAACAACAGCAACAAAAAAAGAAAATCATGAGGAAAAACTCAATGCTAAACTATGTGAATCCAAGGCTAAAGGAATGGGGGTCATGGGGGCCATAAGCCATGGGTTATGGGTCATGGGCCATGGCCAAACAAAACGAGTTGAAAAACAAACGAAACAACAGCACAGCAACAAAAAATTTGAGAAATTTGTGAAAAATGTCAAACGGATTGAAGCTGAGACAAGGATGGAAAACGTTAGCAACCAGATAGAATAAAGGTAACAGACAAAAAAAAAAAAAAAAAGGAAAAGACAAAAAAAGGAAACATTTCCACAAGGTTTTCAACCGGAAAATGTTTTGATAATGAAATCGGAGAACAAATCCAAAAAGATAGTGGGCCAAAAACACAGATAGATAGAAAGAGAAATGAAATTTTCTACAAATTGTTTTCTTTCCCTCTCTCGCAGTTGCTAAAAGTTTTTTTTTTTAACTCTTATGTATGCTTTCTCCAAAGCGAAATGGCCTTACGTAATCATCCTCTCCCCACAAATAACAGTCATCCATGGCCAGATATCAAAACTCATTATCACGAATAATTGAAAACAAATTTACCAAAGCATTTTGGCCAATTGTTAGTTGTCGATTGGCAATTTACGAGAAAGACATATATATATATATATACACATATACATATATATGTCTATCTACAGTTCCCACATACATATATATATATATAAAGATGATCATTAATATTTGATGATCAATGCTCATGGCCAAATGAGGGATTATAAGCATTTCCAAAATATAGATAAAGTCCAATTTGTATAAGGCCTTTGCTTAACAAGCTAATTAAACTGATTGCTTATGCGTGTGTGTGTGTGTGTGCGTGTGTGTCTAGGGTATATCATAGTCGACTCTGATTAAACATTTTTATATTTTTTTCATCTGATTATAATTACAATCGCGTGAAGCTAATGCAAGCTCAATTTGTTGCTGTCGGTTTTCGGGTACAATGTTCCATAGATTGTCTCTCTGTTGCGGTAAATTAAATTCGCATAAGCAAAATCAGTAAGAAAAACGTCGTCAATGGACCATAGCAATGGGCAGAAGTCGAAATATGGCTAAAAGAGAAGAACGAACGAAGGAAGACAATAATTCTATTACATATTTGGGGTCAGTCTCGCTATTTACCCTGTAAAGCATTCTTATTGAAAGTAAAATTCCAACCCATGAAGGCAAACGATATGCCCTTTCGATTTGCTTTTTACTTTTTTTTTAAGGTAGCATCGATGGGTATTGAGAAAAGAAAAGCACAAAAAATAAAAGAAGGTAGTAGCTGGGTCAATTGCGCCAAGTCATCGGAAGTGTTCACAATGACAACAATGTCAATGATGAAGTCAATAACGATGATGATGATGCCGATGATGCCAACGTTTGTGGCGGAAATAAGCTAAATGTTTGCTTCGCATCACAAAAATAAACAATTAAATTAAAATCAAATTAAAATTAAACACACGTGAAGAATTTTTGAGCACAAGTTTTCTTTTTTGATGCATATGACGCAATCCTCTTAGTTATTGTCTACCAACTAATTGATAGATGGATAGTATGTAACTGCTCTTTGAATGATGTCTCATAATAGGCTCAATGGGACAATGGAAATACACACAAACACAATTTGTTCGCTGTGCCACAAAAGATAAATGACTAAACAAAGACTAACAACTCTGCCTAAAGGCTACATAAGCATCAGCAGCAGCATTAGTAGTTGTGTTAGTCCTTCGAGTTAGGCCACAAAGAGCGAATAGAAAGAAGCATCCCATCATTTTAGCATCTTGTCCGGTAGATAGGACATTTTCCAACAACATCTTCCAATAACAATGAGCTCAAATTAAGCTTAGCAGCTGCTTCCGACTAAACTGAAACCAGAAACTGTGAACTCTGCGACACACAAAGGGCAAGTGCAGCTCGGGGGGGTAAAAGGAGGCTGAGTTGGGTTTAAGTGGGTGCACGTGTCGCTGCCTTTTCAATGCTACTACATAGCTACCTTTTTACCATGACTCTTAGTTTTTATGCTTTTTGTTGAATCGGAAGACGGAACAGGAAGCACCTCTCTATATAAATATGTGTATAGAGTGAGAGTAAGAGAGAGAGAGAGAGATACAGGCAGAGCTCGACTACTAAATGTCGCTTAAAAAATTGACTTGGGCGAACCAAATTTTTCATGTGAAAAATCATAGTTAAATTATATCTTTAGAGGAATAAGCATACCGAAATAGTAAAAATATTGATGAAACAAACTGGGAGCCTTTATATTGATTCAGGATTCAACTCCTTACTAGTAAATGAGCAATGAACAAGATTTCAGGGCATATTAAGAGACAATCAAATCGCGTATACGTAAAAGTTCAGGATAATGAAAAATATAAAATGGTTTAAATGAAAAATTATTCCTGAAATTGAGCGAATATTAAATGCAACTTCAAAGAGAAAGAAAGAAAGAGAGAGAGAGACAGACTTCAATTGGGATTGTAAGGATTATATGCCCCATTTCTCTTTAGGTATCAATAAGAAGAACATGAACTATGTAAGTCAACAACCCGACTTGAATATACCCTGGACATACTTCACGTCAAGAAATTTTCCTTTGATCAAAGTTCCATAACAATTTTCGAATATAAAAACTATATCACTTGGTGGTAGATTTTAAAAGTATGGTCAAAATAGGAAAAACATTTAGAGTTATGTACCCAGTGTCTGGCAGGGTATTAAAATATAGGAAGATGTAAAAGATGACACTGCAATTCCGTTTTTGTTTTTTTTGTTTTTTGAGAAGGGTGATGGGGGATAGGGGGTTAGGGGGTGGCCTCCCAAATTAAATATTGCTGCTATTTCTATTTGTTTCTTATGCTCATTGTTTCTGGTTCGTTTTTGTCCTTTTTTCCATCTGCGCTCATTTTCTGGCGGGCTTTTTTTTTTTGTCATATGCTTCCTTTCGTGTGTGCATTCGTTGGGCTAGGTTGAGCTGAGAGTCCTGACAAGTGAGTGAGGGAGGACCTGACTCCTTTTTTTATATATACATATATCTGTCTCTGCCACTCTTAGTCACTGGCTCTGTCTCACTCTGTGTGATGTGTTTCAAGAGCTTAGCAACGAAAACAACAACAACAACAACAAGAGCGGCAAAAGCAACTGCAAACAAACAAACAAACAGACAAACTAAATGTAATTTTTCCTAAGGACATCAACTAAACAAATACACGACGAGTGGCTTCAGCTTTGTCCTGTTTGTCATTGTTCCTGCTGTTGTTGTCTGTTAAAGCATTATTATTATTTCATTTTTCTATTATACATGTTTCGTTTCGTTTAAGTTCTGTCCTATTTTGTTTTCTGTATTGTTGTTGTTGTTGTTCGTTTTTGTTCTATTTTTTTTTTGATTTTTTTTTTTGTTCATGTCCTTTGTCATGTTTTGTGCAATCCTAGCTGCAAAAATTTGTTCCGCCAGTTTGTTCAAATCTGCCTCCAAGTTCTCTTCTCTCTTTTTCTCTCTTCTCCCCCTTTTTTCTGATTCTGTTTTCCCCTTTTTGTTGCCATTCCATTTACTTTTAGCAATATGAATTGATAATATTTTGCTTTATTAATTAGAATGTTTAATAACAATCGATTTAATTAAATTGTATTTCAATATTTCATATATAGCAATACCACATAAAGGCCCATGTAAACCCGATCATCAATGTATAGAATTTCATATGGAGTATATATGTACAGAGTACCTATGTATATATACATGCCAGAAGATATTAGGTCAACATTTTCTTATATTATTTCTTTTTCCCTTTTAAGTTTGAAAAAGAAATGTTCACTGCAATGATGCAGCTGGTTTTTCTTGGCCCATAAATGGAATAGTTTTTCTAAAATTGTGATAGTGCATTGGCTGGCAGAGCGAAGGGATAAGGCGTGGGGGGAGTGGTTGGCATAGTCGAGAAATAGTGCATATTCCGTTTGCTGTTATTTTTCAGCTGAATGTTCAGAACGTTTTGTTTTTCTCATAGTGGCAGTGCTTGGACGTCATTTTGTGTTTGCTGGTCACGTTGTTGCACTTAATTGTCGAAAGTTGTCAGCAGCACGATGATGCCACGCCCAAGCCCACAACCGCCGCCACCGCCACCGCCACCGCTACTGCCATTGCCAACGCCCACATCTCTTCATGCCTTTCGCGCTAATTGCTTGCAGTGCGTAAATTGCGTGCGTTTCTCATTTGAAATCAAATGGCGGAAATTGAGGAGCACACGAGAGGAAAAGGAAGAAGAACTGAGAGACAGAGACAGAGAAAGGGGGAGAGAGAGAGAGAGAAAGAGATATAGATATAGATAGGGAAACCGAGCGACTGAGAGAGGTGGTAACCAGAGGGTAAAAGAGCCTAAAAGTTGGCCATAAATTTCATTGCGCTTTTCTTCTTCTTTGCCTTATAAACGAGTATATGTTGTTCCTTGTTTTTTTTTTTTCTCCTTCCTTTCTTTGGTTTTTTTTTTGTATTTTTATTTCATTTTCAAGTTTTGTGAAAATAAATTTATGTTCTTGTTGTGTTTTATCAGGCGGAACACGAGACAATTGCCTGCAATCTCTCTACATGGCCTCAGAACCCCTACCAAGTCCATGACCCCCAACTCAGGCCACCCCAAAAACCATCTCCCCTTTCTCTCCCGCCCCATCAGCAGCAGCAGCAGCAGCAGGAACAGGAACAGGAGAATCCTTAACCATTTGCTGTACTTTTAAAAGGAGACGAAGGCATAAAAGTTGGCTTTGCCATCGCTTCAATTTGTGTTGCTGTCGTTTGGCATAAGAATATATATGTACATATGTACGTAGATACATATGTATGTGGAGGTATTTTATTTTATTTCATTTTATTTTTTATTTATTTCTTTCGTTTTTCGTTGTTGTTGCTTTTTTGTTCCACACATGTCAAACTTTCTTTCATATCATTGAATCAGAGTAAAGTTATAAAACAAAAAAAAAAAGTTGCCCTTCTTCGACTGCCTAGAAAATTATATTCGAGGGCTGTTTAAAGAATGGTCAATGAAAATAATTTTTAAACATTTCATCTTGAGATCTATCTAGCAATTCTACTATGTGATCTAATTGATTGGATTTCCAAATTGTTACCCACTTGGAAACTTTCAATGATTCCCTTTAGTCAAGACTTTTGATTTAAGCCCTTGGAACTTTGGTCATAACTCCTCGACTGACCCTCGTTCATAAAGCCATCGAGATGCAGCAGCAAGATTTCACAAAGAAGAACAAACTTGAACGGGTTTCTCTGATCGAAATCGAAAACAAAATGTAAGAAACACAAAAAAAAAATAAACAAAAAAAAAACAAAAAATATTTGAAACAAATTCACGAATAAAGAAAAGATAATAAAAAAAAAAAACGGCTGACAAGCAAAAATCCAAAAATCTTTCTTTTTAAGAATTCGATTATCAGTTTTTCATGTTATCTTGTTCGTTGAGTTTGAAAAAGTATTTCGAAAAAGGTTTTTCGAATATTCAGTCAAATGCGAAAAGGTAAGCACAAATGTGCAAAGTATGGGAATGAAATTGTTATCAAGGATAATGAAACTTTTGTATGGACCTTTAGATTTGCATTGTGCTGCTGTTGTTGTTGTTGGTGGTGGTGGTGGTGGTGGTGGTCCTGTTGGCTTGAAGCTATATTAATCATGGGGCAGGATTCAAGGCACGAGGCAAAAGTGCAAGAGTTGGCAATCTTTTCACAACATGCAGAGTCGAATGTATTTTGCATGTCGAATGCAGCAACAGAAAGCAGTTGGCAATTTATGCTCCTACCGCTGATGATGCTACAGGAATTACTCTGCTCCTGCAAGTCCTCCACCTCCGGGTGGGTTGTTGCTGTTGCTGGTGTTATTGTGGGACCATCTCTCGTCGATTCCGATTTCGATTGCACTTCGGTTTTTCGGCCAGGTGCCCGCCAGCTATATTCAGCGGTGGCGGCAATAAAACTGTCAACAGTGTCAAATGAGGAGCCAACCAGACCAACCATTGATGCCGGCCCCAAGCCTATCCCATCCCAATTCCCCTGGTCCACCTCATCTAGCAACCGCCCATTCTGATTGCAGCCCACCCAAAAAGTTGCTAAAGAAAAATGAAACGATTTATTGTTGGTTTCACCGCCGCCGCCGCCAATGCCTTGGGCTGCGTGGTAAACCTTGCAAGGACCATAACCGATGCGTTGCATACACACAAAAGAATCCCAAAAACTGAAAGATTCATGGCAATGTGAATTTAACAGTCCACAGCCACGCCACGGTCCCACTCCGTCCTCTCTGCTGAGAGCCCGCAAAGGTTGCCAACTGGCAAATGGCAATGAACCAATTCTGCCTTCTGGCGCCACCGAAGCCAATTTCAGTTTCTCTCTTTTCGTTTTGGTTCTTCTTTTCTGTTGGTGTTTGTGTTCTTTCTTGCTGGCTTTCTGTTGTTTCTTCATCATTCGACAGCGACGCTCATTAGCGACGACCTACAACGATCGATTGGAATTGAATGGATATATGAAGAGGGCTTCTATCGAATTTAAGAGCTATTAGTCCACACACACACACACACACACACACAACAAAAGGCATTTGAGCTTTCTTTGTCTAGCAACTGGAAAAGACGCCAAAGTTGGACTAGTCAATGCTGTAAAAGTAAGAATGAAAGAAAGTGATTTAATTTTTGTACTGTTTTTTTATTTAGTCAAAGTTCTTATCACTCTTGTTAGTATCGTACTTGGATGATATCTGTATGCTATAGTAGTTGGATCAATCTAATGCCGTTCTATTGCGTGATGTGTCTTGAAAACTTTGATATTGTTGTGCTCTTGTTTCCAGTGTGCTGCCATTACACTTTGTGTGTTTCCACACTAGCTACAAGCTGGAGAAATAGACCGAAAGACCGACCGACCGACCGGTAAGCGGCTTAAAAACGATGGAGCAATGATAACGACACGTTCGTTGTCAGATGCCAGCGGCCCGTGGCTCCGCCTGGAGACCACCATCGATTCGTGGCGCTCTGCTACACTTATCATCATGCAAATTCCTCCTTCGCTGACCATAAAACACCCACACACTAGGGGCATATTGAAGTGGCAGGCACTCATCCTCTGCTCAACTCCTACTCCCATGGGAGGACACGCTTGTTGTCCTTTGTCGTTTCTTGTAGTCGCTGTTAAATGCTACAATTTAAGCGGATTTTACAATACATAGAACATGAGAAATACACATACACATACATACAAACATACCAACACACTTAAGTACATATACACAATATAATACACAAAGGCATGTGGCAAACAGGTAGTTGAAGCTACCCCGCCTTCCCTTGGCCCATCTCATGGCCACGTGGGAGTTGTATTTTGGGGGAGGAGTAGGAGTGGGCAGACGGGGGAATATCCATTAAACTTGCCTTGTTTGTGAAACTTGTGACTAAACATTTGCCTAAAGATGTTGTTGAATGGGGGGACCCCAGCTGGGGGTGGGCCGGGTCCAGGCCCCGGGTGCGGGGTCGTTTGGAAGTATTTTGGGTCAGTGTTACTCTCAGCCAGTACATGTCTACGACTGGGTATTATTATTGGAATCGTTGCCCCTGCCTTGGCAGAATGAGGCCATGGAGGAAAGAACACTGAAAACGCCAACAAGTCGATTTGTAGAATCAACTCCAAACCGCAGGAACAATACAAATTCTGTACTGAGTATAGGCTGTTGTAGTTTTCATTTCGTTTCGCCTTTTTTGGCCAAAATAAATTTCTCCTAGCAGATAAATCACATTTTGGCTTTAGGAAAACACAGAAAAACAATTGCCCCTACCTACCGTGGGTGGGTGCTGGACTTCAATTGAGAATTAGATAATACCTTAGTCGTTTCGCTTGGGCAACCCTCGCAAAAGTTTTTGTTGCTGATTTTCGAGCCTATTTTCACAGGGCTTCCTGTGCTATCTCTCTCTCTCTCTCTCTCTGTCTCTCTCGCTATCCCGCTCCCTTTTGCTTTCTATCTAACTGTATTCTGTGTGTTGGCTTTCTGAAAATTCCAACCAATACACCAAGGAGTTATTAGTTAAGTTTTGGCCAGCAACATGGCTATGGGTTTGGCCATCAAAGAGAACCTTAACCCCCCCCACCACTTCCAGCCTCTATACACTGTCAGCTCATGATGCTGAGATTGAAAATTGTGTACAAATTTTTGGGTTTTTATTTGGACCTTGGTTCTCTTCTGTTCCTGGTCCTGGTCTGGGTCTGGGTCTGGGTCAGAGTCCGGGTCTGGGACTAGGCATTGACTTTGGTTTTGGTTTTTGGGTCGACTATTTGCACACAAAAAATATTGATTGTTGCATGTAAATTGACTTAAATATGGCTAGGGCCACAAACACATTTACACACACATACAAACACACTTACACTCACTCACACACACACACACACACACACACACACGAAGAGAAGGCGATTTTATCAGCTGGTAGTTGGCATTGATGATGTTGCCATTTTTGGGGTTTGTATGCTGGAATTACACACAAACAATAAGAGGTAGTGGAAAGGAGGGGTGGGGGGGGGCATGGGCAGAGTGAAATAGAATTGATGGTAGTCTTCCACTCTATTCTAGATAGATTTATATATCCCTACATACATGCCTTCCCCTACAAAAATAAATATACATAGATAACTTTTCGAGCTTTTGAAAAATTGAAATTTCTGCCTTTGCTTAAAGATGAATTGCATGGGAATTCAAATATTCTCTTCTCAAAATAGTCTTTTCTTTAGAAGAGTATACACAAGTCGTTGTACAACATTCTGATTCGTATCAATGCTTTTTGCATTGATTTAACATTTGCTGATTTTTGCGTGGCATCTGACAACGATGAGTAGGAGTAGAAATAGGAGTATTAGTAGGAGTAGGAGAAGGAGTAGAAGTAGGAGTAGTTGCTTCCTACTCCAATTGGTGAATCTACTCGCCCGGATTCCCGCAAAGACTCCAGCTGTTACAACATCCCCTCTCCACTTAGTCTGCCAAAGTTGTTGTTGCTTTTGGTATAATTCGATTAGATTTTGTTTCAGATTACAGATTCAATTTAAATTTCAATCATGAATTGTAGCATTTTGCAATGGAAAGACCAGAGGGGATTCTTCGTATATATATACATATATATATATATATATAAATATATATACAATATATATACTGAATTGTTGAAGAGGGCTGAGGAGTAGAGCTGTTTGCGGTTTGATTTGGATTTCATGCTTGTTAACACATCGTTTGCAGGGAATATAGTTTTTCGTTTCGTTTCGTCTCGTTTGGGATTGTATTTTGGTTTTTTCTTCTTCTTTTTTGCTCCCATCCAAGCTTTAAGATTTTGTGCCAACGGAAATTCATAAGCCAAATGAAAGGGGTTTGAGGTTAGAGGGTAAATCCAATCAACTAGCAATTGCAAAACGCAATGTCAAGAATGGAAAGAGAGAAAGGATAAAGAGAAGCAAGGGAAGGAGAGAAGACGGCCACCTGCCGCCTGTAACGCCTTTTGAAAAAAAGGATGCCAGGATGCCAGCGAGGACAAAGTCTCCGTTTCCACGACTCTTCTCCTACTTTCGTGCCTTGTGGCCTTGTCTCCGGCCTGATGGAGGGCCACCACCACTCCACCACTCCACCCCCACCGTAAAAGTTAAATTTTGTGGAAAAATGCATTCATGTGCATCGAGCAGTGAATCCGATGGAGCTTGCATCTACTCGTCGCGTCGGTGTCCAATGCCAGACATTTCAGTGTAAACGTCTCTCCCTGTATGTGCGCTTACATGTGTCGAAGTCTCATCCGCCGAAGCTCATCCACACATCCGGCTACCACGTCGGCATCACCCATTCTACCATTTGCTCAGCTCCAGCTCCTATAATGTTGCCATTGGCAACATTCCATGAAGTATGATGATGCGTTGCAATAGAAGAAGGAGAGGCGCTTAGAAAATATATTAGGCAAGCAATCCAACAATCCCATACACTGAGCAAAAATGAAAAAAATTTCCCCCAATTTGCACAAAATCGTATTGAAAGTGGATATTATTTCCACTGCCAAGTGTGTGTGTAGTTTTTGTGTTGCTTTTTTCAGCCGTGTATATGTATTTACTACAATCCTTTGCCTCCCACAACTCTCCTCCTCCTCCTCCTCCACCACCTTTTCCTAGTCCATACACATCAGTCTAACGGTCGCTGCTGTTGCTGTCGTTGACGTTATTCGCGGAAGTATTGAAAACATATTGAATGCTATAAATCTGCCTCGACTATCCTTTTTGGTGCTTCCTGTAACCCTGCACCACTCTAAAAACCCACTCACACTTATACTCTTTGGCATTAATCAACACTGCAGCAAAAAAAAAAGGAAGACACATAGAGTGAAGTTTATTTTTGGGTGATATTGCAATAATATGCTTTTCACTTCGTTTTTACCAAATTATTGCCAGGGGCGGAAAAAAAAAGAAAACAAAATGAAATGGGCAGTGAAATCAATGAAAATTAGATAAATATTTTCTCAGTAAATGGAACGTAATGAAAATCATGGTTTAAGTTGACCAGTCCAAACACCAAGGCAACGAAAGGACAACAGCTAGCGAAACTGACGAAGGCAAAGACAAAGGCGTAGAAGAGGATGCTCTGTACATGGGCCGATAACAGGGCAAGGCTTATCGAAAGTGTGTATAGGAGGCCTGGTAGTCATTCAGCCGATGACCAGAACAATTAATCACTCAGGTCAACCATGGTGATAAGAGAGAGAAAACGAAGGCGACAACAAAAAAAAGGGCAAAACGAGAGGAAGCCAAGGCGAAAAATGTCGACAAAATGCCAATTAATTAAATGATTCTCAAGACGAAGATAGTCAAGTGTTTGCTTTAGCGAGTGTCCACTGTAGGATAGTGCTTGATATATGATGTACACACACACACACACACACACGCTCGTTCACTCACTTGGCTAGACAGATGAGCGAGCGAGTGAAAATAACGAAGACAAAAGCCGACAACATTGGCGACATGCATGACATATTATTCATTTCGCTCGAAATTGACACAACCACTTTAACAGAGAGGAAGAATTGTGTGTGGCAAGTGTGTTGGTGTGGCCAAGAGGGCACAGGACAGAGCACAGAGCACAGAGCACAGAGGGGCAGCAACAATAACAAGCGCCATTATTCATGTAACAAATGTATAAAGTGTGGGAGAGCAAAAGAAGAGCCAAAGATTTGCTGCTGCTCCTCAAGTCTAAAGTTGTTTGCTGGCCATGCGAAAAACAAAAGACAAATGTCGAAGCAACAAACCCAAGTGCCAAGGCGGAGTGGAGTGTAAAAGATGGTGAAATGGATGGATGAGAGGATGGAGGGATGGAGCAGCCCACTCATACGCAATATGTTTCCTTTCCGACATTGGCGTTACCATTTCCGCCTTCTTCCGCTGTCAACTTGGTTTTTTTTCTTTTTTTTTTTTTTTTGAATGAATACGGAAAAGTTAGTCTCAATGCGATATGAGGAAGAGGAAAGGCAAAAGCCAAGAAGAAAGTTGACTATATTGACATTTTGCCGGGCTAATTTGCTATAATCTCATATGGATGGGTTACATCTATATATGTACATATGTATATGTATAAGAAGTATGTGTCAACAAAAAAAAATTTTCAGAAATTTGTTCTCATTGCACTTCAATGAATTTGCTTAGTTAGTTAACTCGTATTTACTTAACAAAAAGCATGCAACTTAAATTCTATTCCCAAATTGCCAAGTAACCAGCTAAATATGTGTGAGAGGAACTGATGCGTTCCTCGTGTTATTATAACTGAATGGAGACAAGTTCTTCACTCTTGGATTGCTACCTTGCCACCGAGCTGAAGTCGAAATAGAAGTCGTCGATGTCGACTCGGTTTATTGACAAATACGCAATTGACAGTTTGCAGCACGTAGCCAACATACAATAACATAACAGGCACGAACAGGACACACAGTGTCAGAGGAGGAGATGAACGAGGTGGAGCGGAGGTAGGAGGTAAACACATGGCAGCACACATATGTGAAATGTCCCTGTAATAGTTGGCATTACAACACGTCACATACAGAGACACACACAAAATAGAATGATGGTGGGCTGAATGGTGGGGGAAGGGAAGGCGGCGCCAGGAAATTGATGGCCAGAAGATGGTTGCCAGCTGCTTTTAGCTTCATTCATGTTTTTGGTTATTTTTCCTGCTCGTCTCCTTACTTTTTTTTTTTTTTATTAACTAAACGACAGCTAAGCAGCGGAAAGAGAGCCTGGACAAACAATTATCAGGTATCCTCTTACCTTTATCCATAATCTCACACCCAGACATGCCACTCACTCACTCTTTCGATTTTCCAATCAATGGCAATGGTCGTGAGGCATCTTTCGCCTAAACTCTGTTAACTTTTACCGTTTGCAAAATCCCCAAAAAAAATATGAATATAAAAATAAATAAATAAATGGACAAAAAAAAAGGAAAGGAAAGGCAACGAGAAGGTGCCCCCAGGCCGGTTCAGATTCTTGCCAAAATTTATGCTCGCACACACACAGAGTGAGAGGGAGAGAGAGAGAGAGACAGAGAGAGTGAGAGTGAAGCATACGCACATGCACGAGGCAACTCAAATAGAAGCTGCGCAAATAAGTATGCTACATAAATTGCGCTCATTTGTGTGAGCCCTGAACTGCGCTATGTGGTAAGGTAAGGTAAGGCAAAGTAAAGGCAAGGCAAGACTCTCTGCTCTGAGCAGCCAAGGACAAACTTTTAGCAATTTGCCTTGGCGTGACCCAAGCAATTGCAGCTTTACCAAAAAAAAAAAAAAAACATAGAGAAAAAAACCCAAAAGTTTTTATATATAGACATACATTCGTTGTTGCAACAACAACAAAAATTTGAGGTTTAGGGTACCTCAGGTGTCAACTTTAATTCCAAGTCGCAAATACACCGAAAACCAACAAAAAAGGAAAGAAAAAAAAAACATGGCTAATATTCCAATATGGCTTTCGGTCAAACGTTTACATATATCCGACTTGTCAATGCCCTTTACGCCATTTTAGCAATTTGCTATGCAATGGGTGATCACAATTCCAGGCTATTGCTTGCTAAATTTGAAAATGGTGACCCCGTTGTCACGATGCGTATACATACTTGTGCGTGAGTCGCAACCACTGGCGCACCACCAGAACCACCGCCATCGCCAGAGTCACCAGTGACGCATGTTGCTGGAGGCTTGGAGCCAAAAAATATGATTCATGTCAGAATTGTCGTGCGTATAAATGAATATTTGAATTATTGTTGTTGTCAGGCTACGTGTTTCGGTGTGCAGGTATCTGATACATATATATATAAGTGTGTGTGTGTGTGTGTATCTGATTGTGTATGCTTGTGCAAAGTTCATAAATAATGGCAACTTCCTGGGACACGCCAAGCCACGGAATCTCATGTCGAAGAAGATCCCCAGCGTCCGTCTGTCCAAGAGTAAAGGACTTGGGTGATAAAGACAAACAGAAGGTGAAAAAACCTATAGAAAGAGAGAGAGAAACGAACAGCAAAATATTAATATGCGAACATGTCTTTGTGTGTGTGTGTGTGTCTCACCTTTTTAACCTGGCATGGGTCATCTGTTACTGCTGCTTATCATGAAGCTTTGTTTTTTACTACTAGCTCAAGGCCCAGGCACTTTTAATGGCTTAGAGTTCTAATGCCACTTCCACCCCCACTCCCACCCCCACTCCCAAGACACAACATTAGACACAAGTCTTGTAAAAAAACAAAACTGTTATACCAATTTATATTCCGTAATAATATCAGTTGGAAGTGTATGTTAAAATTCAAATTTTATATAAATAGCTGTTTCTCAATTAAATTGGTAAATAACAAGCTCTATAGTTTATTTTATTAACTGTTATATTAGCTGTTATACGCATCTACAAACTGTTATACGTGACATATATGTACACATACATTTCTATGAGCAATTTTCAAGGCTTATATCGAAAAGGAAATAAGGCACTTCACCCACTTGCCCAGGTGCCTACTCATTCAATACGTGTGTGTGTGTGTGTGTGTGTTTGGAATCACTTAAGTTTGGTTTTGTTTTCAGTTGCCAAAACTCGCTTTGAATGCATAATCAGCATGTGCTTTATGGCCTCGGGGTTGCCACTGTGGAGTAGGAGGTAAAGCTTTAGCTAAAACTGTTATGCTCCTACTTGCTGCTAGAATGGGGAAGGGAGGGGGGGTGAAGCAATGGGGGGATCTTTCACTTTATGGCAGTTCTTGTTGCTGTTGTTGTTTTTATTTTTGTTATATTATGCTGAGTGCTGGCTATTAACTTACACGGAATGAACGTGCAAGCCACACGCGGCGTATGAGTGATAAATAAATGATGCGCCGCCAACAGCTCCACAGCGGGCCTAGAAAGGGAGCTAAAAAGAAAAAAAAAACACCTCCAAAAAAAAAAAAAGAAAGAAAAAAACAAAATAAAATAAAATAGAATGGAGTGTTTGTTGTTTTTGCTTCTCATATTCGAAAATAAATTAAAAACTTTTTTTCAATTGCACTCTCTTTTAAAACCCAACACACAAAAGAGCACTGGAACACACGCACAGAACTTCTTCCTACTTCGTCTCTTCGTTCACTTTTGGCCCTGGCTTATGTCTCTACATATACACATGCACACACACCACACACACACACACAAATATACATAGCAGCTTTGCCCAGGCACAGGCCTCTTTGCCTGGAAATTCAATTAGGCTTATGAAAACTTGAAGCGCCAAAATTTAAAGCATCATTAACACTTTCGTATGGGCGTGTGCCATATAATAAAATTAACAACTTTATTTCCAGTACAGCAGCAAGAGAAACCGAAGAAGGTAAGCAATCTCCTTAAATGACTTAGGCACAAACATTTAGAGTAACAGCAACAGAAACCCAAAAAGTTGATACAACTCTTGACAAGGCAATGGAACAATTAATACAGGCAATGGTAAGAGTAGCTAATAAATGGCAAACCGGCAATGTGAACTTATATCATACCTTATACATATATACCTAGTACTATGCCAATTAGATGCCAAGCCTGCGAAGGACCAAGTCAAAAAAAAAACCAAGTTGTAATAACACTTAAGTTGAATTCTTAATCTTTTCACTTGAATCGGAAAATTTATTATTATTTCTATTTATCTCATCTTTAACCTATATCTTGCACTTGATGTATGATTGTTTAAATAATGGATTGCCTACTTTTAGGCTCTGTTTTTGTTACTTTGAAAACTCTACTAAGCAAGTAAAATTTATAAATTCATTAATACTAAACTATAGCATTGCCCACTCTTCGAACGAAGATTACGGACGGAAATGGGCAGGACTTTACCCCTTAAAGTATGGAAAACTGTTTATTGTTTTCAAAAAACGAAAATTTTCAACAACATTTGGCTGAATCAATTTTATAAACTGTAGACTGCAAGTGTGCCAAATTAGTGAATTTGGTTTATAATATTATTAGAGAATTTCCTTTTATTTTTCTATGTCGAAATATGCATTAGCCAAGCAAGGCAGATGGGTATTCAGACTGATGGTCCTTTTAAAGCTGAATTTGGACCTTCTGGCACTCGTGCAGATTTAATGCCAATCATAAAGGCATAGCATCCATTGATTTACGCTAATGCATTTTTAAATGCATCCTAGGAACCGAGTCAGGGAGTTAGAGCTGCTGCAGCTGAAGCTATTGCCGGAGCAGACAACAAGGTAAGCGCAAGAGTTATGAGCTGCTAAGCACAAATACACGCATACACATACATGAGCGAGAGAGAGAGAGGACAGAGAGAGAGAGAGAGAGAGAGAGAGAGAGAAAGAGAGATCATGCCACATTTCCCTTGATGTCTCCTGTTCCCTCTGCTTCATAGCCAGACAGAATACTTTAAGTCACCTAAGTGCAAATAAATCAGCAAATTGCCAGACGATGACAACGTCGAGTGCAACCGAGAAACAGAAAGAGAGAAAGAGAATGAGAGAGAAAAAGACCGAGAGAGAGAGATACATGAAGGATGCAGTCAGAAGCAAGGCGTTCAGGAGCTTGAAACGAGGGTGAGAGCGTGGAAAAACACATTATAAGCTAAAATTATTATAATCGTTGCATACTTGCAGGCGCGTCGAGTTCATAAATAATGCTTACTCTTGCCTCAGTCCTCGTGTCGTTGTGTCCCCCGCCCCCCCTTTTATATATCTGCTGCCACCTCAGCTCCCCAGTCGTTGCCATCATCTAGAAATGAAATCCCATAAAAACGCACTAAAGCGAGTCAAAAGACAAAGAATGAAAGCATAAAAAAAACACTAAAAAAAAAAAAACCCACTCGAAAGTGGGGTTTTGGCTAGTTGTGGGTAAAAAGGTTATGTTAAGTCAGGTCAATGCAATTTCTTTCCATCTGCTGTTTGTGCCAGCTGTCGCCCAGAAAATCAGAATTCAAAAAATTTATTCCTTTCGATAAGTCATAATGATAATAGTAGCAAATAAGCATAATGCAAATATTGCAGCAAGCAAATTGCACACAAATTTATACACAAAAATATCTATAAAGTGAGTAAAGAAGCGTAATAAAATGGATGACAGTGGTTGAAACTCTATTCTCTTGACATTTGTTAAGGTCCCCCCCAACTGTGGAAAGAATGATTTTTATATTGTTTTGGATCTTCTTGCTTTTTTCTTTCGCTTACAAGCGATGAGACTCTAACTCTAACTCTAACTCTAACTCTAACTCTAACTCTAACTCTAACTCTAACTCTAACTCTAACTCTAACTCTAACTCTAACTCTAACTCTAACTCTAACTCTAACTCTAACTCTAACTCTAACTCTAACTCTAACTCTAACTCTAACTCTAACTCTAACTCTAACTCTAACTCTAACTCTAACTCTAACTCTAACTCTAACTCTAACTCTAACTCTAACTCTAACTCTAACTCTAACTCTAACTCTAACTCTAACTCTAACTCTAACTCTAACTCTAACTCTAACTCTAACTCTAACTCTAACTCTAACTCTAACTCTAACTCTAACTCTAACTCTAACTCTAACTCTAACTCTAACTCTAACTCTAACTCTAACTCTAACTCTAACTCTAACTCTAACTCTAACTCTAACTCTAACTCTAACTCTAACTCTAACTCTAACTCTAACTCTAACTCTAACTCTAACTCTAACTCTAACTCTAACTCTATCTCTAAAGCGATTAATAATAACGATCAATCTGGCTTTAAATTCAAGCAATAATCAAATCTATCGAAAGGGCGCTTAGCGACTCGATTGAGTTTGTTAAAACTTTTTTCTTTTTTAGCCTTTTGTTGCAAATGGAAGTTGGAGGGGGGGTAAATGTGCAACGGCTGTTGTTTTTGTTGGTAGCTGTTGGTGTGTGGCTTGCTCATTGACGCGCATTTCCCACAATGGCCATTAATTTGTTTACAATTACATGGATTTTTGCTTTACGTAGATTTTTGTTTTTGTTTTGGAATTATAATTTTTTTTATCGTTATTTGCTTGTTGGTTTTTTGTTGCACAATTTACTTGTTGTTTGCTATTTACTTGTTTGTTAGAGGGGAGAGTGGAGAGAGAGAGGCGTCTAGTTGAAAAGTGCCCAACGGAAGTTCGGGGGGCAAATAGCAGATTGTATTTGTATTCAACAATTGAGGGATCAATAAATATACTTAATAGAGTCAAGAATAATAAAGGAATTAATTTTCTATTAATTAAAAGCAAATGCCCATTGTTGTATTTATGAACCAGTAACAATAGAATAAAGATTGATCTGTGTTGATATAATTTTTCTTCTCAACTTTACGAAATTTCGGTGGTTTTTCGAGTGAAAATATTAAGCAAATAATATTTTTTTTTTAAATTTTTGTTATTAATTTTTTCAGTCATAGAAATGGGTGAACGTGGGGTTTTTTCCCTTTACTTTTTCTCCCTTTCATTTATTATTTGCTTTTATTGGATAATTTTCCGTTATATTTTTTTGTCGTTCTTGTTTATATTATTGCTTATTATGATTATTATGGGTTTTTGTTTTTTTTGTTCGCTCTCTCTGATTCTCTGTCACGTTCTTGTTCTCCCTTTTGGCCATGTTAATAAAGCCATAACAATTGAGACATAATAATCATCGATGTCATTGTGTGTGTGTGCAAATAATTGTAATTAACCCCAAAATTATTTTTTAATTTATTATGATGGCTCCTCGTATCCATGTCGCCGCTTTTAAAAACTTAATTTTAAAAAATAATAAAAATCAAATGAATAAATAAATGAATATCGTGAATCATCTTTAACTA
Source organism: Drosophila insularis (assembly GCA_018903935.1). NCBI lineage: Eukaryota > Metazoa > Arthropoda > Insecta > Diptera > Drosophilidae > Drosophila > Drosophila insularis. Next base: position 13,599,529 of record JAEIFP010002303.1, on the reverse strand, counting down.
ACCGAAGTCTTTATACAGTTTTTAATTTAAAAAAGATATATTGATATATAAAAATTAACTTTCTAACTTTCATTATATTCAAATGAAAGAATCAAATGAATCTCTCACAGTTTTGCATGATTCAATGGAATGTGTCTTGATGGATCTAATAACTGATTTAGAATATATATTGTAGGTATGTAAATACCGTGTAATATTATTTCTGTGAGGGCATACAAAATGACGAAAGAAATCGAAAGACTGAAAGAGTTTGTGTGAGAGTGCATAAAAGGGCAGCAAACATACAACAATTTGGCAGACAAGGCAGGCAATTTAAATATAATAATTTGTTGAATTATTTACAGAATGCAACAGCGAATGAAGTTGGGGCGTGGCAGTGGCTATTTGGGGATGTACACATCCGTGTAAACGTGTGTGTGTGTGTGTGTGTGCAACAGTTTAAATGATGCCACTTGATTTTTATTTGATGAACAATTCCTTTCGTTCGTTCGTTCATTCGTTTGATTTTCAGTTCTGTTTCCATATTATTGTTGTTGTTATTTTGAAAAATAAAAATAAAATGAAATATTAATTGTTATGCAAAGTGGCGTTAAAATAAATTCGATTTTCGGTTTTCAGTTTTCTTCTTCATTGTGTGGCAAAGTGGTTTACCCGGCGTATACGTGACATGGATAAAAATATATTTTTGCGGATTGCATTTGTGAATAATTGAAATGCATTATTGCCAATGGAATAGACTATAGTTATTATGACAAAGGATTAGCTTGGCAATATCTATTTCGAGTAAAAAACGAAAAACGAAAAAAACCACATCGTGTAATTTTTGAAAAATACATAAATGATGAAATTATTATCAAGCTGAATGCATGTGTATGTCAAAGGATGAATTGCAAAAGGAAATTCAACGTTTTGGTTATGTCAAAAAACGTTACCTCTGCTAACTTGCTTCACTTCACTTCACTGCACTTTAGTTTCGTGCAATTCAACTCCATGGGGCAAGGGGTTTGTTCTCTCCCTCTCCATGGAGTCGTTCCGTTTCCGTTACTGCAAAATGTTTCAATTTGCCTCGCTTACTCTCAAATTAGAATAGAAAATAAAACTGTGAGAGAGAGAAGAACAAAACAAAAATAAAAAGCATCATTGTTTGACGACAAAGGACCCTTATGCCCCTTATGACCGAAATGAAGAAAAAGTAACAAGAAAAACAAAAGGAAATAAACCAAATAATCACCACGACTTGTATGATACCCCTTGATTTATATTTCAAAAATGCCATCTTAAGATTCTAATCAGCTAATCTCAATTACTTAATCTCACTACAACTTATTTATGTAGCTAAAATGTCTTAGTTGAAGTTTTCAATTTGATTTTATTTAAAATTTTCTGCTCTGGCTTAAAAAATATGTTACATTATCTCGATTCAACTCAAAACCAAAAATCAGAATTTAATCAGCCAAACTCCTCAACAATTTCTACACAAAATTCAATTGAATTCTCTTTATATACTTCCTAGAGAGATGGCAACTATGATTTGGTTTAAACCCATTCGCCTATTCGCACAAACATTTAATGACAGCAGCAGTGAGTTTAATTTTTAGTGACGTAATATAAAAAACTTCAAACTTTTATTCCTTCCTTCTCCCTTTAGTTAGTCTCTGCTTTCTAGAGAAACATTTCCACACACATGCAACATTTGCTTTGTTAGAGAGAAGAGACAGTTACAGAAATAGAGCAACGCCACACTGAGAGAAAAATTTGCTTGATATACCATCTTTTAACCTTATATGTACATATACTTTTTTAGGCATCTGTTTGAATGATTTTTCACAATGTAGTTTGTGAAACTGAGGCCACAAAGTTGGTAAAGGGTTCAAACACGCTGTCCAACCTGCTGACTGCTTTCTCTCTTTTTGCCAACTGGCCAGCGGTTCCAGTGCCTTGTGGTTCAACCATGTGGTGAGTGGAGCATGTGTGGGGTGGGGAGGGAGGGTAGAGTTAAGCTGCTTAGCGGTAGCTCTGCTCGTTGTCATTTCCGCTACACTGACGCACACTTGCCTTTGGGAATATATCCACAAAAACCTCCAAAAACTCACATTTCTGCTTTACCGCCACACACACACACACACGCATAACCAACCAAAATGCAACTGATGACCACATTTACTCAATTAAGTTGCAAACTCATACAAACAGGGAGAGAAAGTGAGGAAATGGAGGGCGACAATTGCATTGGCTTAAGTGGGAAAAGTCTTGGATTACATTTAAGTTAAGGATTATGCCTAATGTGTTGAGAATTTCAGTTTTTTTCTCTTGATAGCAAATTGGATCAGTTCTTTAATCAAATTGACACACTGAAAACGTTTTGAGGAGGTCAGTGTGAAAAACTCAATTCGTCTATCATGCAAAACCGTGAAAATTTCTCTCGTCCTTTCTATGGCTCACATTCCGGCTTTGGCCCATTGTTTATTGTTGGCTCGTTCATTCATTTACCTTTTGTCGAATGGTGAACTTTTTGCCATGGACGTTGCAGCACATCATTGTGTTTGCCACCGACCAGGACGAAGGACCAAGATGAAAAAGTGAGCAGCCTGCAAAAAGTTTTTGCTACCCATTCATAGAAAATTTTCTTGCAATAATTATTTTGTGGCCGCAAGTTGAGGGCAGACAAAGACAGAGCAAAGCAGCATGCATAGCCCACGAATGGAGGCGGAACTGGAGCTGAGAGCTAAAGCTGAAGCCGGGTCTGAGAGTCTGGACTCGAAGCTGGACTACGTTTATGTGCTTTTAATTAAAATAACCAACACAACAGGCCAAGGCAGGCCTTCTTTCAGAAGAAAGAAGGCACAAAATCCTTGAATTGCGGGCTATAGATAGATGGGGGGGGGGTCTTGGGGCCTGGCGTCTTCGTAGGAGGCGTTAGAGGTTCTTGTCGTACTCTAATGAACTTTTTGGTAAAATTTAGAGGCCAGTAATGGCTTGGGACGGACTGAAAGATGTGATGTGGTGGACGGTTGGATGGTTGGATGGACCCTTGGACCGAAAACGTCTTCATTGCTACATTTCAAGAATTTCATTAATTTTCCGTATTCTTTGCGGCAATTGTTCATTTGTGGTGTTGGTCAAACAAAATGACCAAGCCAACAGTGGCAGTGGACCTTCTGACTTTCAGAGAGTTAGACAGAGAGAGAGAGGGAGAAAGGGAGGTGTGTCGAGAGTTGTGCAAGTTTATGTAGTGCATTCATTTGAAATTTTATATGCGGTTTTCATCTTCTCTATATGTATGTTTGTTTGTGTGTGTGTGTGTGTGTGTGTTTGTGTATTACTGTAAACTAAATGAATTCATTTGTACAGCCTCTAAAGAATGTCCTTTGTCGAAGGATATGGTGGGAGTATGGTCAGCTTACATTTCGTTCATGCCTTTTTGGGCCATAACGTTGAAACTTCTAGACCACAAATAAATTTCGTTTACATATATTTATGGATTAATTATAAACACTTTGAGATTCGATATGCAAACCAATTTATCACAATTGTGAATCATTTGCAATTATCAGTAATCACAAATTACAATTTTCAACTGGCCCAATAGTTCAAATAGCCAATGTAAATAAGATGACGAAACAAACTTTGAAACTAAATTATTGATAGTGCGATCTTTGACCTTATTTTGAAGTTAATCAAATAATAAAATATTTGAGTATTTCGTACTGTGTTATTAGATTCGAAATGCTGAAACTCTTTAAGTGCAAAAGACAAAAGAATTTAAGAATTGTGTAAAAAGTATTTAACATTTTAAAATGTTAAAAATAGTTCAAACAAATTTTTAATATTTTTCGTTCTCTAATTCTGCGAAACAGTTTTAATGTATTAATTTACAGGTTTTAGTTACTCATTGTATTAAAATTTTATACAGTAAATTTTACAATTTAGCTTTTTTTCCAGGATGCAAAGTCTTGAATTTAAAAACGGCTACGAAAAAAGACACAAATCCAAAATTTGAAAAGTTAAAATAAAATTTGAAATTAAAATAAAACTGTATACCATTAATTAGAAATTCAGCCACCGAATCCAATTTTAGAACAATTGAAAATTTGAATTTTGTTGCCTTTTTTGGGTCTTTCATCTTTAATATGCTAAATTTTTTCTGCAAAGGAAATTCCCATCGAATTAATTATTTCAATTGAAGTAGGATTGCAATAAAGTACTTACATTGATACTTTTTAGCAAGACAATTATTTGTTTGACCTCTCTTTCTTTTTTATGCTTGTGGCAGCTAATTTTATTCAGCTTTTTTATTTATGCTTTTTACGGCGGTTAATTAAGATCACTTTTATTTGTTAGAATATTTGTAATAAATTTGATATTAAAAGTGTTCCTAAAGTTTGTTAACAAGAGTTATCAATAATATCTAAACAATGCTTACCACATTTTTCTCGTTGTCGATCTGAAATTAATAAAACATTTGCTCTATAATCTAATAGTCCAACAGATGGAAAACAGATCTCTAAGATATATAAATCTCAACCTATAGACATTTAATGGACTATATAAACTTTAAGCCGTATATATTTTGAGCTTGAGCGTTCAAGCTAAACTCGAGTAGATTTCCCATTTTCTCTTATCTCGTTAAAATTCACCAGTTCGACAATCCTTCTTATGGAAGTAAAGTATTTTTCTCTCTGGCCTTGCTTATGGAACATTATTTTGTGCATTCATAAATTCTTAGAATAATATGTATTTCTTGGCTTGTGCATTCTTTTTTAATTTTTCTCTCTCTCTCTCTCTGCCTTTTCTTTTCGTTCCTTGTCTTACTCTATGTGTTAGTTAGCTCTATTGTTATCCATTTCATGGGTCTATGAGTGGCCTTGTTGTTTTTGGCAACATTTGCACAACTCACTCACTTAAGCGGCAGCGGTGGCGTTGGCGGCGTCGCCTCTTGCCAACAACACTTAATGGCTTGCCACACCCACATTTGTGAGACGCCTTAAACCCTAACTGTTTACAGCTCCGCGATGCTTACTGCTTAGTTTTTGCCTGCCTGCCTGCCTGCGCCCACGTTAAATGCGCAAATAATGAGTAAAATAAATAGTTGCATAAAATATTTGTAAATTGCCTGAAAAGTTTTGTTAGAGCGTTTCTCGCGCTGAGTGAAACTTTTCATAGTTTTCATATTCATTGCTCTACGGAAACGCAAAAACGATGGGGGAAAAAAAAACAAAAAACAAACAAACAAAACAACGAAAAAAAAAAAAATTATGAAGGATGAGAGAAAAGTAGAGTCTAAAGGATGCAAGAATCTCAAGTACCCTTGGTCTTGGTCTTTGCCAGAGTCTTTGCCAGTCAACACAGTAGAAAAGTTAATTGGCAAGCGTCAAGTGTTTGTTTTTTTCTTCTTTTTTCGTTGTTTCTGGCCTCAGTTGTCTTCTGCTGTTATTGTTGCTGCTATTTCGTTTCAATTTCAAGTTTTTCTTCCATTTTCCGACTCATCATCTCTTTGCTCTGTTTCAACGATTGTCGATTTTGCCAATTTTCCATTTTTATTCTTCAATCTGTTCAATCTTTTAGTGCATCTTTAAGGAGAAGCATAACTTGGAGTTTGTTTTTTTTGTTGGACACAAAATTTCTTTATTTATTTTATTTCTTTTGCGCTTTTTTTGTGTTGATGTTGTTGCAATTTTCCAGCTTTTCATTTAGCCATTAATGTCGATGTCAATGCTGTTGCCTTTGCCTGTTGTCGTTGGCATTGGCGTCTAGACGCGATTTCATTAAAAAGCAAACAACAAACAACGAATCAAGCCAGTCAAATGTTGATACACAGAGTGCGGGCGGACATTACGGCCACGCCCACCTAATGCCATTTAATATTGCGCCCCCCAAACTCCTTAAAGTATGCATGTGAGGGCTTATGCGTGTGTCTGTGTGTCGACATTGCTGAAAATTTTTTAATTGAAAATAAAGAGTTTAAGCAAACATTAAAAATCACACATACGCCATGTTGGCCATATTTGGCGCCTTCCGTTTCACTCAAACCCAACACTTTAGGCTTAATGGCTTCATTTACGCGCAAGTGTGTGTGTGTGTGTGTGTGTGTGTGTGTGTGCCCCGGCTTTCTTCTCTCCCCAATGTCATTTACTGATTGTCTGACTGCTGCTGACAGCCAACAGGAAGGCAGGCAGGCAGACTGGCAGGCTAACAGGCAACAACAACGACCGCAAAATGTCATTTTAATAGACTAAACAAAAGGCTCAAATAAAAATTAACAACATTCGCGACTTGAAGGAAGGATGTAGGCAATGAGGTGTGTGTGCGTGTGTGTGTGTGTGTGTGTTGTAAGGGGTTGGAGTAAAAGGCGTGGCTATGGATTTTATGACAATACTTTTGTATCATAAAATTTCGCTAACGTTGACTTGACTCTTGCTTTTTAGAAACATGCACACACACACACACACACCACACACACATATATATATATATATATAACAACAAGTGGCAATTTGATTAATTTATGAGACAACCTTGCCTTACCACACCCTTTAAGGCATGACTGACAATTTGGTTATTTAAAGTTTGTCAAATTTCTTTGCCCAACCAAAATTAGAACAAGCATTGTAATAAACAATTTATATAGACCACCAAAGAGATAAAAATTTATGTTGCTAGCTAATTTAATTTATTTTCCTAATGAAGGGCATTTAAAAGTCTACTTAAGTCAACTTGAACAGCGGCAAATACTTTTTATTGTTGTTGCAGGCGGTCGCCACATCAAAGCCCCATCAGAGCACACAATTACTTATGGAAAATTGATTTTGCAATTCTCTCGCTTCCGTTGCTTCCCTCGCCCCTTTGGCATAAGTCGCATTGTAGGTCCCGCATAATTGACATGTAAAACATTTTAAGCGGTAATTTCTGAATTACATTGATTTTCAGTTGAATATGCATGCAGAATATTTAAATGTCTTTAAATTTTTGTGTGAAGTAAATTCCTAAGATTTCGTTAAAACTAAACAAAGTTTTGATCCAAACGAATGCTCAGATTAATTTTAAATTATATTTAGTTCACTTTAACTTGAAGCGGCCTAACCTTAATTGAGTAGAAAATCATTGAGTATGCGTATGCCTTTAGGTAACGCTTATACCCTTCTCTTTACCCCCTTTCAAATACTCGTTTCCTATTCTTAGTATTTCTTCCCTCTTTCTCTTTGGTTTTCCATACAATAACAAAATTTTCCTATTGATTTTCACTTGAGGCTAAGTTGAAGTTCATCTTGAAGTCCGAGAAGTTGTTCTTCAAACAACAACATACCTATTTGCATTTGGTTACAATTCTATGTGTGTGTACCTTAGAGTTGGTGTATATGTATGTGTGTGTGTAAGTATATAGCAACAACAATGCCTGAAGTGCAAGCCGAAAGTAATTTCCTTAAGTAAATTCAAAATCATACGAAACGTAGAAGCCTTTCGTCTCTCCAATTTCAAGAATTCTTTCTCTTTCAAACTATCTCTTTCTCTTTTCTCCTTCCACCAATCGCTCTCTGTTGAAAAGAAGAATGAAACTTGAACTGTTTATGGACTAACTGACTGATTGACTGATTGACCTGCTATGTGAATAGGTTTGCCATTCGCATAGCTTCTTAGTATGCCACTCGTGTCAAAGTGAGTCCAGAATTCAAGTCATTTTCTACGTAGTTCCAGTTCCATACACACAGACACACACACACACACACACACACACATAGAGAGAAACACACTCAAGCGCGCACACACATCTACATATATACAAAAGAGAGAAATAGAAAAGTTGGCTCGTTTTTCAAATTTGAATTTACTGCGGCATTTCTGTTACCCGATTGAGCCAATGTCAAAGTCAGCCATGCAGAGCCAATGCTAGAGAATGAGAGAGAATAATCGTAATGGAGAGACAGGTGGTGAGCATGGGGAGAATGGGGGGGAGCGGGAACCCAAAGAATTTGAGTGAAGAGTGTCTCCCATTCATTTTCTCTGACTTCACTTGGTTTCGTGCTCACTCGTTCATTCATTTAGCCGCTAATCAAACAAAATTGAGGCATGCATTAGTTCAGTTTTCTCCCTCCCTATCCCTCACCCTCGAAAGTCTCTTTGCCAATGGCATTGCTACTGTTGCACGCATCACGAACCACGCACGCATACACACACACACACCCGCACACGGAGCTATAGAAAACAAGAACAGTGGAACAAATGCCATTACTATAGACAAAAGTTTCAATTGAATCAGAGTTGAATTTGTTGAATTCCACTGTATGAACGCACTCAATGGTGAGAAGACTGAGCCAAATGACGAAGGACAATGGTACACGCGCTGCCCGTTAATGGCCGCTGTCACGCCTCTACTGCCTTTCAGACTCTTCTTCTGGCTCACCCAACTTGCCCGTTTAAGGGCCGCACACGTACGCAAATAATGTCGCTTTTTGGGTTCTGGCAGAAATGGTGGTTTTGGAGTACAGAAAGAGAGTGAAAGAGAGGGGGAGAGAGAGAGAAAATGGCAGAACAGAAAAGCAAAAGCGGTTGTCGGTTCTCAGTTGTTGGTTGGGTAACTTTTCGCCAAGTGGAACGTGATTTGCCACAAACAAATAATTTTCTATGGCCAACTAGTTTGTTAGACTAGATAGCAAGACAGGAAACTGTGGAAGAGGTATCTGAGTGTTTGGGAGGATCGTTGCCATTGCCATCAGCGGGCAGACCATTAGGCAATGTTAAATAATTAAATCAATACACTCAGCAGACGACTTTCCTTCGTTTCTCTCCAAATGGGGAACAAAAGGATGCATGGCTCTCCAATCAAAGTCTGATTGAAGTGAATCCTTGAAAAAAACACCGCCAATAAATAAACAAAACAAATTTTAGCAACTGTCCATGAAAATCTATCTGGAAAGTTTATTAAAATATGTATATCTGTATATGTCTGTATTAGTATCAAATGTAACTAAATTTAATATGTCAAGTTTCACAACAAAACGATTTGTTCATAATTGGATTTCGATAAGTTTTTGGCTAAGCATTAATTATTGTATTAGTAACCATGCCAATCCACTTCAATCAGTCAGCAAATCATAACACTCTCCCCACCATTGACAGTCCGCAAGGACCTTCAGACTATGTTAAAGTAATGGATATTGTTTGAGGTCTACCATGCACAAATTTCATTGCCTACTTTTATGGATAGCCGCAAGCTAAGCTTAGCTTATTAGCATGAACGACCTGCCAACACTCGTACACACACACACAAACACACACTAGTATCATATAATCAACCAAGCAACCTCCTCCCCTACTACTAACACCAACCCTCCCCACGCCTTTGGCAACAACATGAGCTTTCTCCATCGTTTTGCTAAGTTCGTTGAGCAATTATTATACTTAAAATGCTGTCAACACTTAAATGTGGCAGGTGTCCTGCTGCTGCTGTTGCTGTTCATGCATCTCCATCTCCATCTCCATCTCCAAGACAGCCGTTATATTCGCCTTATCTTTGCCATCTCTGTTTCCGCATCGCGTATCGCATGTCCCCTTATCGTTGTGTGCGTTGATAGGAGAGCTTAGCTCCAAGACAGATTACAGCTTAAATGATGCATTAAAACAAACCGACAAACAGCAAAATGGTTGATGCTCACACATGGTAGGCCTCTCTCTCTCTCTCTCTCTCCGCCCCGCTCTCCAAAAACACTCACACACACACACACACGCTCTCTATCTTCGTTTCTCTAGCTCTCATAGTCGCTTATTATTGACTGCTAAAGAGCCAGGCAGAAGGACTAAGCCCTGGACCATTCGACCATGAGAGGAGCAGCGTCAATGGCAAATGCCTTGACATTTAAGAGGATTTGGGTTACCCGACAGACACTCGACAGTTGGAAAGAGAACGAGAGAGAGAGAGAGAGAAAAAGACAGAGATAAGTTGGGACGAGGTGTTAGCAAAACATTCACACATCCAAAGAGAAAAAGGGAGAGATATATATGTACACCCTAGACAGACACACACACAAATTCACCAGAATCGAGCATAAGCACTTTGTGTGGCGGCTTGCCAAAAAGTCAAACATTAAATGATCGCAAAAAGATTTCTGATTCTGTCCTCTATGCATCACCAAAAGCCTAAAGCCTGAGCATTAAAATGAAGAAAATAGAAAAATCAAATAGAAAATTATACTCCCCCTTTCCCTTCCTTATTTGTCATAAACTCACTCGCTGAAAATCGTAAATTATAGAAAACTAACAAATTTTTAGTATCAGTTGTTCATAAAGTAAAAAGTTCTTACTTTATTTAGTTTATCTTGCAAATTAATTTCTTTTTTTTTTGGCTTTTTTGTGGTGACAACTTGCCATCAAGGTAAGTAAATACTATTTATTATATCTCACTTGACACTCTGTAAAACCGTAGAGTATAATTACGATTGGTTTATTTGAAGTATTTGGTATATATATTATCATTATTTCCTTTATTTTATTTCTCTTTGCTTTTGGTTTGTTTTTCTGTTTTTTTTTTTTTATTAGCTTTGTATTTTGCTGCTTCTTGAGTTTAATTAAATTACCCGAAATGACCAAACGCTAAGAGGGAGCTTACTCTCTTACTTTCTCCCTCCCTTTCTCCCTTTCTCTCTGTCTCTCTTTTGTCTGTCTATCTCTCTGTGTGTTCTGTATCTATGGTCGTTGTCGCCGGGCACATACTGGTGGAGATATAGGATATCCTGTATTTGACCCGACTCCCCTAATGTGCGTCACATTGTCTTAAGTGTTTCTGGCCAAAGCGAAATGAAACAGTGGGCGGTGACTTGGATGGTTGGTTGGTTAGTTCGTTTGTTGGTTGGATGGGAGGTAATCTGGAGGAGATTAAATAAGGCGCTTTTGTCGGTCGCATGTCGTGGTGAAATTTTCTAATGTGAGTCTATAAATTTTCCACACAGCAAACAACAGCAACAACAAAAAGAAATGCGTTTTATGCACTCTAATAACTCAAGGCAAACAGTAGGAGAACGAACGAACAACAACAACAACAACAACAAGAGCATGAAGAGGAACAAAAACAACAGGCAAATAGCACTTAAGCGGGTAGCACCACCAATCCAAACCACCTTTCCATCCTCCCACTTCATAGCGTCTCCTCTTTGGCCTTAAGTCTATTTGAGTGTTGAAAACATTCGTTATAAAGTGCTAAAGTTTTCAAGTAGCTTGTAGTAGGTACCTACTACAAACATAAATACACACATATATACATACCTTAAGCCAAATGAAAGATGTGCAACTACCAAAAAAACCTACCAATCCCTCCCTCAAACTTAACATCTCGACCCGCTACTCCGCCTTATTCCACTTATCAGCCATTCCATTCCCCCCCACCCACCAACCAAGTTGAAGTTAAGGCTAAAGGAAAATTAATTATTAGCATGGACTTCAACGTAGTTAAGATTAAATAACTGTGAAAATTGCTTAGCTTTAATTGAAATTAAGCAGCACTTGAGTAGACAACCCCCTGGTGAATGGGGAGTGGCAGGAAGAGGCGGCCGAGGGGACGGATGTGAATGCGGGTACCCATTTTCCATTGCCCATCTCACTTTATTCTGTCCCCCGCGCTATTTCGTTTACTTTCATTCTTTATGTTTGCCAGTCGGATACTTTGTAGTTCCTTCTTTTCAGTTTCTTTCTTTAATTTAATTTTTTTTTTTTTTTTTGTACTCTTGCGGATTAATTTAAATTTATTTGCACAGCTTTTTAAGTTGCATTTACATTTTACTTTTGCCACATTTCCCCACCCACATTCTACACTATATTCTCATCATAATTTATGCCCTCCATGCCTGAAAAATTATTTGGAAAATCAGCTTAGTTTTTACGTATAACTTTACATTTTGCTTTCAAGACATGCGTTAAAAACAAAATCAACTAGAGAAACTTATCAAAAGTTCACAAAAAAAAAGAAATAGGCCAAAACAGTAAAATAGCCTGGAATATCCTTTGTGCATTATAGTAATTATAGTCCGTATTGAAAACTTACATGAATTTTAAATTAGACAAGCTGAAACTATCAAGAAAAGTTTTTAAAAATCACCTGGTAATCAAGCAAACATGTAAAAATCCACTAATGTTAATTATAAAATTATTAAATCCAGTGTTAATCTATCTATTAAAAAAAGATTGACTAATTCGTTGATTATAAATTACAGACTAAAAAACAATTTCTTTCAGACCAGAAAAAGTCTTTTAAAAGCAAACCAAATCGATATTGCGAAAACAATATAATTCCCAGAAATAGTCATAAAATCTATCATAAAATAGTTAAACGTAGGCAATGATGTGGCTAATAAAAGCGAGAAAGAGACAGAGAGAGAGAGAGAAAGAGAGAGTGGGTGGTAAAATAAATGGAAGAAGCCCTTCATTGAGAAACAGAATCGTTAAGCTTCAAGTGTTGACAACTCACACAGAAAAGTTTGTGCCAAATGCGTTGAAACAACACAGTCAAACAGAGTCAGTTAGTCAACCAGACAGTCAGTCAGCCACTGCCAGTGCCTTCTCCTTCATTTTGGCAGTGAAAACTTTCTAATAAATAACTTATTAAAATATTAAAGTGAATGAAAGGCAACGGCATGGCATGCCCACACACATGCCTCTCTTCCCGTCTCCACGTCTTCTATGTCTCTCGTCTTCATCGAGTTCCTTTAGACCAACCAAAGGCCTTTTAAGCCGCCCTAAGCCAAAGTAACTTTTTAAGTTCGTTTCTCCAAGAGTTGAAAGAGAGCAACAGCAAAAAAGAACAAAGTCAGCTAAAGTGTGTTGAAGGAAATGGAAAGAGAACAAAAAATCGACATAAGCCAAAAATGGCAACTGAAATTTCAAAATGAAATAAAAAATAGATGGGCTGCCTACAAACTATAGTAAACATAGTTTTAACTAATGGCAACAAACTTGTGAATCGAAGATACTTTCAATAGATGTTGATGAATCGAAAGTAGTCTAAAGGTCTAGTATTGAATAGTATTGAGCTCCTAAAAAGTTCTTGATCAAGAACAAAATTCTCTGTTTTCAATTAAGAATTCGCTAATAATAATTTAAAATTCTCTGTGAACTTTCACTAATTTTGCTTAAGTCTTATAATTGAAATTACTTAAAAAAGAAAAAAGAAAACACTTATTATTTTCTTCTTGGTCAATAAAAAACTCTCAGGAAATTTTTGCTTAACAAAAATTTCAAAAACTGACCAGGCACACACCTACATAAATGTGTATGACAATGCTTTTAGGCTTCTACCTCTCTCTTGTGTTGCTACCAAAAACTTTGATGGAAATTCCATTCAACAATTTTTGATACTGTTTTTAATCCGAATATGCCACAAATTCACTTCTATTGACTTTATTCACAACCCCAACAACCAGGCCGCCCATTGTGGAGTAGAGTAGAGTAGAGTGTTAGTGTTTTGAGTGTTGGGGAGTGGCGGTGGTCGGAGGGGACCTGTCAAAATCGTCGACAATCCGATGACATGGCTAAAAAAGTTATGAGTTTTGTTTAAGCGGGACGAAGGGAATATGAATGGGAATGGGAATGGGAATGAAGTGAAGGATTTTTACCACTCCACCATTCGCCATAGGAATTATACAAAAATTTACTTTACAGCTTTAGATTATGAAGGATGTAAAACAACCAAAAAACAGAAGAAAAAAAAACACAAAACATAAGAAGAGGCAAAAGCATAAAAGAACAATAAGATATGGTAGCCATGGGTATGGTCTGTTAAAAGAAGGCGGGAGGATGGAGCGGGGGCCAGGCGACCATATTTTGTGTGTGTGTGTGTGTTTGGGTGTGTTGCTTCGCTTAACACGTAAAAGTGGCAATAATAAAAACGATAACAATGCAAGTACGTGATGGGCTTTAGAAATATGTTATTTTGGCCAACTGTCATTTACCTTTCAACATCCTCCCTTCTGCTCATCTTTATTCCCAACCTACCCAATTATAACATATAGTGGGCTGAGGGAGGGGTAGGCATTTATGTTTGGCTAATCCATCATTAGTCCATGTAATTATGACTGAAATTAACATGGACGAATGGCTGGAGAGAGCTGTAAGGCTGCATAAAGTTTTTGAATTCTCCTGTTCCTTTCTCCTTTTTTCTCTTTGGAGGGGTTTTTCCTGTTCACTTGTGTCGATCCACACAAGACAAATAGCTGGCTCTAGCTTTAGCTTCTTCCTATGTAAAGTAATAAATTTTACCATCTGCCAGCAACAAACAAAATGGCGCCAGATACCCTTTAGATTTGCCTCCTATTCACTTTACTCCACACTTTTCGTTTATGCAAATTGAAAACTTAACAGCATTTTTAGTGCTGCATATCCTCACAGGATCCGGAGCCGTGGGCCTGTACTACAACCAGTACATACATACATAGTAAATTTTTAGGCGCAGGCTCAGCAATTAATCGTCCACTCTAGTGCTAGAGGACAGGAGATAGTGGCAGTAAGAGAACGAGGGAATGTTGCCAGCTTTTCATGACCGCTTTTTACAGCAGCAAAAATGGGTCCAGGCAGCACACCAGGGGGAAACACCAAAGGAAGGATAATGTCAATGCTGGTTTTTGTTGTTCAACTTAATGGCCAAAAAAAAAAAAAAAAGAAAAACAGCAACAAAATTCATGTCAAATTCAAATCTAATATTTATTCTCCAAATGACATAAAAATCTATGTACCTATCCCCATACGCAATATCCGAAATGAATTTAAATTGTTAAACATAAAATTAATGGTTAAACCGTTCTACTGAAAAATAGGTGATTATGGTTGAGAAAAGTTAAGTGAAAAGGTGAGTAGAAGTAAGTCAAGAAAATTTCAAGTTTACTTTATTTTAAACTGTAATGAAATTTTTTTATTATTGGAAATAATGCGAACTATGAGTAATGAATTATATTCGAGTCTTCTTTATTCTATAAGTTAATTGGAATTTAGTAACAGCCTTTGGTTTTATAATATTAAAAGATCAATAGAAACTGGTAGTAAATAAATCAGGGTTTCTTAATTACTTTAGCTTGTCATATTGGATTTATTTTATTTTTCATATCTGATTATTTACCTTTGCCGTCTTCTAAAAAAAGATGATCCAATAGTATCGAGGGATCGAAAGTCCGCCCCAATCGTTACGTTTGAAATAATCATCTTTTTGAAAGTCTATTTAAGGGTAAAAAATTATTGTAACAACAAAAAAGTTTCGTTAATTATTTTGTGTCCCTGCAAAACTTGAAATAAATTTTTATGGTCCGACGTGATAAAAGTTAAATAGTAACCCCTGAAGACGAATTCCGAAAGAATCCGAAATATATTGTGAATATTAAAAGTAAAAAACATGACGATTTTATTTTGGAGCCAAGGTTTCATTTTATACTTTTTTGTTTAACTCCTTTTACAAGGGTAGAACAGATACATATTTTGCCTTATCCTCACCTGGCAGGTATGTTCAAAAAAAAAAAGGTTAAGAAAAAATGGTGTAGCAAAATGCAAAAAAAAAAAAGAAAAAATAAAGCGAGCTTCTTTTTACATTTTCAATTAAATTTTTGCGAGTTTTTTCCAGACATTTTTATGAGCCATTCTTCTTTTAAGCCCTTCCACTTGGCCCACTCATGCGTTGAGCGCAATATGGTGAGTTAAACTAAACTGAAAGCTAAAGGAATGGAGTAAGCTTTGCATTTAAAACGCCATTAATATTTCATAGATTCGCATTCGCTTTCGCATTCTCATGCCTGATATGCCTGTTTTCCTTTTGCTGAAAATCTCAACTGTATAAGCTGTTAAACAAGGCTCATCCTAAAAGCTACAAAACGAACCCTGACCCATGTCTAAAAACTACGACTATTTCTGTTGTCCAGCACCACCACCAACCACCACCATCATCATCATCATCATCAACATTATTCCAACCCAACTCCATGGCATCCTTGGGACACTTCTGTTTAGAAAAAAAAAAAAGCCTTTGTTTCCTTTTATGGTGCGGATTTTCTTGACTATTGAATTGAAAAGTTTATTTACTTTGTTTTGTTTTTTTGTCTATAGTTTTATTTTTCTTATTTCGTCCTTCTTTTGCGTGTGTGTTTTGTCGACTGTGTCCTTTTCTACGCACCTTTTCTTTTACCTTGACCATGACAGTATGAACACATGGTCAGCTAGATAGAAAGCGGTTTCAAAAGGATGAGACCTTTAACCTATATATTTTACACACACACACACACAAACACACATATACTCGTATGACCGGGGTAGAGACTAACTCAACTCACGACATTGTAAAATTTTTTGGCATAAAGTTAATAGCATTTTTGATTACTATCTAAATAGGTTTTTGTCCCATTGACCACAAAAATGTTTCTGGCTATGGCTATGTTTAGTTGTTGTTGTTGTTGTTGTAGTTACGGATCCATGCATGGATCCCCATGACAATCCCAGTAACTGAGAACTGAAAACCAGTGAGCCGAGCCAAATTGCGATTCATCTTGTTTGCCAACGAAAAAAAAAAAAAAAAAAAAAGCAAACAAACAAAAATGAAAAATTTCACAAAATAAAGAAAAAAATTCAAGCGGTGAATAGAAGGATTACAAATACTCTATACGATAACCAATATGTTTAGGAAATTAACTCAACTTGGCCCAAAATATTATTCATATGGTTAAACGAAACCAATGAAAATCTTGTCATACAATTTTGTTTCGCGAAAAATTATATATCAGTTAAATAACCGAGATCTAAGGGGTTTTATGTCCAATTTACCATTACAATTAGGTGAAAGAATTTGGTTTCTCTTCTTTTTTATTTTTTTTTTGATACTCTATATACATTTTTTGTTGTGTATTCTTAGCCTCTTGGTCTCATCTCTTTGCCTCTCTATAGAGAAAAATCTGTGCCTAAGCCTAATTTGGTCCATTTTGTGTGTATGTGTATGCTTCTGTGTGTGGAAGCTTTGTCAATTTTTTGGCCAAAGGTTGTTGGAGTTGTCAGGAAGGCATATTATATGTAGGGTGGATGCTCCTAGAGGACTGTCTGTATCACCTACATCTACTCCTACTACTCCTAATCCTTGCTGCAATTGAATGGCATACCCCGCCAATGTAAATACATACAGTCTGAGGGAAATTGGAAGAGCAATTTTGGATTCCCTGTGTGGTGAGGTGTGGGTGAGGGGACGGAAGAGGTTGCTGGCCAGGAAGAAGGTCGAGTGCTCTCGTTTAAATGGGGGAAAATTGTTAAAACTAATTTATGGTATTGTTGTAAATTTTTATTTTTCTTTTTTCATGTATTTTCACTTACTTTAAATTGAGAAAACGAGATAGAGATAGGAAGAAGAGTGAGAAAACTAAGGTAAGGGAAAGTAAATTCTTTTTTTTTTTTTTTTTGGTTTGGGTTTTTTAGCTTTTTGTCCGATTTTTCTTTTCTTGTTGTTGTTGGTCGGTTGAAAATGAAGGCCAATTGCCAATTGCCATTCGCCAACATTGTTATAATATAACCCACCTGACCGAAGACCCAACTGCCACTTAAATGGAAATGGAAATGATGATGATGATGATGATGATGATGTGTTTGTATGCTTGTACATACATATATATAAAAGGATGTACATAGTATGCGTGTGTGTGTGTGTATATGTGGAAAAAAGGGCATAAATCTTCAGTGTTTAAGTCTCGGTTTAACATACGAGATCCTAAAGTGTTGATAGGCACCAGACTATAAACTATATATATGTGTATGCACACACATGTCGGTATCTGTGTGTGTGTAAGTGTCAGTGTGTGTGTGCATTTATAACAGACATTTCATTGCCTCACTAACGAAAGGGAAATATTCAATGAAGCATGGCAGCAAATAAAGGTGGAAAACCTTTTTCTTTGCCAACAGCATATCCAGCCAGACACTATGTCGAAGGATGAGATACACATACATACATATGTACATACATATGTATGTAGTATAAAGGAAGTTGGCTATGGCCCTTTGGCTAGTTGGCAAGTGGAAAGATGCTAAATGCGAGGGCAACTTGTTTAGTTAATCAAAACTGGCAAAAAATCTAACAAACATTAAACACCACAAAACCTATTTCCCTATAATGTCTATATTGTTGCATTAGCAGGATATCAAAATTCTTATTCATTAACATGCACTTCTTTACCTTATTTATTGCATTGTAAAATAGTTTGCAAAACTTTTAAATCTCACCACTAACCTAGCAAAGTTTCTTTCAATATTTGCCATGGGTAGATGTAGGTAGGTACCATAGGTAGGTCCTACCGACTAACGCTTCGAGCCCGTCATCGCCACCTATCAGCTCATGCATTGCTGCTCTGGTTCTTACCTTTTGTACAATGCGTATCGAGGCATATTATTCACACCACCCATAATGAATAAAGGAAGTCAGCAGGCAAGAGAGACAAAGAAAGAGGGCAACAGACCCAAGAGATCCACCAAAGAGTGCAAACAACGCGGACGACGATGACACAATAAAAGTTCCTGTCATTGTCCCTACTGTTTCCAGTTTCCATCATACCCCCCTCACGGCCAAGCGGCACACTCCGAGAGAAGAAAATGGAGACCTGGTTTAACCAACAAAACAAGGAAGAAAAATAAAATCGAATGAACTGCAGCCACTGTTCTCGTTCTCCTTTTGGATTCCTTCTTCCTTGTTCCTTTCACCATCTTACACGGAGAACCCCTCTCTCTCTCTCTCTCTCTCCCATCTCGCTCTATCTCGTTCCCGCTTTCTCCCTTGCCTTCTCTTGCTGCTTGCTGATTGTCCGGTCCCAGCGGCTCACTCACACACAGAATGCGCTCAAGCGTTATTTAAGACACTTTGAAATCCTCTTATATTGAAGCTTATCAGTTGCTCTCGAAATAAAAAAGCGAGACAAGCAATGGTGTGATGGCGTGTATGATGGCGATGTGTGTGTGTGTGTGTGTGTGTGTGTATATAAAATATTCCTGTAAAAGTGAAAGAACTAATAGAAACGGCAAAGGGAAGAAGGGAAAAGCAGTAACAAGAAAAACAAAGAAAATGAAAAGAACCAACCGGAACCAGGCCAAAAGCGGAAGTGTTAATGTGTGTGTGTGTGTGTGAAAGGGAAAGAAGGGGTGCGGCATATGTGGGTGTGTGATGTAGTGCGGTAGGTGTGGCGAATCGCTATTCACCACCCCAAGCAGCTCTAGTTAAAATTTGAAGTTGCCTCGCTGCAAATACTTGAGACGTGGGCGACAGAGAATACACACACAAACACATACACACAGACACTCACACACAGATACTTACACACAGACACTCACACACTCAGACAGTTGAGTTTAGAGGCGGGCAAAGGTCAATAGCTCCTTTACCCACCCACAATCAATCCATTTATCCCACTACCCACCGTTTGCCAACGATCTTCTCTGTTCAAAGCAGGCAAATAAATTTCAACTTTTGCCAAAGCATTCAACCAGCTTCCAAACCTTATCCCGCCGACCCCCTTTCCCCCTCTCTCTTCTCTCTTCAGCCAACCGAACCATGTACCCCCTCTCATCGGTTTTTTGCTTTTTATGCTTGCCTTGGCTGGCACAATATTTATATGGTTTTTTTTTTTTTTTTTTTTTTTTTGCTGGAGACCGACCCCTCCCTCTATAGCCCCCACCAAACTCTCCCACGCTATGGTCCCCCTTTCCTTCAATGCGTTGCTTTGCATTGCTTTGCCAATAAAAAGCTGACCAAGTGAAATACGGGATACAGGAGGAAGACAAAAAAAATTGTTTTGCTGCGCTTTGACTCCACTTTGAAGATTGAGAGGGTGAGTGGAAGAGAAAGGGTTTTATAGTTTCGTAAAGAACTACTAAAGGAGACAGGGAGGATGGAGCCTCTTGAAAAAACATGCAAGACAGAGAGAGAGAGAGAGAGAGAGACCAATGCCTTTGGCTTGACTATAAATCCAAATTACTTGTGGCCTGCCAAGCTCAGCTTTGATTTAATAACATTAAAGTAAGCGACAGATAGATAGTGAGTAAGAGAGATGGACAGAGCCAGCAAAACAGCGAATATATGAGAGAGAGAGAGAGAGAGAAAGAGCGATAAAGTACAATCTTCTTTCTTTCACCTTCTTCTTTCCAACTCAGCCAAATACGAGAGCTGCTTAAGCGGTTACTGAAATGTTCTTTTACTCTTCTTAGGCTACTTTTTCTTGGATTTCAGTAAGTGGATTTGTTTTTCTTATATAAGATTAGACAAAGGGAAACTAGTTCTCATTAGAAACACACACTTTCAACTATCACAACGATCTCAACAAAAAAAAAGTTTATTAACTTTGTCTACAGATAAAACTGATGAAACTACTCTCGTAGCTGTTACTCAGTCTTTTTGCTGCTATATAACTCTTCACTGACAGATGAATAAACTCGCTGCGAGTTAACTGTGTCAATAAGGCAGAGCACAACTCTCTTCAATTTGCATAAAGGCAGAGAGAAACAACCATATAGACAATCGTGAGAATAGACAAAAAAGGATGAGCTAAAGACAGAGAGAGAGAGAGAGAGCGAGACAGAGTCACAGTTTTGAACAGTGTTGCTAAACGAAGAAAATATTGAGTTAAGCTAAGATTCATTCTACCAATGTGGCCTAAGGCATTACAATTTTCTTGCCTTTACATATATGTACATACATACATACATACCTACATATATTTATATATGTATGCATGTAGGTATACCCTTACTTTATTTTCTGTCTCACTCATTGCCTCTGTGTCACTTTGGCATTTGTATGCAAACTTGAATAAATAGACAACAGCCTAAATAAAGCAAACAAAGGCAGACACACGCACGTCCATAAGTGTGGAGTGGGAGATGGGAGATGGCAAGAAGGGTCATCAAGAGAAAGGGGAGACGGAGAGACGGAGAGAGAGAGAGAGAGCATGAGAGAGAAGCGCAGTTGTTGCGGCAGCTCAGTTGCCCTGGCAAATTGGCGCTGAAAATTGATGCCGCTGGCAAATGTTTTTGTTTATTTTTTTTTTTTTTTTTTTTTTGTTTCCTTCCCCGCTTTGTCTTTGCAATTTTTCTAGCTCGCTGACAATCGAAAACATCTATGTGTGTGTGTGTGTGTGTGAGTGTGTATAAATGTAAGTGAGCGTAAATGCAAGGGCGTAGAGTTCAACTTTTGCAATAGCATACCATCAGGGGCAAGTTAAATGGCTTATTCCAAATGACTACTTTCGGCCATGCTTTACATTTGTAAACGTTAAGTGACTCCTCTGATCTGCGAAACAAATCACTGGAAACTCTTTCACTAAACATTAAACTAAGGCAAATAATTAAACTGAATAAAATATCTGACATACATTGCTTTGCTTCTTCGATTCATTATTGATTCTTTTCAAAAATCATGAACTTGGCTACACCCATGTCTTTGGGGTATTCGTTTCTATTAGATGAACGAATATTGCCCTGAGGCATACACGCACAGACAATACTCATTGACAGTTTAATACAAAAAGTTCAGTGCTTGTCACACTTGACACGTGTAGAGGGACTGTTGTAATAGCAAACGGGTTTACAACACACAACACAACAATTCAACAGAATTCAGCCGACCAATTTTACAATTAGGGAAGTTCGCGACATGCTTTTGACTTTTAAAAGCCACAATTGGTACGCCATCTTGCTTTCTCTCACTCTCTCTGTCTCTCTTACTCGATGTCTATCTGTAGGTTATACTCACTGACTGCACATTCACACACACACACATACACTTAACATGCAACTCTCGTATGAACAATGTCTGCAAAGTTTTTGCATTTGCCATTTATATTTGACACTGCAAATAAATCAAAGTCTAGTCCTTTTTGTCTTCTCTTCTCTCTTGCTCTTAGCCAACTCCTCATTGCTTAAACTATTTTAACAAATGCACTCAAGCGTCTCCAGGCGAGCCCATCAAAATGTTAATTGCTTTTTATACGAATATATATTCCCATACATATATAGAATGAGCATGGTGAAAAGTTCAACTTCTTTGCCATAGTGGAACATTCAAATTTAAGTACATACATATATACATAGGTATATATATATGTTGAATCCTTTGCTAAAATAATTATTAATGGTCTGTTCATAAAATATATCTCAAGTTGATGCTTATACAGTTCTTTAACGCTTCTGTTTTTATATTTGAACTTTAATGCTCATATTCACATTTGATTGATCATAACATAAACTTTTATAGGTATATCTAGGAAATAAAATTTGTTTTTTGCTACCATTAAGTGTGGAGTAGTAGCTAATTCTTAGCCTCTTTTTAAGTCGAATTATTTAGTTCGAGACGTTTAAACGATCACTTAACTTTGGTTTAGTTACTGTTAGTTGCTTATAATCTCTGGAAAGTCATTTTATGGATAAAAACTGTTTGTCAAGTAGCAATTACTCGGACTAGTTATGTTGCTTTGCCTAATGCAAATCGCTTAAAACTGTTGCAAAGGTTGCCCTCATAAGTATGCAACGCTTTTTGTGCTTCGTTACTCAACGTTGTATGTTTGTGTGATTTTGTCGTTTTTGCATTTATTGCGCGCTTCCGTAAATCATTCACATTTGAACTTTTGGTCATTTGCACAATTTTCTTTTGCCATTTTTGTGTTATTTTCTCTTTCTCTCTCTTGTTCATTCTTTTCTATGCTCCAACTTTACCTTCACCTAACTGGCTCATTCTTTTGCCAGTTTTTTTTTTTCTCTAGCTTTTTGCCATGCATATTTTGCGCTCTTTTTGGCTCAATGGGAATCAAAAGCAGCGCATAACGCGGTAACCTGAAGCGTTGAGCTTTACCTTGTAACAGTAACTAATGTAAAAAGTTGCGGCAGGGAACGACACAAGGACATACAGACAGCAAAAAATAGAGAGAGAATGTGAGAGAGAGAGAGAGAGAGAGAGAGAGAGAGAAAGAGAGAGAGGATCGAGGTAGCAACCGACTCATTAAGAGTTTGTGGCATTTTAATTAAATGCAAATTTAATACGAAAAGAAAATGCAACATACAAAGTTGAAAATGCTGCAAAATGGCAGCAAAATGATGGCGCCAGAGGGTCACCGTAGCCAGAGCCGCAGCAAAAGTGCATGGAAAACATAGACCCTTACTTTATCCGTTTCGCAAAAATAAACTGCAGAAAACCCATCAGCCCAATGTGTTTCATCGCAGTTGGCAATGGCAACCAATTTGGTTCTAATCATTGGGTCATATAGCAGACAAAACGCTTCGGTTAACTTACATTTGCAATATTTTCTGGCCAAAATCAAATTAAAGTCAAGACAACATTTGGCTATATGAAGTCAAGCAACTTGGAAAATCCTTTAAACATCTAAACACAGTCCCAGTCATTTTAGTCAACCATGAGTTTTTTTTAATTACTAAAATAGTTATGAATTCCTCTCTGTCTATTTGGCTTAAATCCATCAATATTTAAATCTTTTATAAAAAACAAATATATTTTCCGATTAATGTTTGTTGCACCTCGTCCTCGCCCTGCGTCCTGTGTCCTGCATCAGCCTTTGGCCCTCTACCCACTTGTGTCGTAATTCCTGTCTCCATACCTGTCTCTTTGGAAACTTTCCATGTGGACGCATTTTGCCTGTCAGACTTGTTGTTTGTTTTTAATTGAAAGCAATTAATAATATCGACGCTGGAATATATTGGCAGACACCTACAAATATGCATACAAGCATATATCCACACACACACACACACACACACACATCCACATACACATATGACAAATGGTGTTTTTAATTAAAGGTAATATATTTTGAGTCGCGGTAAAAACACACACAAAAACCTCGTCCAAAAAAACAAAAAAGAAAAGCGTAGAATACAAAACAACAACAGCAAGAACAAAAAAAAAAGAAAAATTAAAGCTTTCCCTTCATTCGCTTGGCATAAATCAAAATCAGCACATACACACTACATATTTGTACCCCGTAACTATTGAGTACAAATGGGTATATCAATATATGCCAAATATATATACATATATATATATAAACCATCCTCTGCTAGACCATGAGAGTAAGCAGAGAAGTGCTCTTATGGTTAAGTCATTAGAAAGAGTGAGAGAGAGAGAGAGAGAGAGAGTCATCAGGGTTTTTCCTTTTATTTGTTTTCTGTATCTTTTATTTGTATATAAAAAAAAAACCCCAAAAGTAGTTTAATAAGGCACCGTTCAATTATTTCATAACATAATTTGCTGTCCTGCAGATGGTTTTGCTGGGAATATTCAAGGATGGTGGAAACTAACAATACTTTTAAAGACTTCTTTCATCGTTTGATTTGAAATTTTATAAAGTGAAAGTTCAGAGAGAGAAACAAAGACATCGATTTTATCTTTCATACATAACATAGTCAGGTGAAAGGAGAGGGTCACGCAAAATAATTAGGCGCATTACAGTGGGGAAGGGTTGGGGATTCTAAGTCATGCTTATTTGGAATATTATTTATTCTGATGACATTCCCTGCATATAGGTTATTTATGAGTGCGCATTATTATGAATAATTAATTCGGAAATATATGTGCCAAGAGGAATTCGGCTTGTAAGCAGTTGATTTTATAGATAGAGCATCCATGGTCGTATATAACATCATAGGGATATGATGGTTTTTGCACTCACTTCACATTCGTTTTCAAATTGAGAAAATATTATGGAAAATTGCATTAAATTTCTCGACTTTCGTTGCAGAGTTTAACATTTCTTGGGAGACTTTTGAAATAAACTTAGGCAAGTAACACAATTCCATTCTCAATTTATTTTTATCGAATTTGGACTTGGGTACTAGCCTGCTTGTTTCTCTTTTTTTTTTTTATTATTTTTATCATTATTATTATGTTTGTGTTTTTTTTTTTTTTGTATTTGTTGTTATCTCAAACATATTTGATGCAGAAATATTTTTAAGGCAAGCCAGTTTACATGGCAACCGAGTGTAAAACTTGAAACAATTTTCATTAAAAATTGAATTTCCTTTGCATAATTAAATAAACATGCACACAGACAAGGGTTAGGATAGGGGGGAATGGTTAAAGGGATTAATTTGTTTTGCCATCATCTGGTTTGCTAATGCGTGCATATGTATATGTGGAAATATGTGTTTGTATATGTCGTGTGTGTGTGTGTGTGTGTGTGGGCGACCAACAAATCTAATAAAATTTCATGGAGCGAGAACAACAACAGCAACTCGCATATTAAAAGGAAATTAAATAGAAGAGAGAAACGAAGGTAGAAGCCCGACGAAGGGTAAACGAGAAAACGGGAAATCAAATACTTTCTCTTCCATCCTCTTATTCATATATATTTATGTATATACACACATACATAAATGGTATTTTTTTTTCACTCTCTCTCGCCTTAGTTTCTTTTACTGTTAATGCAATTAATTGATGAGCTTAAATGGCCAGCCCGTAGGCCATTAATTCTATTAAACCAAAGAAAAGTCAAAGAACAGGTCAGCATATTGATGAAAAGGCAAGAAACCGAAAACAAAAATAAGCAATACCTTATGATAATCTTAAATAAAAGCTAAGCAAAAACATGGATTTCAAGATATCTTAAATCATTTATGAACAGTTATTTCTTCAAAAAAAAAATGCAGACAAGGATGAATCTCCAGTCATATCCATAGGTTCCATATAGTCCTGTTTGTCCGTCTGACTGTTGTTGTGTAATACAAAACTACGCTCAAACCCTCAAGCTATAATATGGATGGCCTTTTGAACGTTTCTAGACGAATCGAACATTTATAAAATTGTTTACTTTAAAACCCAAAGATAGGGAAGTTTAAACTTTGAAAGGGTATACAAATCCAGAAATTCTTACAAACATTTTTTTCCCTACTTTTTTCGTCCTGATGATCAAGAATATACACACTTTATATGGTCGGAAATGTTTTCTTTTACACCAAATCCATATACCCTTTTTGTAAGGGTATAAAAACTCAGACAAGCACTAAAGTAAGCCATCAACCTAAAGCAATATCAATGAGTGATTTTGCTAAGCGTTTTGCTCAATCTAAGTATAAGTGTCTTTAAATCGACTGACATCTGGACAGCGTTAAGTGTGGGAAATAGATAAATACCTATAAGTGATTGCTAACGCCGGTCAAACTTGTTTTTTGTTTCTGTCAATGACACAAAATTTATCATCGAAATCTCTTCTGTTTTTTTTTTTTGTTGTTGTCAAATCTTAAAGATTGTTTCTGGCAATCAATGTTAAGCAAAGCATTTGAACTGGCGACAAGACTTTAAGACACTTAATTAGGTTAATAAGCTATATGAACAGCTGTCAACAATAATTCAGTTCTCAGCATAGATTCATACGATTCAGTCGAGCATTAAAGCAATCGAATGTGTTCGATTACTGAGTTAACACTTTATCTCATTCATTCGTATCGTAGCGAAAAACCTAAACAATTGATCTTTAATCAATAACTAGTCAATTATTTCATTAGTTTAAGTTATTGGCATTTAAAATGTATAACATTGGCCATAGAATTCATTGCAT
This sequence comes from Drosophila insularis, assembly GCA_018903935.1. Lineage (NCBI taxonomy): Eukaryota > Metazoa > Arthropoda > Insecta > Diptera > Drosophilidae > Drosophila > Drosophila insularis. The sequence continues at coordinate 13,572,989 of JAEIFP010002303.1, read as the reverse complement.
TGTAAGTATATATATCTATATAAATGCTCTCGGTTGACGTTCATTTCAATTTTCATTTTCAATTAATCGTGGCAAATGAATCACAAGTAATAACTAAGCTCCTGCTGTTGCTATTGCTGGGACTAGAGACTAGGACAAATGCCAGTCCATTAGAAATGAGCGATTTGTAGTCATTGCTAAATTGCTGGCAATAAAAATGAGATCAAAACAAATAAATTCGCTTCATTCCATTTCCCTTATCCTCTCCTCCTCCTCTACTGTTGTCTCGGTTGTTACCCATTTTGGCTATGCTCTGCACATCATTTGATGTCAAGTGGCGTGTGGCAGGGTAAACCTGGGAATGGACGGCAGCGGGTTGCGGATTGAGGATTGCGGTTTGTGCTGTGACAGTTGTGTGTCCACATTTTGTGTCCTTGGGCAAACAACAATTGCTCACCAAGTGAAATAATGATGTGGCGACATCGACATCGCTTGCACCTTGGCTGGCCACAAAAAAAAAAAAAAAAGGAAAAAAAAAAACTCTGCAAAACTGGAAAAACGAAAAGCGAATCCTAAGAGAAAAGTGTCTCCACACATGTTGTAATAGCACCATGTACATATACTGTAAAAGTGTGTGTGTGTGAATCAACTCAAGGATATATGTATTTGAAGATATAGAGAAGCTGGCAGCTAAATGAATTTAGTTAGCTCTTTAGCTACTACCATTCTCCACCATCCTCTTGCCATTTATCGTCTTCTTATACTTGGCTGATGGTGGCCGGGTTGGCCGGGTTAGTTGTTGGCTGCTTCTTGATGCTGCCACTCAACTGTGGCCAAGTTTCTGAGCTAGCTTTCCATTCTCGTTCGCATCTGCTTGGCTGGACTTACTTGACTTGGTCTTGGGCCCGCCATAACTTTGTTAGACGCCAGATTATCAAAGGAAGGAATTTCCTTTACATGCCCTCACACTGAAAGAAAAAAAAAGCAAAATGAATTAAAAAAACAAAAGAGCAAACAATAAAATTATAATTGTTTGTAGATTATAGTTTTCTGCAACATAAAAATAAAGTAATAAATTTTTAAATTAGTTTTTTCTATTTTTCAAATTTAAACTGAAGCTAAATTTTACATAAATTATAAATTATAAAAAAATTGATTAAGAAAGTGAATTGATTAATCTGAAGAAAAATGAAATGACAATTGCCCTGAAATGTATGCTATACCAAAATGTCTAATCTTTCCCTTGCACAAAACCGAATACAAGAACATTTCTTCATGTGCCACCGCCACACAAAAAACAAAAACAAAACATAAGAAAAACACACGCAACAACTTTCGCCCAGAATGTGAACAGGAAATAAACTGCTCAGAGAGTTTGTATTGCCGATGTTGCTGCTGTTGCTCAGTTAGCAAACAAGTTCAAGTTCGGCGCAATGTGCGCTAAACAAATTGCAAGTAATTGAATGCTTAGGCGGGTTCAGTAGGGCAACAAGAGCTAGAAAATAAGAAAACAAAACACACACACACGCACACACACACACATGAAAAAAGAGTGATGGGGTGGGTGGGAGAGGGGGAATGAAAAGTGTGAGATGTGCAAGGTTTAAGTGGCAGCAGGTGCCAAATAAACAAACGCTGATGATGGTCAGCTTTGGATGGGTCAGAAGTATTTTGAGATTGAATCAAATTGGTTGATGGTCAGCATTTAGTTAAGCTTAAGTATTCAATTTGTCTAAGGGAAAGGAGAGTAACAATACAACAACAAGAAATACAAAAAAAAAAAAAACCAGCACAAAATTGTTTCCCCTCTCACTCGTTCTCTGACTCTCTCGCTTGGCCATGTCTTTTCACTCTTGCTTAACTGCTCATTATATGCAGCAAATGATTTTTTAATTAACTTGCAAGACTTTCTCTATTTCTGTGACTTGATATGGGTGGGTGAATCTGTGTGTGGGTGGGTGAATCTGTGTCTGTGTGTGTGTGTGTGTTTGTCTCTGCATCTGTATGCGTGTAATTATCTGAAAGTCTGTGAAAATATGCTGCAGTTTCTGTTTCCATTCCATTTTTTGTTTTTTAATCGAGTCCTAGTCAGTCAATGAAGCTCAGGGGTTTTTTTTCTCTCTCTCTCTCTCTCTCTTTTTCTCTGGTTTATCTCCAAGCTGCTTCTTTCAGTTAGTCAATGTAGCTGTTGGCTTTTTGGCAGGCGGCATCTGTTGTCGAGCTACAGCTCGCAGGACGATGAACATAAACGATGGCACACACATACGAACACACACATACTTATACGCCGATATAGGATGCCAGAGATGCCAAAAACGTTTTGTGTCCTTGCAAACTGTTGGCAGAGCTTCTCTGACTGTGGCAATTGTAGTGAGTAGAGAGGTCAGGGTAGCAGTCGTAGTAGAGAGAATATTGCATTCGCAAAGCGGGACAGGCCAACAGAGAGGATGGAGAGAGGGTAGCCAAAACGTGCCTCACACACGCACACACACATGATCGTTAATGCATGTATGTACAATGGGTGTGCGGGTGTGCGGGTGTGCTGGTGTGCTGGTGTGTGGAGGCAAAACAATTTCCGTGATTCGGCAGCCTGTCACAGTACGCTACTTCAAATATTTAACCCCCACACACTCGTCCGGCCCCTACGTACAGTTGCTCCACCCTCCTCTGCTATTGCGGTAGCTGTGTGGATTAGTTCCCACCGCCTTCCCAACTGCCTCTCACACGCCTTTCTCACGTTCTCATGTTGCAACTCTTTGGAAAATATTTCACACTTGTGGCGCACAGTCAGCAGTCAGCAGTCACTTTCAATAGACGCCATGCGACGACGGGTAACTGCTGCTGCTGCTGCTGCTGCTGCTGCTGCTGCTGCTCCTGCTGCTTGCTTCTCTTTTATTTCTTTCTTCATCGTCCACCGTTTCACCCTCCTTCACCTTCACCTCCACCGAATTCTGGGATTTTTTTTTTTTTTTGCTTTCGGTCTCCTGTCAGCCAACATCAGCTCACAAGCCCTAACTTTTACCCCCCCGCCTGTCTCAAACTGGCCCATGACCTGTCGCTGTTGGTGTTGTCAGGGCCCCCTTAGGCGCGTGTGCTGCAACAATTTCTCAAATGGCCGCCAACAGTTGCAGTTTGTTGGAACCAGCGAAAGTGTTGAATCAAGCTTATTTCAAATGCCCGTCAGATACCCTTTACCTCATCTTGATTGATCCAAATTATTTTTCTATATAGATTAAAAGTTTTTCTATTTTAAAATTTGACAGCTACTATAAAAAAAATTTCACCTACTTGCTTTAATTAAAGCACCTTATTGGTACAATTTTATTCAATTGTCTCAATGGTTCTAATTTGTTTTGATAAAAGATGACTTAAAATGTTATTTCTGATCGAAAAGTACAATTCATCGATCGCTATAAAAAATTCCAAAAGACATTTTAATGGGAAGAGTTTTTAATTGCGATTCATATATTTATAATGCATCATTTTAATTTGCACTGCCATTCTCGAATAGTCACAACCAGAATTCTGATTTAATATACTTATTCAAAATAAAGAAAAACAGACAAATTTTTAGAAATCTATTTAGATTACGACGTTGTCGGCTTAAACGCAAGGCTTGATTTTAGGAAATCTTTTTGTTATTTTTAGTCTCCAATATTTATAGACACCATGATCTTTCGCTATTTCGAAATTAGTCAAAATTTTGATTGCACTACCTCCAAAATTTTGGTTTCCAAAACCATCCTTAGTTGCTACTTTAAAATTTTAACGACCGTTTAAAGAAGTTAAAGAATCCAGAAAATCCCACAAAAAGTTTTTATAAAGCACTTAAAAAAAGAAATTTCTATTTGAGATTTTTTTTTGTTTTCTTATGTTTTTTTTTATTTTATTTGACCATTCAAAAGTGAAGATCAATTCATTTAAAGTGTGAGTTAATATTAATGACTTCTGCTTCTGTAGGAGATTATTTTAAAAAAGAACATATAAAAAAAAAAATAAAAAAAAAGAAAACCGCGTCTATCCACACACTCAATCTTAATCAAGTCCATGTTCTTATTCGCTAGTTGGGTTAGAGTATGGAAAAGTGAAACAACATTGTAGCTGCCATTGCCAGATTCGCCGTCATCGTTGTTGACGTCGCCGTGTTGCTGCTGTTGTTGTTGCCATTGCCGTCGTTCTCATCGCTGTTGTTGTGTGAAAATGCAATCGGAAGTTTGTGGTTAACACTGTTGCAATCGAAATGACTTGCAGCTGCACGCATATACGCACGAACACGCACAAATGCACACACACACATACACACACATGCATACTGGAAAGTTTGTTGTTTAAACTATTGCAACTTACACATTTTTGTGTTGTTGTTGCTGCTACTGCTGCTCCTCCTGTGTTTGTGCTTGGCATTTCATGTCAGCGGCAGATTTTGGCTTTGAATTATGTGCATGGAACGGCATACAAACCGCACGCACCGTGCCAACACTCTCTCCCTCTCTTTCTCTATCGCTCTCGCTCTTTCGCCTTGTCCTTTTGTCTAGCGGGCCCACAAATTCAATTAGACAATGTATTTAAAAAAAAAATGAAGTAAGTAAGTCGTCTCGCCGACTTGGATATACCATACACCAGTAAAACAAATATTTTAAAGTTATAATAACCAATGCATTATCGTATTTTAAAAAAAATCTGTTTGCATGCTTTTTAGAAGCATATCTTAGTATTTCGCTCACTCAAGCATTCGAGCACCCTAGCGCCCCCACCAGCCAACGGCCAACTCCGGCCATATGGAAAAACGTTCATATGCATAACTTGGCTATTTTTATTCCGATTTTGATCAAATTTGGTATTTTGCTGGATATTAGTATCAAATTTAAGTGTGCTAAATTTGATTGCACAAGGTTGAAAATTACGGGAGATAATCGAGTTTTTTCAAATTACGGGGGCGGAAAGAGGCGTGGCAAAATCTTTACACATCAAAAATGTGCGCAATTACTAAGCAAATATTCATACCAAATTTTGTGTCTCTAGCTAGAATAGTTTTTGAGAAAATCGGTTTTATTTAATTTGCGGGGGCGGTAGGGGGCGTGGCAAAATTTTTACAAATACAAAACGTGCGCATTTACTTAGCAAATATACATACCAAATTTTGTGTCTCTAGTTGCTATGGTGTTTGAGAAAATCGGTTTTATATCATTTGCGGGGGCGGTAGGGGGCGTGGCAAACATTTGAAACAAACTCGATAAGCGTACATATGACACGAGTCTACATACCAAATTTGGTGGCTCTAGCTCTTATAGTCTCCGAGATCTAGGCGTTCATACAGACGGACGGACGGACGGACGGACGGACGGACAGACGGACATGGCTAGATCGTCTCGGCTGTTGATGCTGATCAAGAATATATATACTTTATGGGGTCGGAAAAGCTTCCTTCTGCCTGTTACATACATTTTAGCGACTTTAATATACCATTTTCACCCTATGGGTGTATGGTATAAAAAGCAAACATAAGTTCCATGTTAGTTTCAATTTATTTACAAAAGGCACCAAAAGAGCCGCAGCATATAGGCGGATGAAGGAGGTGAATTTTGCCCCCTTAAGCATGCAATATTTATTGTATTCAACAAATTTATAGCTTTTCTTAGATTTATGGAAAATGATTAAAGTTCAATAACTAATTTACAAATTAAATAATTTTCAAACTTATTTTATACTGAAATTAATAAGTATCATGCACTATACTATAATTACTTTTCAGAACTACCATTACTCACTTAAATTATGAATAATTTCTAATTTGATTTCTGACATTTTTGTGTTCACAACTTTGAAGTAAATTATTAAATTTAGTGGAATTGTTGCAAGTATGTCAGCAGCTCGGAGAGACATAAACCAAAAACAATAAGCAAAAGTTTATGCTTCTAATTTAGTTGTGAATGTTTGGCAAGTAAATTGAAAGAGAGAGAGAGAGAAAGAGAAAGAGAGGGAGAGCGCGTGTTATGTTGATGCGCTGCCAAAACGAGAGGGGACAATCAGGAGGGTGCTGAGCCGAGTTGTTGTTGAAATGAGCTAAACCAGAAAGAAGACTCACCGAGAAATAGAATCAGAGATAAAGAGAGAGAAAGATAGAGAAAGGAAGAGAGAGCTACCAACCGACTGTAGCCATATCTTCAACTTTAGCTCCTGCAGTGTCTTTGGCTGCTAAACTTAATTAGTTTGCTGGCAACAGCGATGGCGACGAAGACCGCATGCTGCGTGCTTCCTTGCTGGCTGATTTCCTTTCTCACTTACTCACACACACACACAGACACACACACACACGAACACTCACACTCCCTCACTCATTCAGTCATGTTTCTCACTCGCCATTATTTTGGCCCTGTTCCCCTATTCCCCAGACCAGTCTGTGTGAGTCCTGCTGAGTGGATGTGTTGCAGTTGCTTTTATTTTATTGGCAAAAGGCGTTGTTGCATAAGCTAAGGCGCGCTTTCACTTCACTTGCGGTCGGCTCCAATTGCCCCAAACTTGACTTGAGCTTTACACAAAAATGCAATAAACTAGAGATAGCAGCACCATCAACGGCAACAGACCCAAAGTACAGTGAAACTTGCCTTTAGCTAAGGCAATAGACAATGACATTTTTTATTACCCATATGGGTATATACAAATTTTTGTCCTTTACTAACGACACTTCTTCATTATCTTACATCTTCTCATGATGTTGGTGACCCCAACGTTTGTGTTTAAACTTGTTTTCACTGTATTGCAACATTGAGTGTTGCTGCTTGGACTACTCATTTTATTTTTAATTTTTTAGTTTTTGTTTTCGAAGTCAGACTTTATTGAAATTTTCTTTACTGCCAGCAAAAACAAATGCACATTAATTGCTCTGCTTTGGCTTTGAAGGCAAAAAGCCAAAACAAAAAAAAAAACTGCAGAAAAGACAGAGAGAGAGAGAGAGAGAGAGATAGAGTGCGAAGGGCATTTTAAAGGGAGACCCTTAAACAATAATAAATAAAAGCAATTATAGAAAATGTTGTTTTCTCTGTGTAATACTTTTAGTGCAGTTTTTCACACAAATTTTAGACAGAGACAGATAAGTAACAAGTAAATGAAACATAGATAGAGAGAGAAAGAGACTAAAATAACTGAACTTTTACCCCAAAATTAATAACAATATCTTTACTCTCTCTCTCTCTTCTCTCTTCGTCTTTATTTCTGTCTCTCCTTCTCTGCTTCTATCTCTTTCTCTGTGTGCAAAACACAGCGTGACTGCTTTTCTAATTAGGTGCAAGAGTTTTGCAGTAGAAACATCACAAAACTTGACGATGTGCGGCTTTAAGGCAACTAGCCGAAGCACCAACCTCAGGCAAAGTACAGTATGTACATTCTATATGCGCGCACACATGCATACATACATTAATAATGTAGGACTCTTGCCCAACGGTTAGTACCTAATAAAGTAAAGTAAATATACACGACGTTACAGTGATTCTTCGTTAATACTGACCATGATTTGTACTAAATAATTGGTTAAATTTTGCAAAGAACAACATATATACATATATCTTTAAGAAACTTAAGCTTCAATTAATTCGAAAAGTGCTCCATCTCTGCAATGTCTTTATATTCTTTAGATTATTCCTTTAACAGATTTCCTATTTGAACTCTACAAATAACCTGCAAAAATAGTTAATACTCGATTTTATAGTCAACAAAATATAAGTATAGACACTGTAGAATTTTTCAATTCACTAAAAAGTTGAAGAAGTCTTCTATAACGAAATTTGACTGTACCTACTAACTGCCTGCCTGTTACGTGTTCTCCGTTCTTCTCTTTTCCATTGCCTACTTTTCTGCTGCTTCTGCGTGCATGTGTGTGTGTTTAGGTTAATTGCGTGTAGCTCACCTGGCATTAGCAGCGCTGATGCCACTAATAAACTACAGTAAAAGTTATAATGTTATGAAAAGAGAAACCAAAAAGAAAAAAAAATAATAACACAAAATTTTGTAGCGTAAAAAAAACCGTGAATGCAAAATTCAAAGTAAAACTTTTTTGTTATGTGATGATAAGCTTAGTCAGTGCATTAGAAAGAAAAATCAAAGAGCAGGTAAATGATAGATAAAGAGATAAAAAAACAACATGAGAATTCTAGTATTGTGGATTTCCACAGGCCACATCAGGTTCTCCTATTCCAGTTGTTCCTATTCTTTCTGTTGTTTCTGTTCCTGTACCTATTCCTGCTTCTGACACAGACGTGAGCTGAAAGCCCAAAAAGATATTAAACTGCTCCAATGGCCGCCGCGACAATTTGGCTTTCCCTTCGATGCAGCTGACAGCTGCTTTGGCAGGTTGATGACGGTTAGCGGGCAGCATGAAAAGCAACTAAATGAAGAAGCCACATAATGGTCAGCGTTAAATTGTCAAATTTGTCACACACCAACCATCACACACACACACACACACACGCACCACCTACATAAGTATATTGACTTGAGCCTATGCCAAGAACTTTTCCTTCATTTTCATAAGCCTTATAACATAAATTCACAATTTAAGGCAATTGTTTGCAGTAAATCTTTAATGTTAACAAATTTATTTACGTAAAGCTCAACTTATTTCAAATATATTACTATTAAAGGATGTAGATAGTCTTTCCTATGTCTTGATACAAGATACAAAAAAATCTACTAAAAGTGGAATAGAGTATAAAATGTCTTCTCTAGACTGGGTTTTAAGCCAAGTTTTGATTCTACTGAATCCAAATAGAAATTGTAAGTAAAATGCATTAATTAATTTTCAAACAAACTCTTAAGCCAAAATCATGAAGAAAATATGGTCATATTTGTATTATAATGAATTCCTCTAAATATTAGATCTAAAATAATTTAAAATAAAAAATTACCGACCTCTATTTAATCAAATTAAAGTGTCAACAAAAATTGCTTCTAGCCCAATGTGCTATCGATATTGTATTTATATATCTGTCTATAGAAATCTTTTGATTAAATTTCAACAAAATTGAAAAGTATTTTGTAATTGAAAACTAAAAAAAGTGTAATGCATGCGTTCAATGTAGTTTCTACAGCTGTTCTTGGCACTGCACTAATAATAATGGGCCAGAATGCAACCAAGCAACAGCAGCAATAATAATCATAATAATCATAATAATAATAGCATGAAGGTGTTAGAGAGAAAGAGATGTAAGTAACCGATAGAGAGGGGGGAGAGTTGTAAAGATGCTGTATGCCATTGGTTTGGAGAATGGGGTGTGGAAGGAAGGGTATTGAGAGGAATGGACAAGTAGTATGCAGCAGTTGTGCCATTTGCGCTAATTGCGCGCCACATGCACTTAACAACGCCTTCGTCATGGCCTTCCGTTGCGTCTTTCTCCTCTATGCATCTACAGGCCAAGCACCTATGTATGTGTAAGTATGAGTGTCTGTGTGTGTGTGTGTGTGTGTGTGTGTGTGTGTGTGTGACTACACATACCCTTCCAACTACTCTACTCCATTCACTAGCTAGTAGTTGCCCAGGCAAATGCACAAACCAAATTGAGACCTCAAAACGGAGAACTGTGCAAACGCAATCGGGCTTATTTGCCATAATAAATTTCTCATTAACATATTATGTAACATAAATGGGCGACGGAAAACGCAACTTTGATGAGGTTGGCATGGCCAAGGGGGGGGCCTTTAGTTTCCAACTTTTGAGTTTGAAGGTTTCCCACTGTGTGTCTAGGTGGGTGTATTTGTTGGATTTTTGGGGCCAACAATGTGCAAGACATTTGGCTTCGCCTAAACAAGTGTGCATCATCATCAATGACAAGAAGTAAAGTGCTTTATCTTGGTAAGAGTCTCATAATTTAATATATAGAAATTAAGTGAATAATTGAACGAGAGAATGATCTAAAACAGTTTCTAAACAGATGAAAAGTAAGAAAAAGAAAATTAACTCTCCAAAATTTTGAAAACGATCAAAGGAGGGTTGAAATTATAGACCACAAAATTCATTTTTGAAAGTAATAGAGAACTTTTGGTATGTTTTATTTTTTAGTTAAAGTTTAACTATAAATAGTCTCAGCAACTACGCTTTAAAATGAAAACATTTTTCAACCATATATTTCATGATTTAAAAAGTAAATTACAAACCCCTTAAAACCACCAATTGAAACGATGATAAATTATTTAAGGACTATGACTAGCATAAATCATTGCATTCATTCTGATTTGTACAATTGAGATTCTAACATAGAGAATATTTAAATATATGTATTTGTTTTTTAAAACTTCTTGTAAAGCATTTATAATATCAAGAGAGAACAAAGTATATTGTCTTAGATTCAACATTATGAAGTAAATAAAATACTTAAATAAAATCAATTGCATTGCCTTTTGTATGGTATGTTTCAGTATAGGAAAATGGGTTGACGATTTTAACTAAATATTTCAAATGACACGAAAAACAATTTACATTCCCGTTCATTCAATTTTCATTGAATTTTGGCATTTTCATTATTTAATTTTTAATTAACGACTTCATTAGCATTTGGCAACAAAATACAACAAATTTTGTAATTAGTACAAAACAAAGTAGGGCCAAAAGGGAGTGAGAGAGAGAGAGACAAAAGATGAGAAACAGCAGAAGGAGAAACAAGTCAAAGAACTCGGAGAGTTACAAAAATTGTAGCAGACCAGAAGGCGAAAAGCCAAACTTTTTGTCCTTCTGCAAAATCGAGCAGCCGCAGCATCTACTGCCCACACTTTATTTTCATCTCCATGCCCGTTCTTTGCTCCATCTCCCATCTCCTTTTTTCATAAGCATTCCCTCTACCCCATTCCCCACTTCAATCAAATGCCAGGCGCCACAGTATTTGCGTTTAATTTACCAACAATTTGTGTGTTTGGCGCATTGAAAATTTTAAACATGCGGTGCGCGTCAAGTGGCCGACGAATTGGCTCGAGGGGCAGTATGCCCACTGCTACTCTGGGGTGTTGGAATCAGGATGATTGGATAGTACGATGGTCCGGTGGTTCACTGGCAAGCTGCTGCCGTTGTAAACATTAAAATGCCTTACAAATTAAATCGATAAATGTTTTCTGAGGGTGGTCCAGTCAACATTTTTACCGTACTTTCCTTGGGTTGTGGAAGTGATTTGGTGTTGGCCTCATTCATTTGATGCCTATGCCAAAGTGCCTTGCCTTAATTTGATATGGTTTATGAATATAATTTCTATATTATTTGGTAAAACCAATTTATGTAACCTTTAGACAAATCAACACAAGTGTTGTGTTAATAAGTGCTTATAAAACCCATTATGTTAAGGTATAAACAAAGACCTATGACCTGATATATAGCTATCTCCTAATTAACATACATATATTTCAGCATGTAAATGCATTTGGTAGGGCATTTTTGAATATCATTCCTCTGTCAATAAAGCATTTTACTTGTATGCTTTTAACTACATATTCCATTCATATATGGAAAATAAGTACTTATAATAACAACAAGTGCCGCAATCTTTCTTTATATAAGTATGTAAGTACACTTACATGGAGGAGCTGATGATGATAATGATGATGATGATTATGATGATGATAGTGGTGGCAAGAAGACAGTGTAAAGGCAATCATTATGAGGCACTTAATTACACATTTTCACCGCAAAACCCTAACGGATCCTGCAAGTTTACGTAATTTCCATTACCAAAGTGCCGAAGTGCCGAAAGTCAAGCAACCAAGCAAACGGATTCTCAATGACTTAATTCTCAATTGCATTGCACATATACAGAGTGTGTGTGTGTGTGTGTGTGTGTGTGTGTTGCAGTCAGTACCATATATGAATGTATGTACATATAGCAGCCCGATGGCTGCTTACATAATGTGCACACTTTGCTCCAACACCCTTCGGCAAAAGAAAATGATGCGATGAAAGTGGGAAAATAGTTGAATCTAGATGCAAATGGAAAGTGGAAGTGGGTAAGGGCTTCGATCAAACATGCATCTCTCCCCATACACTTTGAAAAACAAACACGAAAACAAAAACGGTGCAACACATTTTCACACATCGAAAAAGGTTCGTAATCTGTCTTTGAAAATCTTTTGGTCAACAAACGTATTTAATTATTGTGAGCTAATTAAATTTATTTATCTACTCTTATTTATAATGTTTAGGTTTGTTTTTTTTTTATGTTTTAAAATATTTTTCAATAACTCTTTTTCAGTGATTCAATTTCAGAGGTATTTCAATGAATTTTTAATTCCTAGGTTCTAGGATTGGAATCAAATGGCATTCGTTTTTACAAATCTGCTAATTTATTATATAATATGTATAAACTTATGGGCAGCCACGGCATTTCAATTTACTTAATCCAACTCCACTCGAATGGCAATTAATTAAATTCAATAAATTAGGTAAATTTGTTTTTTGGTAAATAGTATATTGCGTATACGCCATGTGTGACTTAAAGAGTCAACAAGCATTGTAATTATATTTGGCACAATTCTGTTTATGAATCCATCTAAATCCTTATGTTTTTTTGGAGATAGTTAAGAAACTATTTTCTAAGAAGAAGTCTTTGTAGTCCGCCACTGTTGAAACTTCGAGCAAGTTTGATTGTAGATTTCTTCAACGAAATTCATTTATTTTTTAATTCTCCCAGAATACAGATTCAGAGATGCAAAGATATAGTAGCTACAAAAATTTCAAATTGTTTTTCAAAGTACAAATCCTTGGAATAACAATTTTACAATTCATCTCAGAAAAAATGTTGTAGGGTTTCTTACTGGATCTAACTTCTTAATTAATAATCAGGATTTATGTTTCTTTTAGTCAATAAATGTAAAAGTAATTGGGTAAATAAGTTCTTAAAATTGAAGCCAAGAACTTTTCATTCCTTTCCTTACTTGTAGAAACTTTTTGTGTTTGAGTTTTGATTTCTTTACATTTCCTAAAGCGATTAAATATATACTATATTTGAAATCTTTACCAAATTGGGTCTTTACATTGTATTGAAAAAAGTTTGGAATTATAGATTGTTGGCATTATGCCAAACTATATTGATAGTTTTTCTAAGTGTATGCTAAAATCTAGATGATGCCAGTCGCAAATTTTGCAGACGAGAACGGGGCAATAGCAGCAACTCGTCGTGATTGACATTTGAACTGCTAATGAAGCTATCACTCGTACGAGCACAGTACCTACACACACACACACACACACACACACACACACACACTCACTAGACAGTGCAAAGGTGCAAGGACAAAACAGAAAGGATGTAGTACAGTCGCACATATGTATGACTGTTTATAGCTATAGTCATAGCTGTCGTCGTGTGGCAGTCAGAGAATAGAGTTCCTCACATTCCTTTGCTTTCTTCCAATTGCAACACAACAACAACGTATGTTGCAACACAACACACACCGTGGCTGAAGGTTGAGTGAGAGACTTTGTGTGAATGCTCTTAAAAATTCGCTTCTTTTTTCTTTTTTTTTTTTTTTGCTTTTTGCTTTTGCATTTTCTGTGTTTTGACAACTGCGAATTCATCAATTCCATTGCAAAAGACAATCAAACGAATGCAAATTGAAGTAGAAGCGATTAAGCTGAAAATGGATTTGTGTATTTTGTGCCATTGGCAGAGAGGCAAAGGCAGGGGAAGGCTTAAACCCCAGTCCATACCAAAGGCATCCCACTCACTCTATACTCAATCGCTCGCTCGCTTACACTCACTTAAGAGTGGAAAAACAGCTTGACTCGGCAAAAGTTTTTGTAGGCCGCCGCTAAAGTTTGCCACGCCCACTTGAGTGGCAAAAAGGATGAGGCAAGGCGAGTCTGAGGCTAAGAGTTTTGTGCATTATGCAACCTTATTGTAGAATACTGCTGATGTGGCACCAACCGCCACCAGCTCCATCTACATTCCACACCATGTCGTCAGGACAAATTGCAAATGCTGCACAAAATGCAAAACGCAAAATCTTACGAAAATACTAGACGACGACGACGACTACAACAACAACGTCGAAGAAAGCTTTCGTTTTCGTGTTTTTTGGTTTTTTCTTCTTCTTCTTCGTCTTCTTGTTTGCCACAAAAGCCCAAAAGATAACGAGACAATTTCGTGCGAAATTTGGCGCAAATCTCAGTGCGCTATTTGTAAACGTCTTCTCCGAAAAGTAGAAAATGAGAAAAAACCAGAAAATGACAGGCATTCAAAATGTATCGTTATTTCAATGTGTGTGTGTGCCTCACATTTTAAAAGATTTGATTAGACTTAGACACTTACACATAACTGCAACTGCAATTGCAAATATTTTTTTGGCTAAATCATTTTATTTGGTTACTTGATCGATCGATTGGTTAACTCCCTGCCAACTTAAACCACATACTCACTTGGGCGAAAAACAAAAGTTTTTAATAAAATAATGATTCCTCCAATAATCTATATATAAAGATTTGAGACAACAATAAAACTCAGAAATGGAAGCCCTGGAATCTCTCGAGCCTCTCCAATCTTAGCAGAAGCTTATTTTATTTAATCGCTCTGAGCTATCGCCATAAGGAACCCCTGCAAACTATGAACTAGTCTATATTAAATAGATCGCAATTTAAATTAATTGCATTTCCTTTGCTGCAAAGAAAATTGAACAATATTTAATCAAGGTTAGAAAATATGCAGCAGGAGACAATATACCATGCACCAAGAAGATGTAAAGGCATATTAAAGTCTCGAAAATGTATATACAGGCAGAAGAAAACTTCTCTTGAAGTCAATCTAGCCATGTAGGTAGATCTCAGAGACTGATAAAGCTAGAGCCACTAAATTTCGTATATGAACTTGTGTAGTCAGTAAGCAGATCAAGTTTCATTCCAAATATGTGCCCCCTTGAAATTAGAAATTTTAACAGCCAACGATTTTTTCTTGGTCTTTAAATTTGCATCCAGACTGCAAAAAAATATTTTCAAAACTTCTCCATAATTCTCAAAGACTGGGAAATTTGTAATTATGTATGTCATTTTTTTGGGCGATTTTCAAAGTTCAATTTTTTACTCTCTTATGGGGCAACTTGCCTTTAAATTTGTATACCACACTTTGTCTCACTTGTTGCATGGTATATCTAAGTCGATATAGCTTACTACTTTTTAGTTTGGTTTTTTGAAATGACTTTAATTGAATTTTTCATTTGTTTGATTGACTGGAAAGAGAAAGTTTTATTTTATTTTGACTATTCCAACACTTTGAACTGATTTTTGAGCCTGGGTACAAATTTTTGTTTTTGTCATTGATAAAAATTGTACGCAAAAGTAAAATTTTTTAGGTTGAATTGCAACTTGTATATACTTTTGCATTCTTTATACAAGACAATCTCTTTGAGTCTTTCTCTCTCTCTCTCCTCCTCCTCCTCTCTTTCTGGATTCAACTCTCCTTTAGGTCAGGCAATTTAAGTTTTCCCTTCAATTCTGTGACCAGCGATGACGATGATGTTGATGTTGTGCCCCATTCTCTGGCTGGGGTTATTTTTTTTTTTTATTGTTTTATGAGGCCTTGCAGCAACTGCAACTGCAACAGCAACAGCAGCTGTTTTGGGGCGCAACTTTAAACATAGCTGGCCGTGCTCTGGACCTATGGGGCATCTTCGTGTTGCAGCTGCAACAATTTCATAAACTGCTGATGATGCACAGCGAACTTCTACATAGATGAGGCATGACTATGGCCATGGCCTCTAACCTAGTTAGGGCTTCGTGTTCGAAGTACTTCAAAAGTTCGTTAGATTTTTTTTATTTTGGTTTTTGTTTGTTGGTTTTTTTTTTTGTTTTTTTTGCAAAGAAATGTTTTAGTCTAAGCTTGAGCAAATTCTACTTCTTTAAGATAGATTCATAAGCTTCAAATTTAATTCGTTAATAGGTGATTGTATTCATTTTATAACCTGAATCAGTTGATCAATCTTATACTTTGTTACTGTTCGATATTTACTATTCAAAATCTTTGTATGATAAGCGGATCACTTAGGAAATGCAACAGCTAACACAAACAGAATAATGCTTACGTCACATGAGTGATTAAATAGCTGAAACCAAATGCAACAAGCAGACAAGCAGTTTGAACAAAAAGGGTCTAAGGGTATTGGAATGCTTTTGAGAGGGGAAGGGAATGGAATATGACATGGCAAATTCAATGCACAATACACGAAAATGCACTTAACGGCAATCAATTGCACTGATGATGATGATGATGATGATGAATATGATTGTAATGATGATAAGGACGATGTGCACCATCATCTTGTGCACCTAGCGAAGGACACTTGACCCGCCTGGCCCGCATGGCTGGTTGGTTGGCTGGTTGGCTGGTTGGCTGGCTGATTGAAAAGAATCTCTTATGGTAGAGCATCGGAAAACAATGTGCACAACACATGCAAATATTTATTTTACTGTTTTACACGCCCATCAATGATGGAGTGAAGTCCCCGCCCACTCGCTTTATACGCCCCATGGCTCAACAACAACGTCCTTCGACACAAATATGGCTAAAAGAATATTGTGAGAAACAAGAACGCTGAAAGATTCTCTTGCTCTCTCTCTATCTCTCTCTCTGCTTTTCTTTCAACTTGCTTGCATTTCGTCCCAAGTAGAAAAAAAAGAAGAAAGTTTGAACTTTTAAAATTGTTTTCACTATGAAATTTTTATTTTCTCTTTTCCCTCTTCCCCCTCCTATCTATCTTTCGCTTTTCACTCAGTCTGCACCCGTGGACATTGGACGGTGTGTGCGAATATTTCATGTTTATTTTCAAATCATGCGCAAACAGCAAAATCAAATTATGCAAAAAATGTGAATGAATGAATTTTCCTCACGGAAGTCTCCAACAAGCACGACAACGACAGCAACAATGTTCACGGCAGGGGGGGGGCACATTTAGTTCCTGTTACTACTTTCTATTGTCCTGGCTGCAATCAAAACTTTTTTGTCTGTTCCAATAAGCAATAATAATTTATTCACAATATGAACATATTTTCTCCATAGAACAATCAACTAAAGTGTTATTTTATTGATGCTTTTTGTCTGTGGCGATCTTTGATTAAGATGGAAATTTTTTGCAATTTCTATTTCAATTTTAAATTACCTAAAATTTTTCCTGATTATCATTTAATGCGCATTGAAAATTCGATAACTTTTAAATATTAAAACTTCTAAGCTCGATTGCAAGTTTTGTTTTCATTTATCTGTTTATGGTTAACAAAAATAAAGCATACGCCGGGTATACCAGATACATTAATAATCTTTGGCAAATACAAGCGAATAATGTTATAAATTTACGAATTATATATATTTAAAATCTTCAATTGACAAGGCCTGGCATAGGAAATGAATATGGATAGTGGCTAATTTTAGAATCAATTTAAGAACAAGAAAGAACTAAAGCAAGCTTCTTTTTATATATATTTTGATTTTGATTCCAACTTGTCTTAGAAGTTATTATGGTCACCTTTTGGATAGGAGAGACAGAGACGTTTTTTTTTTTTTTATTAATAAGCACATGTTAAGTTATTCAGTCTAACTAATGCACAGTGGGCCAGAATCCCCCTTATTGTGGAATCCACTTAAATTTTTATTTTAGAGGAATGAAATTGAAATTGTTTTTTTAAGGTTTAAATCGAATTTGGTGAAAATTATAAGGCATAAAGTTTGTTTAAAAAAAGCTTTTGATACGGTCTCCCCAATATACTTTACCAAAATTTTTCGACTTTATGCCAAAATGAATAGCAAAATCTGTTCCAATGTGCCAGGAGACGACAAAGCAGCCAGAACAAAGCACCAGCTGAGCTAGAACCACAACCTGGGACAAAACTGCCTTTACGAATGCTAATTCATAATCTTAATGACAATGATGTGATGTGCCGGTGAATGTGGGTTGTGTGTGTGTGTGTGTGTGTGTGTGTGAGCGGTGAGCGGATTGGGGTTTGCTGTCAGGCAGGCAAACAATTCTAAAATAATTTGCATATCCCGCACTCCCGCGCTTTTTCACTGTGGTTTCATTTAGGGGCTTGGGTTTGGCTGGATTTTGAGGCTGCTTTGTCATAACTCTGGCGACATTTATCTCAATTTCACGCACGCTAAATACTTGCCGCACACACACACACACACACACACACCCATACACATAAAGAGGCAGCTACTCGGCATAATAATAACCGGGGCAGGCAGACACCATCATTTCCCACATTCCCTCCACCCCTTCAAGGTCTTCACTCATTTTACCCAAAAAAAAAAAGAAAAGAAAAAAAAACTCATCTCGTTGTCAACGTTGTCGCTCTTCGTCTGCTTCCTGTTTAAATAATAAACTAAGAAAGCTTAGCGCACAAATGCAAAGTTAAATATGCAAAATACACACACACACACACAGGGACAGAAAGAGAGAGAGAGAGAGACACATAGAGTGGCCTCTATCCCCCCATGTTTATCGTTCAGTTGAATTGAGCGGCATTCCAGCAGCAGCGCCCAAAACGAAGGATCATAAGCCGCTCAGCAGCTCGTTGAATGTATTTAAGCATAAATTTCAATTATGCACCAAATAAAAGCATCACAGAAAGACACACACACACAGCACAGAAGGGGAGTAAGATAGAAAGAGATGGCCATATGGCCTCTATATAGAGGCAGTGACTGCCTCTAAGCCGTTGCCATTAAAGCCGGCAAGTTACCGACTACGGCTTAAAAGATATTCCATCTTGTCTTATTTTCTTTTTCCTTTTTTTTTTCTTCCTTTTTGTACTCTTTCTTGTGACATTTTCTAATATGTGAATGGGGGTAAAAGTGGGAGCGGGTGGCGGTGGCTGCTGCTGCTGCTGTGCTGGAGCGCTGGAGCGTTGGATGTCAGCGATTTGCGTTGATTTTGTCTGCGTTGGCGGCTTTGAACTTTGACATGCGTAACATGCGTTCTGTGTGTGAGATAACAGAAAAATTGGAAGCCGGAGGTGGGGGACTGAGCGGAGTACAGGATACATAAGGCAATCAATTAGCATTAGGTTAGCCAAAAAGGCAATAAGAAAAATCTAAAGAGGATGGCAATGTTCGGAAAAGGCAGGAAATATTTTTACAATTATGATGAAAAATCATTGGATAAAGTCGGTAGCTGCATCGGTATATACATATGTACATATATCTATAAGTATTCATATTCATCTATTGTGGCTTTAGTTTGCTTTAACTTACAATCCAAAGTCTTCCAAACTACTATTATCTATTACTCAACCTTTGCTGGAGTTCAACTTGATCTAAATCATGTCGTTCCTATACTAAAGCTTCTTTGAAATTTACCTCCATGATAACATGTAATCGGATTTTCAAATTTGCTTACCGTTTTCCGGATTTTACTCCATAATCGTACAATTATGCGTCACCATGAATGAGACATTATCTACCCCCCTGTTTAACGCAGTAGCAATGCAAAGAAAGTCATTATTGTCAGCTATCCCTTAGATAAATTGCAGTGGGGAACAGAGAAATGAATATAGAATATAAATATAGAACAGGAGAGAAGGATTTAGAATTGTTTGACCCATTTGCCTATGCACTAAAATGCGATTAATGCATTATCATGAAGAGATGAAAGCTATGTGGAAATTTCCCCATTGTCCAGAACAAAATTTCAATGTTCAAATTGGGCAAAATGGCACAGATAACTTTGCAGCCATCGAAACTACGGGGGAATATATACATATTTATATTTATGTACATAAATATATTTGCAATAAATACATATGTATATATGCATGCAGAAAAGTGACAGAGAAATGCAATACACGATGTCAATGTACCCATGTCATCCTAGAATTATTCCAGCCTGCCTGCTCCAGCCACTCACGGCCAATAGCAAACGTTTCCCTGCGGCAGCGAATGCAAAATCAAATTACATGTTTAACAAACAAACCACTTGCATGCTATCGAACATATAAACCAACCACCCAACCACCCAGCCACCTACATGGCACACACTTCATCCCCACCATCCCCATCCTTGTCATGCCTGATCTGGAAAGAGCTTGGCCCAACATCCTGGCGTAACCATAAATGCCCTCAATGCGTTATGTTTCGACTAATTATTCACATTAATTCTAATTTGATTTGTTTATTTTGTATAACAAAATGTGTTTGCATTTTCGGGGCGGGCTTAGCAATAATGGGCGTGGTGCGTGTTGTTGCATGCAACCAGCGCCACCAGAACTTGAGCAACTAAGTAGCTCATGGTCGTAGGGAAATTTCAAAGGGGGACTATTATAATAAGTGGAATTAAAGCCATAAAAGAAGCAACAATTTTTTAAGAAATCAATGATAAAAGGAGAAGAAAAAAAAATGAGAATGAAACTGCAATGTGATAAGTGAAAATATTTTATATTTATAATTAATACCTACAAATAGAAAATAATAAAACCCCCAAACTAAACTTTAAGTAGGAACAAACAAAATGAGAATCGAAAATGGGAATGAAACAAAAAACAAAGCATAAGGCATTTAAATAGAAACAGCAAAAGAAAATAAAGGGGAATGAATGAAACAAAGAAACAGGTGGGAAAGAAAGAAACAATTGGTTAGCAAAAAGAATAGAAACTAGGATAACAAACAAAATAAAGAACATACATAGATAGATAATAAAAAATAGAATAATAAAAATGAAAGAGAACACACCAAAAAAGGGGGGCTAAAACAGAATAAGAAATAGAAAAACCTGCTAAAATTCAGAATAGAGAAAAAGAGACTACGCCCCTTAAAGAGCTAAAAGTCCGAGATAGTGTTAGAGAGAGAGAAAGAGAGGAGAATGTTGGGTGGAAATGGGGGTAAACAGTAGGAGAGAAGTCCAAATGCAATTGAATTTTGTTTGAAACGTAATTAAATAACACTAGTCTGTGAGTCGGTCAGTCAGTCAGTCAGTCAGTCAGTCAGTCAGTCAGCCAGGACGAACTATTGTTTAATGTGCATTTGTCTATGTGTATATATATGTATGTATGAGTCTGTATGCCACAATATCTGACCAAAGTCAAATACATACAGACTTGCATATAAACCGATCTAAGCTGATAATAAATGCTTATATAGAGAAAGAGCGAGAGAAATAGAAGCTTCTGTTCGTGTGTGTGTGTGTGTGTATTTGTGTTGCGGTAAATCAAAATCGAAATCAAAATATAAATCGGAATCGTGTCCAGATTTGAAAATACAAACAAAATGTACCTACTCTTAAGAAACTATTGCTCGGACATTCTCAAAGTGACTTATTTGAGATAGTTGTTTCATTTATTTGTATGGACTCTCGAATTCCAATTTCACTTTGATTAAAGTCTTTTTGCTTATATGTGTGTATATATGTATATATGAGACTATTTGTAGTTGGGTGTGTGTGTGTGTGTGTGTGTAGGGGTATAGAAATTATGCAAAGCACAAGTTGATTATGTTGAATTCTGTATTGACTTCATGGGTTTGTGGGGGGGTGTTTGGTGTTTTTTTTTTGTTGTGGGGGGGGAGAAGTGGGGTGGTGGGTTGGTGTGTTTGGAGGTCTGTTTTATGCAGAGATTGTCAAACAGGAATAATAAACATAAACACAAGTCACACGCCCCGCGGCTTGTCAATAGGTTTGCAATAGGAGTCAAGCATAACGTTGTGTGTGAGTGTGTGTGTGTGTGTGTGTGTGTGTGTGTTGGGGGGGGTGGCCACAAGGAGAGGAGTAGGGAGTTGGGAGGGGCAATACCATCAATCAAGGCGTCTAGTTGGAGGCTCAGCTGCAAGAGGCTTCGTCAAATTCCAAATGCAAACAACAAAGCAACTAAAAAACACAGAAGAAAGAACCAAAACACGAAAAAGCCAAAAAGGGAAAGTACACACAAAATCAAAGCAACTGCCGCAAGGCAAAGTGACTGAATGCCAAAGTATGAAATTGTATGTGTGTGTGTGTATGTTTGATTGGGGGGGGGGAGGGAGTAGAGCAGGCAAAAGACAAATCTTAATGAATGCCAAACCAAATGAATGGTAATTAGTGTATACAGAATTTAAATGATTAAAATGATTTTGAGGTACATAAAGCAAGTGATTAGAACTAATTAAATGACTAATGAATATTATCGAATGAAGCAAGAAAACTATAAAATGACATGGCAAAAATCATTGCCTGAAATTACAATTCAAAGTAACTTCATTATACTTTTTATAAAACAACTTCACTTAGTTATAATTCCCAACTAGTTCTAACTTCACAAACATTGATGAATGGCCAAGCAAATTCCGGCAATGAGAGAATAAACTTTTCCTTTATATTTTTTTTTAGATAGTTACTCCAATCACCTTAAATGAACAAATTCATTTCATCGTTGTTATGTTACATCTCACTCCAGGACTAGTTTAATAGTACCTAACTCTTTTTTTCTTTTTTTGTGTTGCCTTTCTTCTGTTGCCGCAAACCACATGAATGTCTAGGGCAAATGTGGTTAACAGGTGCGGTCTGTTGTGGTTACGGGGGCGGAGTTGGCATGGAGATTCACCTACATACATACTTATGGATAAAGAAGAATGGATTAAGGATGACACGAATGTGAAATGTTACAGAAAGTGAGTAGCAGCAAAGTATTTATGTAATTTTGTAACAGAAAACCACAAGCGGAGTCTAATTAGCAAGCATGTGTGAAGTGAACCACTCACTCGCATGCCATCCCACTCATACACACCCACACCCACACACACACACACACACACACACTATGCCACTAATAGGTAATTTGCATACACAGAACTATAGATTTCATGTTTTTCCATTGAAAATGAAAATCCTTTATAATACGAATTAGATAAATAATATTAGATAAGAAAATCTTAGAAAGCAAAAACTGAAACTGAAAAATGAGATAAGTAGGAATATGACATTGGCATTTCTTTGAATTTGTTTTTTTCAGCAAAATGAATTTTTTTTTTACGGAAACAGAGAATGTCAAAGTCGAGCAGTTGGCTTAGTTAAGTGTTACCAAGGCATCATCAGGCAATTAGCCATCTGAGCCATAAGTTTTCATGTGTTATAGTTATGGCACAATCAATCGACTTTAATAAGGTAATTAATCAGAATGCTTTAATTATACTGTCAAAAGTCTTTTTATATGCTTTTAAAAAGTATTATAAAATTGCTTACTTGTATGTAACGCTTTCGACACCAAAAACTATATAGTATATTCTTAATGAGCCGAGTCGATATAGCAAAAAGAAATTTACTGGAACAAAACATGATATTTTAAATTTGTGTAGTCATCTTTGGCAATCAGATCAAACCACTATAACTTATAGCCAGAAAAAACCAACTATCGAAAAACAAACTTTATTAAGAAATATCTCAGTGGACATATATAAAAAAAAAATTAAAGGTAGGCTTAGTGAACATTTTCTAGAAATAAAGAAAATTCTTACAAAAAAAAAAAAAAAAACAAAATTATTCAGTGAAATTTGAAAATTTTTAAATGGCTTCGTCAGTGTTAATTTCTTTCTCGTTATTAAATTGCTACCATATTTCATTGCTAAATTTGTTTGCACTTGTTTGTTTGGAATTTATGCTGAAATCAGTTAACTTAATTCTATGCAATGCATCAAATCTCCAATTGGGATGTTCATTGACAAGGTCGATTAATTTAAAAAACAAAATTCGAAATTGGTTGAAAAGTTTCCATTGCTTGTCTCAATTGCAAGAAAAATTTACTCTATCACCAGAAAGCGATGTATGTATGATTAATTAAAGTTAAATAACTTTAATAATAAAACTCATTTGTCATATTCATAAGAACTCAAAAATTATGAACACAATTTAAATTCCAGGACACTGTAGCAATTTGGCTCTCAACTCTGCCAAAGGGACATCAGATTGTTGCCAATTAACGCAGCTGCCCAATTAATTTAAAATGCAACGCATCAAATCTAATTGCACAAAACTGAATTAATTTTGCCAAAACAACAACAAAAGCAACAAAAAGAGTAAACCAAAAATGTACAAGCCAAAAGAGACAAAAAAAAAATAAACACAAAAAGAGAATTAGCTAATGAAAATTATCAATGATTTGTGTATACTCTTTTAGAAGTTGAAAACTTTTGTTTAGTAAAATTTTGGTTACCAAATGACCTTACCTACTTTTGATTATATAAATATAGTGTTTACTTTTTATAGTAATTATGAAAGTATTTAAAAAAAAAAAAATCAAAGTACTTTACCTTACACTACACTCATTCATGCAGTTGCCTCTTACCCTATCGAAGCATAGAGTGCTTGGGGAAGTAAGGAAGACATAAAAGAAGCAGAAGTAAAAGGAGGGCAAAATCATATGGCCACGCCCACACAAGATGCGTTGGGCTGATGGCATATTGTTAACAATTCTGTGTGCATACCAAAATGGCATGGAAATGCCTTTCCCCGCTATGACTCCAACCCAACCCATTCGCAACCAGAGACCCCTTCAACCACACTGGCTCCCTTGATGCTGTTGTGTTTAATTTCTTTTTGCTGCCTTTTGCCCCGCCTGCTCACTCCACCCCCCCCCACACACCCCCACACACACACAGCGCGGCTGCATGCAAATGAAATGTCATAAAAATTGCAACTCAGCAGCTGCAAGTCGCAGTTGTTGCTGTTGTTGCTAGCAACCACACTAGCAACAGAAGCAGCAACAGCAGCAGCAGCGGCAAGAAGCAGCGCTGCAACGCAGCTCGCATATTTTTCCAGGTTTTTTAATTTTAAAAAAACGCAGACTGTTTTATTTTGTCCTTTTTTTTTGTTGCCTTTGCTACTGCTGCTTCGTTTTTATGCTGCTGCTGCTGCAATGTTGCATAAATGAAAACGGGAATAGAAAAAATTTTGCAGAGACCGCCGCATCACTGCATACACAGACACACACACACACACTTGTACATATGGGATAGTGGGACAAACGACAGTTTAGAAAATGTGCAAAAAAGGAAAGTATTAAATTTTCACTCTTGCCCCAGCGGAACAAAGGATAACCCACCGAACCAACTAACCACAGTTTCCCCTATGGCCAAACAAACAATATCTTTATGCATGGTTTGTTTTTTCTTTAATTAGAAAACTAAACAAATTTCTACTATGAAATAACCATTTAGTCATTTAGAGAGAGCATTACAAAGTCGGCTAATATCCGTATTGAGCGTTTTTTCCACACTATTTTGATTTCAAATAGTAGATGTCTGTGACACTTTTTTTTCATTTTTTTTGTTTTTTTTGTGTTGCTTCTTTCATGTGGCTTTTGTTGTGGTTGGTTTTCTTTCATTTGCTTTGATTGCAAAACTCAAACGCACAGTGAACGTTTGGCCCCAAAAAGTAGGCAATGCTATTTGACTGTCACGTTAAGCAACGACGCGCGTCGTGACGTCAACGTCGACTGCGACACTGGCAACAAATTGCAGTTGCACTTTCTGTCAATTTTTATTATCTTTTTTTTCCTGTAATTTGCCCAAAAATGTTTAACAATTGAAGTCATCGTATATATACATATCTTTGTGTGGGTGGGTGTGTGTCTATGAGAGTGTGTGTGTAAATATGAAGTGCCTCTAAGTGTGTCTGATAGATTTCAAAGTGTTGATATCTAGACCAAATAGTTTTTCAAAACGAACAAGTGGAAAAAATTTTGATTTTGGATTCTCTTTACTGTCCACACTGGTCCAGATGTCGAAAATGTTGGCAGAAACTCATTTTTTCTTTTGTTTTTTGAAGAATTCTCCATCTAAAAATCATAACGGAAAAGTTTATTTCGTAACCCTGGACAATTACCAGACTCTTAAAGTCAGCTGTTAGTTTACGTAAACTTTCACTTTTTTCTTTGAAAAAAAAAACAGACTTCAAATTGCTGTGTTAAATGGGATTTAATTCAAATTTTTAAGTAAATCAAAATGGATAATGATTGATTGTTGTAAAAAATGCATTTGTCAATATTTATATATATATATATACTATGCGATGGCATTAATTTTTTTCCACTTTTTTGCAAAATTTTGTAAAAATCCACTTCATTCAGGGATTTGAGTCATACTGAGATGCTTGAGTTTTGGCTTGTATATTTCTAATTTCTGCCGAAATTTTAGACTTTTTAGACTATACTAAAGAGTTTTAGTTAAAGTTAATTAATTTTAGATCGTCTATTATCCATTTAATGCATCGTAATTATAATGAAAAATTCAAATGACTTATTGCAATTTTCTGAAATTTTTCATTTTTCCACGAATTACAAGAAAGAAATGGTCGAATTGCAAAAAGAAAAAAATCAAAATTATTTTATAGTCTTACAAACTTGCTTGTGAAATTTCAATACGCTAGCATTAAAATTGAAGTTTATGCCAGAACTTTCGACATCTGGACCAGTGTGCTGTCCGAGAATAGAAACTCAGCCATTTTACAACTCTAAATTTAAATTACGCCCCAATATTTTGTTACTAGACGATTTATCGTCAAATGGGATATTTTTGTTGTCTAAATATTGGATATAAAATAATCGTTTGCCATTTAAGAATTTTTAAATATTTTTATTTATAAATCTGGGACTTACTTTTAAGGTTTTCTTTTATATTTACAAATATTCCACAATTTTCACATCAATTGATAAACGTCTGGCGGAAGAGAAGGCAATATCAAACATGTTGTCATATACAATTAAGCAAATAATAATTTTTGATACAATTTAAAATATAAAAATTCTATAAATTATATAATCACTGTTATTAAAATATTAACTTGCCCTATTTTTATAATATTTTAAGTTAAAAGCATTTTTAAGATTATTTGGAAATCGATTCCTTGCTCAAAACCAAAATAGAGATCTTTTCTTTTCCCATTTCGCACTTCCTCTCCATGGGCTCACATCATGTATCTGCTGCTGCAGATGATGATGATGATGATAATGATGCTGTTGATGTTATAGTCACATTCTTTAGCATTCAGCCATCTGCTGGACTTGCTGATGACCACAAATACCACAACACTTGACAGGCAACTTTGACCCACTCTCCTGCATCTCGTATGTGCATTTACTCCACTCGTTGGGTTTCTATCTCAGACTCTTGCCCATTCATTTGTGAACAATGTAACAACTGCGTGTAAAGTTGCACACACACACACACACACAGCGGAGACAAGTTTCATCAGTCTTCAATTTGGTCTCCATATGAGAATGCTCATCCCCATTTCTCTAGATACTTCTATCAAGCTGATCAAAATTATTTGAAGCTTTTTGCAATTTTTGTAATTAAGCGAACAAAGCGAACAAACATTTGTTCAGGCATTTGCCTTATTGTCCACTGGTGATTAAAAGGGGGGATATGGTGAGGGGGAGGCAGTAGAAGAAGGCTTGCGAATGAAGTTGTTTTTTTTTTGAAACCGAAGGTTAGGTGGTAGGAGGGGGTGGTTGGTGCCGAGAGTGGCAGCTGAAAGTGCCAGTTTTATTGTTGTAAAAGTTTGGGCTAGCACAAGTGCAAAAACTGCAGCATGCAAATCGAAAAATAATTACAATTGCGCAAAGTTTTTTAAAACGAGCAGACAACTACACAAAAGGAGACAGAGACACAATCCAAAAGAGAGAGAGAGAGAGAGAGAGTGAGAAAGAAAGGGAAGCAGAGGCTTCACACTGTCCTAAACACAAATCAATTACGTAAATACAAAATAAAAAATACGAAAAAAGGGGAAAAAACCCATCAAAATTTCCAATTTGCAATTAGTGTGCAAGTAACAGCAATCGTTTAGATGAATGATTAATTTTTTGCTGGCTTCATTTGATTTTTTCTCTCAGTGTAGATTAACTGGCATGTGGTCAGCAGCAGCAGCAGGAGAACTACGAACCATGTGAGTTAGGGAAGTGCCTGATTTCTTTCCGTTTCCTCTGGCCCTGGCCAAAAACCAAATGACAAAATGTGTGTAAGAGGGAGAAAGTGTGTGTGTGTGTGTGTGTGTGTGTGGGAGGGGGGACGAATATAAGTGCGTGTGTATGTGTGTGTTTGCTTTGACAGTGCATTTGGCTATAGTATCAACTGCTTCTACGTTTCTTCTCGAAACGAATTGCACATTAGACACATACATTTACAACAAAAAAAAACAAATATACAAAACTGTAAGTATTTGTCACTCCCTATCTTTCTCTTTCCCTCTCCCCCTCTCAGTTTATACTATCTCCCTTTCTCTATCTTGAAAAACTTTGAAAACTCATTCAGTGTCATGTAGATTTTTCGTATTTTTGCGTTTTGCCCCGACAAAAAATAATTGTTAGAGCTAACTTTTTGCCAAGCTCATAAAACTGTGCACTAACCCCTCCCCCCCCTTCCACACCGCCGCCCCCATTCATTTCCTCACTAGGCCACTCAGCTGGTGGCACATCTAGCCTTTCGACTGCCACCATCGAAATGTGTTTTTGTGTGTGTGTGTGTGTGTGTGTGTGTGTGGCATTTTAAAAACTATTGTTCATTTCAAGCATCAAGAAACTTGCAAAATTGTTGTTGAAGCACAGTCGAAACTTTATAATTTTGACGCCTTGGCAGGTGGCAAGTCTAACCCGCAGCAGCAGCCCCCAGAGCAACGCCATCAGCAACCCCTAGCCCCCCTTCACCCCTTTCACCCCCTCCTCCAATTTATAGACAACTGAAAAAGTTGAATATACATACATACATACATACAAATACATAGGCAGGCAAAAATACAATACAAATAATGGTAAGCAGCGGCAAATGGAAAAGGCAAACAACAAATTTTGGTAATCGAAAAATTGTTGTAGCATCAAATGCTTTAAATTCACATTGACGCTTATAATTTATTAGCTTTCTAAAGAGAATTCTTAACTTAATAAGAAAAACAACCACATACTAACAGACTGACTGACATATTATTATCATTTACTTGGTATGTATAATTGAATAGACTGTAATAGCCAAATCCCACACAACACATCTGCAAGATACATTAGATGTGAAACATCTGAATCCCACTGGCATCATCTAACTACATTCCAGCACCTCCTCAAGCTATAATTTATTAGGAAAACTAGAAAAAGATGAATAATAAATAAAGAAAACGTTTACTCAAAAACAAAGAAAAACAAATGGATGAGTTTTTAAGGTTTTCGGCCATCTACATATTCATGTGGGAATTTTTTTTAGGCCCACTTAAAACATCTGCATCTTTTTCTTTCAGTGGTCCACTCTTCCGTTTCTGTTCTATTCGTTTTCTGTTCAAAGTGAATGCCATAATCCAAATGGAAACATTTGCCGAATGAATAAGAACGTTTTGGCGAATGCTGAAATAAGGTAAACTGAGATCAAACTATTCGCAATAGGAGTTGAAATCGTTGGGGAAATTTTGGAATCAGAATATGGAACATGCCGAATGGTAGATGCTGCTGCGTGGAAATGGGGTTGTAAATTTCAGAAAGACGTGTGAGATAAAAACAATCATACTTTTGCGAAAGGCGGATGCTGATATGTGGGAATAGGCTAAAAAATTTTTTAAATACTACTTTCAAACGTTCCAGTACTGTATACATTTGAAGTACTGCAAGCTACTTGATAGCAAATACTGCAATTTAAATTGTAAATATATTTTTGACTATTAGACTTTGTAATACAAGAAATCTGCGGTTTTAAAATCAAGTCAAGTTAAGTACTCGGTAGGTTAATTCATACTAATTACTTACACATCATTCTTGTTATGGTTTATATAGTATTGAATTAAATTGCCGGTGAGATTGCTTAAAAAGGTATTTATGAGCATTTTTCCCCCTCAATGCTGGCGTCGTCTTTGATTCAATTAACTTTGTTTATCCGCTCATAATGCATGGATTATCAATATCAATTGACATCAATTTGGGCCACCAACTACAACAACAACAACAACAACGACACTAATACCAACAACCATGTTTGGAAGTGATTTTATGCTGAGCCATTGAAAAGTTGGCTTTCCACTCTTACTTTCTCTAAGGGCATAATTACAATTCAAAAATAAATAAAAAAAAAAAAAATTAAATATATCTATTCAAAATCTAAATTCTAAGGCAAACTACATTTAAAAACATTTTTGGGCTTAGAAGTTGTAATAAAGCAATCCATTAACATAGAGTATAGAAACGTCGTTATTACCTCCTAAGGAATAGGTTTTGTATATATAAAGATTTTTTTTTTATTATTATTTTTGTTGTTTCGATTTTTTGTTTTGCGCTTTTCTGTGGCGACGGCATTTCAATTAAATCCTCTTCGTCTAATTGAATTGAATGAAAATTGAATTGAATTACGCTTTCAGCATGTCTGTGTATATATGTATGTGTGTGTGTTAGCTTTTAAAGCTGACCCTCTGACCCATTAAAGTTACTGGACAAAAACAAAAAAAACGGAAAATGTAATTTTCTATTTCGAGTTTAAGTAGAAATTTCTAGGAGAAAGATTGATTCAGGACCAGGAGCAGGAACAGGAGCAAGAGAGTTGAGGCAGCCATATGGATGTGGTTGCTTTTTATATGTCTTTAATTGCCACACTCAGATACACAAATATATATACAAAGCGAAAACGAGAGCGAGATAGACACATACGAAAGAAAAGGAATGGCAACAGGAGAATATAATTTAACCCAAAAAAAAAAGAAAGAAAAGTGGAAAAATCTTTGCATGTTTTCGTCTTTTAAACCTATCTCACTTGCAAGCGGTTTCTGTTTCTCTCTCTCTGTTCTCTCTCTTTCTCTATTTTAAGACAGTATGTCTGAAATGTGAGAGAAAAAGAAAGGGAGAGAGACAGTTTACATACAACTTGCCACAATTTATGCATTATTATTCGGTTGTTCTTGTCTTTGCTCTTTTGACTTTTCTGTACCCTGTTTTTATACATATATGGGATATATACGAATTTCGATATTCTTAGATTTTGCAAAGATGCTAGCTTCAATTTACTGCTCAAACTTTAGCCCACATAAAGATCAGAAGATATGGGATTAAGCAAAATCAAGACCAAACAATTTAAGCAACCAAGAATTTGTAGTAAAATCGACCAGTCTATGAAGTGAACGGATAAATTAAATAATAACCACAAAAAGCAATGCCCAATCAAACATTTCGAGTTTGTTGATTTTTAAACCTAGCTTAACTCTGCTTAACTTAAAGCCAACCTAACTTATGATGGATATGTTTGTGTTCCATATTTAAACTGCTTTAAAACCGCCTTAGCCTCTTCATTTGCTGACAGTATTTTTCCTTAGTTGTTTTCTTGCATTTATGTTGTACTTTTTATTGCCCAGCATTTGCCATAAGAATAAGATGTCGAATACGATAATGAACAACAGAATGATGGTCATAATGAAGATGAAAAAAAAAAGAACAAAAAGACTAAGAGAAGTTGAAGACGAACTACAAGGCACATTGGGGCCAATGGCAAAAAAATACATGATATAAATTACACACAAAGGCAGTTAAAAATTTAAGATATATTTTTTTTTACCTCATATTCTGATTTCATTCGATTTTTTTTTTATTGAAAATGTTTTCATGTATTAATTTATATCGTTAAGTTGGTTATTCTACTCAGATAATGTTCAATAAATTGGAATGTTGATAAAAATATTAATTCCCCAAAATTTGGACACGACAAATAACTAAAAGATACATTTTGAAATATTTAACAATTGATTGAAGAGTTTTAGATCAACTAAAACTATATTAAACTATATACCACAAATTTTCAATTTTGTCCCCAGGATCCAATTTGGAGCCAATTCAAAAACTCAGTTTTGTGTGTATTTTTTTGGTCTTTCTGCTTAAACTTATTGACTTATCACCAATTCAACAATATAAATACACATCAAAACTTTTCAATATAAAAATGGAATGATATCAGAATATAAGGTGAAAAAGATTATGTCTAAATAAGACAGTAGAAAATGTTTGCATTATTTTAGCTACTTTAAACCTTACTACCCACAAATGTCCTCATTGCGTATACGTAATATGCCTTCATGTTAAAAGGCAATAGACAAAAATTCCCAACATAATCGAATTTTATTCTATCTATTCTAGTTTAATAAATAAGATCACATTGCGTATACGTAATTTTAGAATCGCTTCAAGTATAAAGCTAAGTGGCAAGGTCAAAAACCAAAACAGATACAAAATTCTTAGCAAATATATATAAACATATTCCCTTTTACACTTTGGTTAATTTTTCATTGTTTTTTTTTTGGTTACAATTAATAATTAACAATAACAAAAAAAAAATCGTAGGTTTGAAAACAAAAACAAACAAAAAATTTGTCAATCTGGCCCAATGTGAAAGGTTTACATAATCAAAATATTTTTAAACCTCTCTTACACTCTCTTTCTGTTGCTATCTCTCTCACTCACTCATCAGCAAAAGCAAATGCGTTTTCTCGCCGACGCGACGCGTCGTCAACGCTGGCAGAATGTAATTTGTTTTATGGTTTTTGTAGTACCGTTAGTTTTACATTGCCGACCCCGCCCACGCCCCTTTGCACATCTCCCCCACACCCTTTGGCATCTGCCGAGTGCCGAGTGCATTCAGTGTAAGTTAAATTTATGCAACACTCGTCATGTCCTTGTCTCCTTCACATCTGATCCTTCTTCTGCTCATCTTGTAATTTCCCTCTTACCATTATTATTCTTATTATGATTATTATTATTATTATTATTAAACATTTGTTGTTGGCATTTCTCACATAAGTTTTAATTAAAATCCAAATCTGTTCAAATTTATCTATCCATCATACATACATACACATACATAAGTAAATATGTATGTGTATATGTATGTCGCTTTATGTTGTTAACTAATTTGCAATTTTAAAGACATTTTCCACCTTTACATGCACTTGGCGAAAAAGTCAATAAAATTCCGGATATAATCGGTATTGGCTATGGAATATCTATTTAAATTTGGATTTTGATTCCATACAACTTTTAAGATTCGCTAAAATATAAAATCCTTCGATCGATTTTGATAAAACGCAATCTAATATCTCGTCGGGTTTAAGACTAATTTCTTACAATTTTTGAGACTGAACTTATGTGGCACTTACTATTGTTCTTTGGGCATATAACCCAGGATAACTTTTAAAATAAATAAAACATGAGGACAAGATAGAAAACTTTCAAAAATAATGTTTCAAATTACTCATGTCTTTAGAATTTGAAAGTGATATTGAAAACACGAGTAATGAAAACAAAAGTTGTAGGCGATTGGATGAAGCTGGAAACTTTACTACAACCAATAATTTTCATTTTTTATTTTTTTTTTTTTGAGACAATTGACCTTAGTTTAAGATTTAATGCATTACAAAACCGAGCTCCAGATTTCCATTATTTTTTTTAAAGGTTTTCACATTAATTTCTGTCTTCATGTTTTCGTTTTGCACAGTGTATTAAAGTAGAAAGATTATGCATAATATGCGAAAGCAAAATAAGTTGTATTAAGTTTATGATATAAAGTTTATATTATAAGCTTTATTTGTCCCTTGATTTACAAGTATGAGATATAAAAGAAGTACATAAATTAAATGGATCTCTATCGCAACTTTTATTCCTAGCTTAGTAGCTTTAGTTACAACAAACTCTAAATATATTTTTGTTAAATCATCGCATTGTGTCCATTTGAATTTTGGGAGACTTGTTCTCGCCATTAAGAAATTTCATTGTGTTCTAGGGATATAATGCTTTGAAGTATATTTTAGTGTCACATAATATTTTGCATGTCCTGATCTAAGGCGTTGTCTCATAAATTCCACAAGTCTACCAAGCCAAGGGGAGCAGTATTTCCAAGTAGATAGATACACACCGATGCGCATACATAATTTGAATAAGTCACAAAAATGCACATTTATCGCATAATTCTGTCGTACATCAGCCTGGCAGGCACACACACACACACATACATAGTACACGTGTGTGGGTAGGAATACTTTCTTTCTCTTATTTCCTTCTCTTTTTTTTTTGATGCTAAAACTTTGAAAGCTAAAGTGAATGCTTTGAGCCAATTCCAAGCACTTTGAATGCATTTTTATTCGAAAGTTAAGTTAAATGAATACATTTTGTTTAACAATCTGTATAATTCAGAAAATTCTCTATAATTTTGTTATGCCTTGATGAAACGATGGCCAAAAAAGTTGATAACTAAATTGGTGCGAGGTCAATTGTTTGTAATATTCTCAAATACAGTACAGTTAGGTCATAAATAACTAGGTCGATAAATAATCGATTGCAGTTAAAGCTATCGAGAGCTGAACACCTCTATAGTAATCACCTGCATTTTAGAAACTTGGAATGGCTTTAAATTTGTTGGTTTTTTTTATAGAATTTTCAAGCTATTTAAATTCGTCAGTTATGTGGTGTGAAAAGTTTTGAGTGCTGTGTGCAAATTGTCCTGCCATATCATCCTTCTCACAGATTTTACTGGTCCTGGCAGATAACCAAAACATTTGACAAAATCATTACAACCATTTCATATAGTTATCGTTATACAGATGCATACTATACATATATGTACCTATAGATATAAATTTCTCCTTTTCTCTTGTTTTTGTTGTTGCTGCTGCTCGAGGAAATGGCAAAAGCTGTAAAAAAAAAAAAAAAAAAAAAAAAAAAAAAAGAATTTGCATTTTTATAACAACTTAAGTCACCAGACGACTTTACTTTTTTCCAAGCACTTGAACTGGTTTGCTGCTTTCTCTCCTATACAAAATTTTGCATGCGTGTCATGCCACGCCCCCTCAACCTACATATACATATGTGGAAAGTGTGTGTGTGTGTGTGTGTGTGTGTGTGTGTGCATTTATAATAGCAGTTATATTTATGCACTAGAAAACGAAAAGAAGCAAAAAGCAGAAGAAACTTCAAGGAAGAACGGGAGGAAAAAAAGGCAGCAAAAATTGTGTCCATTTTGCAATTTGCCGCCGGGCAGAATGAGCAGATTGAGAAGGCGGTGGTGCACTTATATATATATGTACATATATATATATATATATATATAACTTTATATGGTACATGGTATGATAGTGTGGGGGTGTGCCACATATGGAGAAATTGCTGTTCATGGCAGACACTTTGACTTCTTCTATCCTGTCCTGTTAAGTCCAATCAGTTGATATATAATTTAAGCCACTTTTTTGATTGACTCAAATTACACAAATTGCAATTGTTAATAATTAATACTCATTCTCATAAAGTACAAGAGGAATAATCAGACAGAAAGAGATAGCTAGTGGATGACTGGCAAATACCGATTTCAGAAAGCTATAAAAATTATAAATAGTTATGTCATATAGTTTAAGGCATAAAAAGAGATAATCTTTTAAAAATAATTAAAGTTGTCTTTATATAATAAGAAAAAGAACTTTCATACATTTCATTTTATTAAAGAGTTCAACACAAAACAAATAA
This sequence comes from Drosophila insularis, assembly GCA_018903935.1. Classification (NCBI taxonomy): domain Eukaryota; kingdom Metazoa; phylum Arthropoda; class Insecta; order Diptera; family Drosophilidae; genus Drosophila; species Drosophila insularis. The sequence goes on along the minus strand of JAEIFP010002303.1, from coordinate 13,537,582 downwards.
TAAATATTTAATACTGGGTATCTTCAAGTTGACTATTTTTAGTTTGGTATTAATAAATATTTACTATTTTGAAACCACAAAATCGACGACAGACTGTTCTAATGTATGAGGAAAGTACACAATTTGTTATTCAACAACTTTTTCAATTACCCAGAAAATTAAAAATAATTGCCAAAACGGAAGGTTTCAGTTTGAAAATTATCTATGAATTTGAAGGCTAATGCGAAATTTTCTTTTAATAATTTATAGTCTACCATATGTTGAAATTCTTGTTGGTGTTTTAGTTTATTTTTTAGTTACTTTATCCAAGAATTATATAATACACACTCGAGGGTCATATGAAACTTAATGTGAGGTATATAATATTTAATACATTATATAATATGATTTTTAAAGTGAAATTGATGAAACTGTTTGGAATTGAATTACTATTAATTTAGGTGTCAATTTATTTATAAGTACAAATATTTTAATATTGTTTTATCAAGAAACTTTAAGACATATGAAAGATATTGTAAAATCCTTGGTGTTTACTTCAAAAAATATCGTAAATAAAAAAAAAGATTTTGAAACAATATACCTATTAATATCAAGTTTTTGCTTAAACATAAAAAGTTTTGTTTTTGGGTTGAATATTTAATACAATTTCGCCCATAAAATATCAATTCAGAAATTTTTCCAAATATATTTATCGGATTTGCTTCACATTTTCAGGATATAAACTTTAAAACACTCCAATAATCCAGAAAGAATCTTGAATATTTCCCGTTAGGGGTTCTTTAAGTATAACTTAATGCAATTAGTAACTGTAAAGTCCTGTGCGTTATCTAACCTTATTAACCTTCTATTTCTAATGAATTAATTGATTTACATAGATATAAGATTGTAGATCAAATCTGACTTTCAATTTGATCTCCTAATTTTAAAATGACATTAAGTAAAATAAGGCAAAAAAAGACCTAGAGAAATGCTCTAAGGACTGAAGTTGACTGGCAACAGGGCACATAAAATGGTCAGAACAACAAAAAAAAAAAAAAAGACAAAGAGAAAAAAAACATTTGAAATATGCAACAGACGTCATACCGTCGTCTCATCGTCCCGTCGTCCCGTCGTTTTGTCGTTCATTCATTCCGTCGTTGTCGTGGTCATGGTTCTGTCGTTGTCCGTTGTCCTCATCCTGCTGGACAGGATGGAAATAACTTGATGCGGACGCATGTAGACACTGCTAATGCGCATTGTATGCGATAAGTTCCCAAAGCTACTCTCCGTCCCTTTCTCCCTCACTCTCTCTCCTTCTCTCTCTCTCTCTCTTGACTTGGGTAGCCGAGTCCGTCCCAGTGTGCTCTGTGTGTGCTGCAGCTTCCGTCGTTGGCGACGCCGTCTAACAGGAACCATGTGAAGCTTGTGCCTTTCCGTTTTGTCGCTTCACATGGCTGATGGGCTGTTGGACTGAATTGGGTATGGTAGACTTGGCCTCTTGGCCTCCTTGACTCGATCTAGCCGACCAAAACACAAATTACCATCGTGTTGAGCCACTAACAAGGAGACAGAAAAAGAAACAGTTGGTGGAGCACAAACGTTGGCAAATCTAGCTAGGAATCAAAAAAGGGAGTGAGTCAGCCAGTCGAGATGATGAAAAACTATGGCTCTTAATATGTATGCATGTAAAGCATATACACATATACATACATATATGTATTTGTATGTGTGTGACTGTTCCTTCGCCATCATTTGTTTAAATAATTCACCAAGCGCTCGAGGTCCCGGCATGCATATCGAGTTGGTCCAGCAGCTACGTCAACTTCCATCGTACACATAAAGTAAAAAAAAAAAAATAAAAAAATATTTTATCATAGTTTTCAACCAACTAGTTAATCCTGTGCAGAGGCAATTCTCTCTAGGCCATTCCCACAATGGAACAAACAATACATCTATTGAGTGAAACTTTTTTTTTTTTTTTTTTTTTTGGATTAGTTTAGCAACAAAGAGGAAACTAACTTATAAGCACGTGTCATCCTTTTGTCTACAATTAGATTTGATCATGAAAATTTATGAGTGTTTCTTCAAGTGTAGGGATAACAAGGTCCTTAGGTTAGATTTTTTAGTATGCAAACTGCAATTTCTATATATGTATAAGCCAAAGATGTGATGTGATGTGCCGCTTGCAAATTTCCTGCTTGTGCGCACATTTTAATGTGGCTTACAATTTGTTGTGCATGCAGCAGCAACATGTTGGCCATTTGTCCTAGTCCCATAGTCCTGTCCGGCCAAATCACTTGAAATGGCGTAAAAATTGGACGATTGTGAACTCACTTACGCCATTATTTATAAAGAACTTAAAGTGCCACATAAACGAAACACGTATTAAAGCTATCGATAATTTAGTGATGCATGGGATTTCGTATCGAAAGTTTATCCCAAAAAATTGATTAATTTATTTGGCAACTTGCTTAGTTCTTTAGAACTATGGTATCCACCAGAAGTCATAATGTCACCGATGATCCTGCACTTGCTTTAGAAAGACCATTTGCCAAGCAATCCTCCAAATTGGACTCTGCACTATTCCGATCATTCGAATAGATGCGATATGAATCGGCATAACATGCCTCGGCGATAATGTCAATACGACGAAAATCTTCGGCAATTTCGCGAGCCAATTGAGCTCCATCCAGGGATAGATTGTTGAGAGTGCTGGACTTTTCGGTACCCTTTAATAAGGATAAGGAATATGACATCATCAATATTATCAATTTGGAATTCAATGTACTTACAACTTTCTCAAAACACTCAAACACACTTTGAGTTTCACTCTGCTGGGGATCACATTGCAAGAGTGGTCCGCAAATGTCATAAGCAGTCGATGATAGATTCTTTCGTGACTCGGAATAACGTTCCTCGATTCCGCTAGATCCAGATTGACGATCCGACCAACATTTTGTATAATCGATTCTGTATTGTGTGTCAATCTCTTGCAAAATGGGCAAATACACAGGAAAGCATTCGATATTCTCTCCCGATTTCGATTGAAGCATTATAAGTTCCATTAGTCTGGGACTATCTGAAATTTTTATCGGTTCGGCCAGAATTCTCGCACCAATAAAGGCCAACAAAAGAATGAATACTTTTAAAAACATTTTTTCTTGGTTGTTTGTTGGAGTGAGAAGTTCTTATGGATCAAGGAAAGACACTGGCTACCTATTTATACCGCAAGTTGTCTGAGATTTATCAGGGTAACTTACCGTATCGGGTATTCCTCTGTTATCAAATATACAAGTGTGCAAATAGGCAAGCAGAATTGGTAGCTGGTTGGTCATGTTGCCTTGAGGTTGTAAATTATATTAGCCATCCAACTTGAAATTCATTTGTTCATTGTCCATTGTTATCAGAGTCAGCAAATCGCTGCTGAAGTGGGCCAAAATCTCAAATGCTATTACGTCATGGCAGAAATTGTATAAATAATAACAAACTTTTACGTAAAATTTATGAATGACTTAAGTTGGCGTTTCACAATATATATTCGATTGCTACCTTTACTCATGGTAGACAGACTTTCATTTCGATAAGCATCAATATATGTATATATATATATATCTTCAAAAAATAAATATATTTCTAAAGGCGCGTATGAGATTGCTTTATTATTTTTAGCATAAATCATTTTTTTAGTTTTATTGCTATACTAAAAAATTCAGTAATAATAATTTTACCTATGAGATCTTTGTTAATTTTTTTTTTTTTAATTTCCAACTTTTTGCTTTACTTGTTCGAAATACAGTAGATTCTCGGTCAACGAACACAAGAGGTTTGTTAAGACTTTTTCTTTGGGATGCTTTTTCCCAAATATCAAATATTACATATAAATTGACTATATAAATGTGAATCCTTTCCACAACAACTAACAAAACATCGAATACACCAAGTATTTGTTATTAGAAAAATAATTTATATTTCAATTCACAAGTTAAATCTAAATAAAATAGGATTTTTTTTCTTTCGATAGCTTAAGAAACTGTTTATTCAATATAGGCAATATAGAAAAACTATCGAATCATAAGCCATGCAATTCAAATACCATTTGTCAAGCAATTTTCCAGTTTTGACTCGGCCTCATTTCGGTCATTGGAATAGGTACGATAGGCAGAGGCGTAACACGCTTCGGCGATAATGTCAATACGGCGGAAATCTTCAGCGATTTCACGAGCCAATTGAGCGCCATCAAGAGTTAAATTGTTCAGTGGAGTGGACTGCTCGGCACCCTAGAAAACGTTCAAAATGATCGATCATAAGTACATATAGGAAGTAAAAAAAATTCTCTTAAATGTACTTACAATTGTCTCATAACACTCAAATACAACCTGGGAGCTACCTTCTTTTTGCTCACATTCCAATAGTGGTCCGCAAATATCTTTGGCATTGGATGATAGATTGTCTCTGGGTAGAGTATAGAGTTCCTCGATTCCATTAGCTCCCGATTGACGATCCGACCAACATTTCGTGTAATCGATCTTGTATTGTGTGTCTATATCCTGGAGTATAGGCAAATACAAGGGGAAACATTCGATATTCTCGCCCGATTTCGATTGACGCATCATAAGATCCATAAGTTTTAGATTGTCAGACATTCCCATTGGCTCTGCAGACCGTTGAGTGGCCAGAATTGAGCCAATCAAGGCCAGCAACAGGAAAGTAAATACCTTTGACAACATTTTCGTTCGAGGAGTAACAAACTCTTATGTGTCAAATGAAACGAATGCTCAGCTATTTATACTTGAAACAGATTTCAGATGCCAAACACCTTTTAAAAAAATGTCGCGTTGGCTTTTGTTATCAGACGTTATCAGATATTAAGGTACGTAAGAACGGATGCACGGCAACGGCGTGAAATATATGAGGATCGTAAATTTTGTACGAATTCAACCGAAATTCGTAGAAATCAATATCACGTTTGCGATCTACTAAGTAAGAGAAAGTTTTGCTTGGTCTAGTCGAATTTGATTTAAGTCGATTTAACAATTATCAGCTTTAAAAATGAAAGCGTTTTGATGGTCTAACAATAGATTAAAAGATTCTAAAAATAGTACAATCGACTTGAGAGCCTTTTAGTAATTCCCCTTAGGGGGAATTCTTAAAGATATCTGGCATTGTCTTATTCATAGATCGCTATTTATTATATCGCCTGTGTCAATTTGTCAAATTAATCAATAATTATGACCAGCCAGATAAAAAATTTCCTTGAGTATTTAACAATTTGGGGAAATTTGTTTTCAATTCATTTATTTATCTGTGTGATTTTGATGCTTTTCCAGGTATTCTCCTTTTGAATCAATCAATAAACTTTTCCACACAATAAGTTCATACTACTTGAGCACCCCAAATCAGATTTTAAGGTGTTTCCTGCTCATTTCCATTGATTTGCGAAAAGCCAGACATGAGCCTTAAAAGCCATTTAAATATAAAAGAATATTCAACATACATTTCTCAGTTAAGTACCAATAAAGAGGCTCGACGAATTTTGCGTCAACTTCAGCAAATAGCCCAATTAATATTGATAAAGATCGCGTCATAGGTTAATCGTCATTCAGTTGCCCAGCTATTTAGTATTATCACAACCGATTAGAATTCCGTTCGGAAACGACAATATCCGCAATAACATTTGATAACCCAACTCAACGGGACATTCCCTTATAAACTTTTACAACTAGTATTCCCTATAAATAGTCAGTGGCGAATCGTAGTTGTTCCATAACAATTTGACACTCCGTGAAAGCTAGAAACATGTTCCCAAAAGTATTTACGCTTCTGCTCTTGGCCTCCATTGGCCAAATTCTGGCTGATCCTTCGATTGCTTCGAATCCAACAGGAATGACTGAAGATCTCAAGCTAATGGAACTCATGATGTATCAATCGAAGTCGGGAGAGAATATGGAGTGCTTCTCTGTGTATTTGCCCATTCTACAAGAGGTAGACACACAATACAAGATCGATTACACCAAATGTTGGACTGATCGTCAATCGGGAGCTAGTGCAATCGAGGAACGTTATTCTGAGCCCAGAAGTAACCTCTCGTCAACTGCCTATGACATTTGTGGCCCACTCATGCAATGCGAACAAAAGGAGAGCCAGACTCAGAGCGTGTTTGAGTGCTACGAGAAAGTTGTAAGTAAAAAGAAATTCCTATTAATTCCATTATCATCTAATTATTGTCTTTTTCAAGGGCACCGAGAAATCCACTCCACTGAACAATCTAACTCTGGATGGGGCTCAATTGGCTCGTGAAATTGCCGAAGATTTCCGCCGTATTGACATTATCGCCGATACTTGCTATGCCGAGTCATATCGCACCTATTCAAATGATCGAAATGATGCCCAGGCGAAATTGGAGGATTGCTTGGCAAATGGTATTTGATAGACAACGAATCCATTATATTTATGTGGGGTTGGGTTGGCAACGCCGAATGGCCAGACCACCTCAAAACAGCTGTTTAACGACGGAAGGCAAGCGATCCATATGAGACGAGGTGGCAAGCGACCCACAAAAACGACGATGTGGCAATGCTGCTACGAGAAGACGAGGAAGAACTTTTCAAGACGAGCCAACGACGAGAAGACGTGTTTTAAAAAAGATGTAATAAAGACGAAAGACGGGTTCTAAAAGAAGTAAAGAAGTGTTAAAGACGAAGAGGTGTAAAAACCTAAAGACGAAACAATTACCATTCAATTCATTCAATTTATAATTACTAAAACCTAATTATAATCTAAAATAAAACCTATTACCATTTAACTAAATATAAATTAAACGGGATTACTTATTTCTACGGAATCGGAACCTAGTCCCACATTTATAATATAACTTACTAATAGTTAGCAAACGATGAACTAATAAACATAACGTAACACTTAAAATGTTTCAAAAAATAATTCTGTTGACTCTTTTGAATATTGCTTTGGTATCCAAATTTATTTAAGCAATTTCAGTTGGTAAGAAAAACTTACTTACAAGTACTGGAGGAATAAACTTTGCTCAGAATATATACATATATTATATCCTTACTAGGACAATAATTCAGGCATCTTACGTACAATTACCCAATTAGTGTCTTTCCACAAATCTTTTGGAGATTTCAGACACTTGGTAAATAAATTGACAATTATAATTCGAGGTTTAAGAATTTAACAACTTTAAGCTATAAATAATAATTAACATTATCAAATATCAATAATTTTATTATCATGTCATTTTATTGGTTCTAGTTTTCTAGTTTATTAAAGTTATAAAAAGGTTCAAAAACTTGTTTGTGAACATTAAGACAATTTATTAGGATAATTAAAGAAATATAAATAAAATTTGTTTTTCCAACAAATTGCAGGAAATTCAGCCTCGTTGAAAATATTCTATTCTTGTTGAAAAATAAATTCCTTGTACTTGGTACCACATTGTAAACCCAAAACCTTGTATTTCAGCCAAATGATGAGAATTTGAACAAAAAGTATTCGTTTTGTTCACGTATAAAAGAGAGTATTTTATTATAATAACATAACATTTTTTTATTGTGCTTTTTTGATCCTATTATTTGACACTTTGCTAATGAATGAAATCTTAATATTTAACTCAGATACCATTTGCCAAGCAATCCTCCAATTTCGCCTGGGCATCATTTCGATCATTCGAATAGGTGCGATATGACTCGGCATAGCAAGAATCGGCGATAATGTCAATACGGCGGAAATCTTCGGCGATTTCACGAGCCAATTGAGCCCCATCCAGAGTTAGATTGTTCAGTGGAGTGGATTTCTCGGTGCCCTTGAAAAAGACAATAATTAGATGATAATGGAATTAATAGGAATTTCTTTTTACTTACAACTTTCTCGTAGCACTCAAACACGCTCTGAGTCTGGCTCTCCTTTTGTTCGCATTGCATGAGTGGGCCACAAATGTCATAGGCAGTTGACGAGAGGTTACTTCTGGGCTCAGAATAACGTTCCTCGATTGCACTAGCTCCCGATTGACGATCAGTCCAACATTTGGTGTAATCGATCTTGTATTGTGTGTCTACCTCTTGTAGAATGGGCAAATACACAGAGAAGCACTCCATATTCTCTCCCGACTTCGATTGATACATCATGAGTTCCATTAGCTTGAGATCTTCAGTCATTCCTGTTGGTTTCGAAGCAATCGAAGGATCAGCCAGAATTTGGCCAATGGAGGCCAAGAGCAGAAGCGTAAATACTTTTGGGAACATGTTTCTAGCTTTCACGGAGTGTCAAATTGTTATGGAACAACTACGATTCGCCACTGACTATTTATAGGGAATACTAGTTGTAAAAGTTTATAAGGGAATGTCCCGTTGAGTTGGGTTATCAAATGTTATTGCGGATATATCGATCATATCTGGGGACTTAAAGTTTTGCTTTGAACTCTAGTCGAAATTCATAGAACACATAATCATATAAATATCTGAATTAGAGGAAATGATTGTAGTGCTATATTTAGAAATTATTGAGGAACTTAATAAAGATTTACCAATGAGGAGATCTTTATCAGTATTAATTGGGCTATTTTCAAACATTAACCCAAATTTTGTCAAACCTCTTTCTTGGTAGTACATTGAACGAAATGTTGATTATTTATTATAGTTTAGATGGTTTTACTTTTTTATTAGATCTTAACTTATTTTAAAACCTTGTAAGGCAGAGAAATGAGGCATTTCCGACACCATGAAGTATATATATTCATGATCAGCATAAAAAGTCGACTGTTTATAGCCATATTCATTTGGATATTAATACTCATATCGTTAATTGAAGAGCTTCAAGAGCTTATGTATAAAAAATGGCCGAATGGGCGACTAAAACATAAAGTTTCATAGGATTAAATGAACGAAAACTTTGAGTATCTCAATTTCACTTTGAATCAATTTCAATCAGATCAAATGAACATAACTCATGCAGTTCTCAGTATTTAGTTGAAAGTTTTGGTTGGGGGAATAGGCAATCGCCATTTGTCCAATTTCTAAAGTAATATTCAAGTTATAACTGTATTTTGTTGTCATTTGAAAAATAACTCAATACTAAATTTTTTCATCGATTAATCATGTTCTAGTCTGAACATGTGAATTTTTAATTACTTCATATCAAAGAACTATTATTATACGAAAAGGGTCCATAAAAGCTGAGCAGAATGCCAAAAAAAGGTAGATAAGAAAAGGCTTAATCGATTTTTCTATGAGGAAGTATAAGAGCGTAATAAACTTTGCCTTCTCGGAAGTTAGATTCATTGAAAAATCTTATCGAATATTCAAATAAAATAAACCTTTGATAAGCTTTTGTTCGACTAGACCAAACAGAACTTTCTCTTTTTGGACAAAATGCTTTAACAATTAACAATCAGCAAATCTTTAGAGGAAATTGCAACATCCGTTATTGGGTTCTTTAGTTTGCTTTTTCTATAAACTTCTAGAATCAGGTTTATGTATAAATAGCTGGACACAACTTTCATTTGACACATAACAGTTTGTTAGCTCTTTGGCAATCTATACAAAATTGAAAATGTTTTCAAAATTAGTTTCTCTTCTGCTGTTGGCCGCCTATATCCTGGCTGTTCCTATATCCTCGAAGCCAACAGGAATGTCTGAGGATCTCAAGCTAATGGAACTTATGATGTATCAGTCAAAATCAGGAGAGAATATGGAATGCTTCGGCGTCTATTTGCCCATACTTCAGGACATAGATACCCAATATACTATCGACTATACGAAATGTTGGACTGATCGTCAATCTGGAGTAAGCTTAATCGAGGAAACTTATTCCGAGCCCAGAAACAACCTCTCAGCAACTGCCTATGACATTTGTGAGCCATTATTGCAATGCGATCCCCAGCAAAGTGATACCCAAAGTGCCTTCGAATGCTATGAGAACGTTGTAAGTGTAATCGACTAATTATTCAAACTCCTCTTTTCGTTGTCTTATAATCTCCCTAACAATTAAAGGGTACCGAAAAGTCCAGCACTCTGAACGATCTAACTTTGAATGGGGCTCAATTGGCTCGTGAAATCGCCGAAGATTTCCGCCGTATTGACATTATCGCCGATGTTTGCTATGCCGAGTCCTATCGCACCTATTCGAATGATCGGAATGAGGCTCAGACGGAATTGGAGGACTGCTTGGCCAATGGCATTTGAAATGCAATAAATCCAATTCGGTTTAAAACTTTTGTATGGTTAGCAAAAGATAAACTCCTTCAAATAAACTAAGTTTAGAAACCAAATAATTATTTTTGTGTTTTGGCAACTTTCTTGATATTTGCTAAGCTTTTGTTTATACCGAAGCTATATATAGGTATATATAGATAATAGGATTTATATGATCTAGCTTCCATATATTAGACCCATTTCATATGTAAGAAAGACAAACAAGTTTTTCTCACTATTTCTAAGACGTAAACTTTTTTAACCGATCGTCCCTTCTTCCAGCTATATCTATGTTGAAGGCTTCCGATTCGATGTCTGTCTATAAAATATCAATAAATGAAATGCAAATCCCTACACAATTCTTTAAAGCAGTTACCTAGTTTATATCCTTAATATAAGTATAAGTAAATTTAGGTATAATTAATTAAGTAATTTAGGTACCAAGTAATTTAGGTACCAACACAACTACTAAAATATAATTCTTGATACACTTAAAGCGTCACATTTAGCACAATGTTTACTAGCTAACTTTATCTAAGGTATTTGCAAAACTCTTGATAAGTAATTGATTAAATACGGTTTATTGGCCACGACCTCTTGTAGTAAAAATTTGACATTGTGTAACATAGGTCAGGGATTAAAGCAAGTGCTCTGAATCGAATTGTTTTCCCCTTGAAAGAAATTAATAAGGACATACTAACACTTACCCATGACGAAGAATTTGGTGAGTCTTGTCAGATTTTTAATATCGAGATTTTACTGTTTACTGATTTCGGATAACGATTAGCCAATATCGGTATGATATATCACGATTGATCGATTTTTAATGTTTTTTGATTTTAGTTTTTGATGGGACCAATAAACTCTAATTTTATTCGCACTTTTTATTTAAATTAAAATAATAAAATAGAGAAATTTAATTTATGATAGTTGTGCCTGTTTCGGAAAAACCATTTGCCAAGCAATCCTCCAATTTCGCCTGGGCATCATTTCGATCATTCGAATAAGTGCGATATGACTCGGCATAGCAAGAATCGGCGATAATGTCAATACGGCGGAAATCTTCGGCAATTTCACGAGCCAATTGAGCCCCATCCAGAGTTAGATTGTTCAGTGGAGTGGATTTCTCGGTGCCCTTGAAAAAGACAATAATTTGATGATAATGGAATTAATAGGAATTTTTTTTTACTTACAACTTTCTCGTAGCACTCAAACACGCTCTGAGTCTCGCTCTCCTTTTGTTCGCATTGCAGGAGTGGGCCACAAATGTCATAGGCAGTTGACGAGAGGTTACTTCTGGGCTCAGAATAACGTTCCTCGATTGCACTAGCTCCCGATTGACGATCAGTCCAACATTTGGTGTAATCGATCTTGTATTGTGTGTCTACCTCTTGTAGAATGGGCAAATACACAGAGAAGCACTCCATATTCTCTCCCGACTTCGATTGATACATCATGAGTTCCATTAGCTTGAGATCTTCAGTCATTCCTGTTGGATTCGAAGCAATCGAAGGATCAGCCAGAATTTGGCCAATGGAGGCCAAGAGCAGAAGCGTAAATACTTTTGGGAACATTTTGAAAGCAACCACCAATCGTCAAAGAAGTTACAAACTATTGTGATTAAAATGAATTCGTTTTCCAACTATTTATACTGAAAACTGATTCCAATAGCTTGAGAGGGAATGTCCCGTTTGCTTCGGGCGATTAAACGTTATCAAATATCAACTCACGTTATGACGGATATTGTCGTTTCCGACATCAACATATAATCGAATTTCATAGAATGCGTTATCACTTCGCGATCTGTTCAAGAAGAAAACCGATTGCATTGCTGATTATATTTTACTAGTAATCTGTAAAGTTTAATTAATACGCATGACGCGATCGATAAGGAATTTGTGCGAGGGTATTTGCAAATATTTATTTAGATCATGGTTAACTATTATATTTCAATTTATGGCATTTTGCCAGTTATGTACAATGGCATTCCAAATGCTCTAATAAACATATAATAGTGAAATTTGAAAAATTAATTCTTAATAAGCTTGATAGTATACGGTTTGGATAAGATATTGAATCTTTTTCATATGTTATTGAGGTATTGAGCTAATTTCTAAACTCGTCATAATTTGTAATCTACATATAATAACTAAAGTATCATCATTTTTGTTTTCATATTCGATTGAGATCATATGTATCATTAGAGCAAAAAATGTGTAGAGCTATTTTGTTATAGGCTTTGAGCAAATAGATAAGTGCACTGCTCCAACGCCAAAACAAGTTGGGAATTTTGACACGATAAGGCGAAAAAAGAAAAGTACAGCTTTTACTTTCAAGCTATACAAAAAATAAAAAAAAACATATTCAAACAACATGAAAAAAATGATTTCTAATCGCTTTATAAAGTTCTGTTCATATTTATTTGACTTTTCTTGTGAAAAGTTTTATAGTTTCTATTCGTAGCATATTTAATATTCAGTTGCTGGAGTTGTGTCCGTCAGGCCGTATTTCAAGCAAAATTCTAAGTCGTTTTGTGCCTCAATACGCTTGTTCGAATAGACACGAAGAGCATCGCCGTAACATGCTTCGGCAATAATATCAATACGGCGGAAATCTTCGGCGATTTCTCGAGCCAATTGAGCGCCATCCAAAGATAGATTATTAAGGGAATTGGACTTCTCGGCACCCTTGATATGACCAGCGATGATTAGATAGATCAATATATATATTAAGTTGGATCACTATACTTACAACATTCTCATAGCATTCAAATACGCCCTGGGAGCTACCCTCTTTTTCTTCGCACTGCAAGAGTGGTCCGCAAATGTCGTAGGCCGTTGATGAAAGATTATCCCGGGGCTGAGTATAACGTTCCTCGATGCCACTAGCTCCCGATTGACGATCAGACCAGCACTTTGTGTAATCGATTCTATATTGTGTATCTATGTCTTGTAAAATAGGCAGATAGACGGGAAAGCATTCAATATTCTCTCCAGATTTCGACTGATAGACCATAAGTTCCATCAATTTCAGATTCTCGGACATTACTGTCGGTTCGTCAGAACGTTGACTGGCCAAAATTGGGCCAGTGAAGGCCAACAATAACAGAGGAGCGAATACTTTTGGCAACATTTTTAAGCTAACACACAAAATGATGAAGGAGCAACAAATTGCTATGATTCAATTATAAATCGCTGCTACCTTTTTATACCCAAAATAAAAACAGATTTCTGATATTTATGATGGAAGTTCTGCTTATCAATTGGTTATCAGTTTTAATGCCATGGACAACGACATTTAGAATCTTTGGTTGTAAATTCGATGAAAAGTTTCAACAAAAATTCGTAGAAATCATTATCATATCGCCGTCTATGCATATAGAAAGTTAACTTCCAAAGCAACAGGCATCGGACGTAGTTGGACCATATACAAAATTATTATACACATGTAAATATTTCGAACTGAAAAAACCAAGAACTTTACATGTATTGAAGCCATCTAACGGCGGGAAGTTGCAACACGGTAACAAAAATCAAGATTCGAAACACAAACCTCGACATTTCTGAATAAGTAAAATGAAAAAGACAAATTACACAGTTACAAGTGTTTCGACTTGAGTAAAGACATAAATAAAAAATAATACTTACGGATTTACTTACTTTTCGCTTATCTATTAAGCGCGATATTTCAAAAATTTGCGTGACTGTGACTTAACTGAAAATTACTATCGATAGACAAGAACGACATCAACCCTGGGGAGTATTCGAACATGTTCGAGTTCGTGAGTTAAACATGTTCGATATTGTTTTTTATCTCGCTTCGATTTTTGTTTTTAAATCAATACAAACGTAATCTATTTAAATTTATTAAAACAATTCGAGGCAAACATTAACGACATGTCCATTAACGTATGACGACGACAACAAATACATCTAATACGATACAACAGGAAAGGAAGCAGGAGAGCAACAAACAAAGAAACTTGGTGACCACTTGACCAAAATGGCGAGCAATGTAAGTGAAATAGGGACTAACATTTTATAATTAATTTCAAGAGACTAATAAAAATATCAATGTAATAGACAAATAATACGGCAAGCTCTAGCTCTAACAATAATGAGGAGGAACAGAGACGCATATGGGTGGGCAATCTGGATGCACGAATCACCGAGTAAGTTAACCCGTCTGTTGTTTGTGCTCAATATAGTTGTTAACCTTTCGCCTTCTTTTGTCATTTATCGGTTTCAACTACTCAAACTAATGCAAAAATGCGGCGCCATTGAAAAGTTCGACATGCTCTTTCATAAGGGCGGTCCCCTAATGGGTCAATCCCGTGGCTATGCGTTCGTTACCTTTGCCCAAAGTGATGGTGCAACTCAGGCTCTATTAAAATTGGATGGCAGTCAGGTAGGCAGTCGTTCCATTGCAGTCCGTCTGGCCAAAAATATCAAATATGTAAGTATAAAGAAGTAGTAAGAAAGGGAGAGACAAATTTTCAATGCCACTTCACTTTTACCAGGATGACCTGCAGAAACCCAAACCACGTCTAGAGATACCCGCCTTGGGTACTGGCCGACGAGAGGAGAAGATAAGCAAAACAGAAGCCATAAGAGCTATTGAGGCTAAACTGAAGCTCTTGGAGCGACAAACAGATGATAATTTGGAACTAAATACCACTCAGATGGGCCTTGGCATGTCCCATTCCATGGGTCGTGGCCGAAATGACCAGCATCATGGTCCTGTACCTTTCATTCAACGTTATCAATTCAACAAGGAGCGCGAGGAACGTGATCGCAAGTCATCAAAATCTTCGGCTCCCTATCATAGACAGCAACGACCTAATCGGAGGCGCTGAAGTTTTGCCATTTGACCAGACGTCAACACAATCAATCCGCACTCATCCTCATACCATTAACAATTAATTTATTACAAAACAAAAAAAAAAAATAAGTAACGAAACCAAAAAATTGATATTTTTTGTTATTTATCTATTTAGGAGCAAATATAAATTTGCCTCGCATTTTTTCGGGCAACGGCACTGTTCCAGGGCAAGCAATCTGCCCAGGTATCTCACAGATGCAGTGCCGATCACAACCATAGCCAAAATTGGCAGGATTATCCTTACTCTCGGCCAGACGCGCCTCAGCATCCAATTGTTCTCTATGAAAAGACGGAAGATTAGTAGGAAACGGAACATGAGGCGTCATCATCATTGTTTTGCTTACCTCGTCTTGCCAACCACCTTGACCAGATGATCTATTATGTCGTCATGTTCCTTGCCATCAATATCGATGAGCATATCTCGTCCATCCTCAAAGTAACATCTCACAAATGGCGATGGTGTCATATTCTTAAGCGTTAGCACCTGAACCTGCGGATTCTTGAACTGCACTTGTGGTATATTCCAGAAAACAAACTCTCTGCAAGATGTTTATAGTGTCACCAATGTAAATTTATTAACAAATTCCATCTTCCTTCGCTGCTCACCTGGCTCCCGCATGATGTTCGCCGTATGTGTTATAATTCACACTGAATATCCGCACTTTATCCTTGAGAACTAGTTTGCCAGCATTTAAATATTTTAGAGTACGGCGGATGGGTTCACGTCCTTTCATAAACGGCATTTTTGCAGAAGTTCTTATTCAACTTTATAGTAAAGGAATTAAAATATTAAAATCAACAAATTCGTTTCTTGTGTAAGCGGCAAATTCAGTGTGACCAGCATTTGGTTTTCGGAGCAAAACCTATCGTTACCGACATTATCGGAGCGAACTTATCGTTATCGACATTATCGGATCGAACCTATCGTTATCGATATTATAGGAACAAACCCATCGTTATCGACATTATCGAAGCAAACCTATCGACATTAGTGGAGCACAGCGTTTGCATTTAAAATAACTAAAAAGTGTCATTATTTTCTTAAACTATATCAAACAATCCAATTTCATCGTACTATCTGTTTGATATGAGCTGGCGGTCATCGAAGGGCACGGTTTATTAAAAAAAAAAAAACATTTAAATTGTGGTCCACCCGCAAGCAAGGTGGGTTGACTAAAGAGGAAGCTGAAGACTGACGTGTAGTTTTTCAGTTTTATTATTTGTTTGATTTTCCAACTGATTATAGGTTAAACAGTGCTCTTATCATAATCATATAAATACATAAAGTAGCAAACACTAGCAGTATTAGTTCCGCGAATCCTAAGATGGCCACAACAACTGAGACGCCAACTTTTGCCGATATTTCGGCAAAATTCACCAGCGAAACACTCGATGAGATTATCCAGAATGCTGGCGGCACCAAGCATACCTCCTACAAATGGGGTAATGGAGGCAAAAAGGGCGATTCCTATTTGAGCAAAGTCTTCCGCCTGTGTGTCTATGGTGTCAAGGAGCCCGAGGGCAATGAACTGGAAGTGAATGTTATCATTAAGGCTATGCCAGATAATTTGCATAGACGACGACTCTTTCGTTCCACGGACTTTTTCCGCAATGAGATACACTTCTATCAGAAAGTGGTGCCAGCCATTGAAGCCTTCCAAGCTAGCCGCGTTCCGAAGCCCAAAAATCCGTTTGTTGAGTATCCCAAGTGTTTAGCTGCCCTATGCGATGGTGTCAATGATTTCATTGCCCTAGAAGATGTTGGCTTCCGTGGCTATCGTGCACCCAATCGGTAAGAAGATGAACCGAAACCAAATCTCCATTTAATTATAATTTTATTTGGTTTCAGTCAAAGTTACATTTCTCTGGAGGATGCCCTATTGACAATGCGTTCACTGGGTCGTTATCATGGCGTGGCCTTGGCATTTAAGGCATTGGATTCGGATAATTTTGAAAAGGCTGGCAGTTCATTGGAGGAAACCTACTATGGTGAGCATACCAGAGAATGGTATACAGGATTCCTTGCTCTGGCCGAGAATGTGGCTAGCGATGCAATTGCCAAGACCTATCCGAATACAAAATACGAGACAATAGCCAATAATTTCCTGCAACCTCAACTCTTTGATGATCTAATCAATTTGGTTTCCACCCGCTCCAAATTGACCGTTTTCGGTCATGGTGATTGCTGGACACCGAATTTTCTAACTCATTACAATGCCGAGGGTAAACCGGAGAAGATCATAATCATTGATTTTCAATTGGCACGTCTTGCCTCACTGGCCCTAGATGTTACCTTCTTTATATACTCGTGCACCAGCCAGGCATTGCGTGAGGAGCACTATGATGAACTATTGAGGGCATATCTGGAGAGTGCACAAACATTGATCACCGATTTGGGTGGCAATGCCGAGGCGATTATCAATTGGGATACCTTGCAAGAGGAATTGCGTCAATTTGGTCGTTTCGGTTGCGGCATGGGCATTGAATCGTTGCCCATGTCTCTCATCGAAGACGATGAGGTGGCCGATTTGGATGGCATTGTTGAGAATGCTGTACTCACCGATGTTTGGAATATAACACCGTTTAAGGAACCTGCCAAAAGTCAACGTATTGCTGAGATATTCAAGCATGCCATTGATCAGGGTTATCTTAAATAATTATTCTCTTTTTATTCTTCTACCCATATCAAATACTGACAATATGAATATTTGTTTTGCAATACATAATGTACCTTAAACTCTTTAGACCATGTGTCGAATAATGTATTCCAATTGAAAACTTTTTTGAAATTTTGTTTATATGATTTTAAAAATAGATAAATAAAATGTGATATTCGTAGATTGTATTTGCCTCAACTCAACATAAATATAGGCAAAACATATTCCAATCAATTTTCAGACTAAAGTTTCATAATCAATATAATTATGTAACAATTTCTAATCACTTTGTCAACAGAGTAATCTCAATTTCAAGTTAATCAATAAGATTTATAATCAAAAAAAAAAAAACAATTATCTGTATGTACATATACCTATGTATGTATGTGTGTACATTGGGGAAAATGTGAATGAACTTAATATAAAGGACTACAGGCAATTGCCCTCATGCAGGACACACCAATGGGGCGTAACCGCATCGGCGTGTATACCACGGGCCAATAGACGCTCACGATAGCGATAGAAGCGTCTTTGGGCCAACAGGGCTGAAGATTTCGGATTGGACCAAAGTCTTTCGGCAGCAGCTCCAGCACGTGGCCAAATGCGGGCCTCTGTAAAAATGAAGAATGGAATTACTCATTCCACTAAACACTCGTACATCCCTTTTTGTTTGGTCTTACCCAATGAATTTTGATCAACATATTCACTCCACATGCACACCTCACCACCTAGCACTTGATCTTTGCGTGCTCCTGAGGGCAAGGCATTGCCATAGACAGTCTTCCAATTGTAATAGTTGGTTGAGCCCCAGAAGCCATGATCCAAATACCAAGCATCCTTGGTGGATAACAATATACGATAGCCCCGCTGCAAGAGTTCCCGATTCAGGGAATCTGCTGCACTCACCCATGTTTGGATAATGAAACGCTCTTTGGGTAGAAATTCCTCAATAGTTTTGGGATCTGTCAAATGACTGGACCATAATATCACCGGTTTTGGTTCTTTATTGTTTGGATACATGCGCTGATTGATATCATCCCAGGCATCGAGATTGCGCTGATGGAATTGCGCCCATAGGCGCAGGAAGCTCAAAACCCCCAAATCATAGCCTCGGGATATCATTACATCGATTATCTCTTTGGTATTATTCCAGCAGGGTAAGAATACCTCATCGCCACCCATGTGTATGGTCTCCTCGGGTGCACCCAGTTCGGCAATATCTTCGAAAATCTCCTTTAGCACAGCGTACATGTGGTCATTAACGGGATTAAGCTGACCACATGGCGGTTGGACACAATACTTTCGCCATGGCGATTGATTCAGGCATACGGATATATTGCCCAGACCGGCGCTGGGACCCCATTGCCAGCCGTTGCCCGCATGGGAGGGACCATCGATTTCGATCAGGACACGAATGCCCCGGAGACGGGCATATTTGACCAAATTGACAGCATCCGCCCGGGAATAGGTTTGTGCCTGGGAATAGGCCCCAAAACGTTGCATTTCCGGTACACGGGTTATCTCTAGGGGAAAACTATGTGTGTCCACCACATGCCAATGAAGGACATTCAATTTGGACGCGGCCATGGCATCTAGAGTGTTTGTTATATACCGCAATGGTAAAAAGTTTCTAGAGGTATCGAGGAGCACACCACGATGTGGATAAACCGGGCGATCTGTTATGCGTGCCGCACTGACCAAAAGCAATCCGTTCGTAAGGCTTCCGGTTACCAAATTACTCAACGTCTCGAAGGCATGCCGTGCCCCATAAACTGTCGGCGCCTTTATATCGACAAATGTGACTTTGTCTGTGGTACGCACAACCATCATATAGCTCTCATCCGTCGTCCAGTCCAAGAGCAAGCTATTCGATTGCACTGTACCCTTGACAAGGACCTCCTTACTGCTGGCCAGTGTGCAATTGCGGGTACATTCTTTTAGCAAATTGCTAACGAACAATCGATTCGTTTCGCGTAAGAACTGTGTGGTCACATCATTGGGGGCCACCACATTGAAGCGTACCTTCCATGGATCAAAATGGACCCGATCATGCGATAAGGAGCACTCATCCCCAGTGGGCATTGGCCAAATGGATCCATATTTCCCACACGATAGACGGCAATCGCGTTGACTTTCAAATTGGGGCGACAAATATTGGACACCCGCTACTTTTTCATCTTCTGAAGTGCAAATATCCGTTGAACTGCACAGCCATTTACTGAAATCGATTCATAAAAAAATTTAAAAATTATAAATATTTACTCGGAGGACCTTTACAACTACAGTAAAACATGGTTTCAACGTCCAATAGAGTGAAATGGTAGCTTTTGATGCCATAAAGCAGATACATTCAGACATATCAGCCATGTCCATTCCGTCCACAAAGACTATAATAGCTAAATAGATACTTTAGATTTAAAACGTTTTCTTGTTAACTAAGCGTAAGATTTTGTTTGTTCCAAAGATTACGCCCCTTGTAATTCGAAGAAAACTAATCGTCACTTTTATATTTCTTATATTAATATCTAGCAACATACCAAATTTAATAGAAATCGAACCAAAAATAGCAAAGTTATGGGTGAAAATGTTTCTCAGGGCGGAGTTGGCTGTGGCTTGTAAGAGTGAGCGAGATAGCCTATGCTTGCTATGCATTAATTTTGAATTTTTAATGGGTCGATTCTGACCGTGATCGATTGTGACCGATCATCCGAATTCCGCCAAATGTACTTTATATTTAGAAACTTTGTATATAAACTTGTTTTTAATATTGTGTTTAATTACATTATACTAAAAACAAGTTTTAAATACAAAATTTCTTGCAAATTACTCAAAAAAAGAAACAGACAAAGGGAAACGTAATTCATCTATTTTATACCCTTTTCTTGGGGAAGTTATAAACTGAATTCTCATAAAAAAACATATAGTCACAATTGGGAGAAAACCCAAAATTAAAAGTTTTTAGTAAAACAAACTAAAGTTAGCGCGGTTTAAATCTAGCTTCTTTAGGTTTGTCAAATCAAACTTTCCCTTAAAGTTAAGTTCTTCGGTTTTATATACAAAATTTTCTATATAATGAATTTCGGATATAAGAAAGTGTATTTATTATAGAGATTTTCATACTGTTGAATACAGAGGTGGTCACAAATTGAAGACTTTTTTTTGGATTTAGTTCTGAGATTTCCGGCTCCTACGGAACAGTATGACATAAACTTAATGTTGTAAATCTGCCTCGACCAAAGGACCAAAAAATTCCCTTCCCAAATTTAGAATTTAAATAAAATTTTCTAAAAACGTTCTAAAAACCTGACCAGAACTGTACATGCATATGTATGTAGTATATTATATTCTGTGTAATTGTATTTGTATCTAGTTCCCCTATGTATGTACATATACATAAATAAATATATGTTAGATAAAGCAAAATACTTCCTTTCTTGTTGAGCAATAATTTTAATTTAAAGCTTATAAATGGCATTCATTTGTTTAGATGTTTTTAAAGTCATATACATATGAAGATATAATAATTTTTTATGTTTCTGATTAGTGTGGGTTCTAGGCGAATTATTTTCATTTGAATCACTTCATTAGATTTGCACTAAACTAACACTTAGTTTTTTAAGAGTTTTTGGTTGATAAACCTTTTCTTTGGCCAGAAATCGGCATATACTATATATAATATCAATTTTTCGCGCACATATCACAGAATTTGCATATCAATCAGAATTTAATGTGGTTCCGGTTTATGATTTCACTTTCAATTGTTAGCCGAGACACAAACCTTCTGCCGCTGATTCTATTGCTGGACGTCTCAGAGCTATCGTTGGCATATGCAACTGGTGCAAGTGCAGTGATTGCTGCAGCTGCAGCTGTGAGGCAGAGAGCACTCCAGGCACCCCAATGATAACAACGTTTGTAACTGGTCTCGTCGGGCATCTCTTTTCCTTTTAAACGTTTGGCCTGCAAATTTCTAGCTATTTATACTCCACAAAACTCTGAAGTACACCCACACAGACACACACACACACACGGACAGTTGATAAAGAAAATGGGTGAAGACAAAAAAAGTAAATAAAATAAAACAGAAAAGAAAAGTAAAAAGAAATGCAAACAAATCAAGGCGAAACTAAGCGAAATTTCACTTGCAGCCTATCGCATGCAAATGGGCGCAGCACAGAAATAAAACTGAATTAAAATTTGTGCTGCAAAAGCCAAGCTTATCGACAGAATTACTTAGACACAGCGAGGCGATTCGGCACATTCAGAGAGAGAGAGAGCGAGAGAGAGAGTAAGGGGGAGTGAGAGTAAGAGAGTGGAGCGGATCGAAATGAAGCGGCATGAAAATGAGCGACATCGGGCAAAAGGGAAATGGATTGTGATTGTGACCAGGGTCAGACTTCGAGAAATGAGGGCTTCTTATCAATTGAAAGTACTTTCCAAAAGTTTTGAAAATTATATTCACAGAAGATCCGTCAGTTCAACCCTCCCTGAAATCGTGTACATGCATATGTATGTACATATGTAGTGCGTGGGTCCGCTTAGTCCGCCCCTGTATATGTGTGAGAGTGTGTGCCGCTGTTTTTTTTACTGTTGCTTCTGTTGTTTTGGATGGTCACTGTTGCTGCTGACAAAGCTGCGCCTCCCCAACTGTCCATTGGCATATGTATATGTACATACATACATACATAAGTCGACTAGGGCGACCTGAAAAAAAAAAGCAAAACAAAAAGCCAAACGATCCACCAAAATACGAATAAAACAAACCAAGCAAAAACAAATACCCCAAACAGATGATAAAATAAAACAAAAACAAACAACTTAAATTTTATATATGTATATATAATACATACATGTCTATAGTAATTAAGTCTGAATACTTGTACTTATAATATATAATAATAATATAATACTTATAATATATGTTTCTATATGTATGTATGTACATTTATATTAAACTTCCCTAATCCACCTTTCCTTCACTAGAACTACATATATATATATTAAAATGAGTTTCAACTCAATAACAACAACAGAATAGTTTAAATAGGTCTCAGACTTTGATTATCCTATATACATACATACATACATCTATATGTATGTACATAGAGGCATTTAAAGCTTCCGGCAATTGCAATTCCATCAATAAGATAAATGTTTACAGTAATTAATATTCAATCTGTCAGCTGTTGTCTGTCCCAAGTCCAATTATAAAACAATCTGTGATACCTTTTTCTTTTTAAAGATCTCATAACGTTTATTAAAACAGTTTCGAGTTTGCCCTTTAAAGTATGCAATAGACAATCAAAGTGCTTTATTCACTGTAAAAACGCAGCTAGAAAAATGAGTCGGCTAGAAATATTTCATAAACGTCATAGATAACGGTATATAGGATTTAGAGCAAAGCAAACGCGTCATTCGTTTCATTTTACTCATTTGAAAAAATGAGTAATATTTTTTTGGAAAGAAACCCCATATAGTATGTAAGCTGTTTAAATTAAAAAAAAAAAAACAAAATTCCCGCCAAATTTAACATAATTTCTAACAATTGCAAATCCACAAACTTCTTTGTTATATCAATTAATTCGTACACATACTTAAAAATAATTATTAGTTATTGTAAGAAGCCTAACAAGAAATCATTCAATCGAGTTTTTCGTTATTAAGAGGTTCGATAAATCGAGGTTTTATTTCACTTATGTAAATACAAATTCAATGGACATTGCTAATCTATAATGCTGTCATTATTATTTAGCCGATGTTGAAAAGTCATGTTATTCACAGTATTTTGTGTACTCAAACGTAACCGAACGAATAATTGATTTATTTTTTCAACAAATAAAATGTGCTCTGCTCCAAGTTGTCTAAATTTGCTGTTTGAAAATAATTTAGTTGAAGTTTGGGTAAGAAATTCTTAAACAGAGTTACGAATTTTTGAGATTTGATTTCACACTTTCTTTTGAGCAACAGGTGCGCCACAGTGCTGGCAGAATAACATGCATAGGTTAGATAAGTCACGAGAAGGGAATTTAAGGGCTAGAAGGAAAAAAAGTTTACTGGAATTATATAAGATTAAAAGGTATGTAGTTTATTGTGATTTCTAGATTTTTAGTTGTCTTAATTTACTTTTTAGTCATCCCTCGTGTAAGCCATCAATATTGATAATCGGTCTACCCATTGAAAACAAGTTGAAAGCAAATTAAAAAGTACAAAAAACAATATGTGGGCTATGGGGTGGGTGTGTGTGTGTGTATGTATGTTCTAGAGCATTGTTGATTATTATTTGATTGTATTCATACACACACACAGACATTTATATACATATATATATATATATAGTTCTTTTTATTATTTATCATTATTATTATGATTTTTATTATATGTATATTTCAATTCCATTTCCATGTGCCATGCCATGTGTTGTTGTTGTTTTTGTTGTTGCTGTTTGTGTGTGCGCTTTTGTGCGCATTCAAATGAATTAT
The DNA here is from genome assembly GCA_018903935.1 of Drosophila insularis. Lineage (NCBI taxonomy): Eukaryota > Metazoa > Arthropoda > Insecta > Diptera > Drosophilidae > Drosophila > Drosophila insularis. The sequence continues at coordinate 13,513,381 of JAEIFP010002303.1, read as the reverse complement.
GCTATAGCCCCGTCGCCTTGGTCCATTGTTGTTGAACCCATCCACCCACCCCTTAAAAACCCCCATCCGCCCAACACATGTGCCCTGTGTAAGTGTTTGTGTGTGTGTGTGTGTAAAATTATAATAATTAAAAAATGTGCAAAGCGTTGCTGTAATAGGGCAGCAGAGTAGGAAACATAAAAAAAACCAAACAAACCAAATCGCAACCAAAACCCACGACTTAGAGATGAGAACAAAAGGCAAAAGAAATTTTTCCATTGAGAGAAACTCACATTCACATTTCGAGAAAGAGAAATATAATCCATATAATCGATTATAAGTAGCCATTTATACATGTAAGTATTATGGGCTTCCAAATAAATTAAAGGGTCTTCCTAATCATCATTTGCACTTAATGCCTTACACTAACCTTTACGAATAGCGAAATTTTTCAAGTGTTTTTGAGTGATTTCCATTGTTTGTTTCTTTATCTCTGATAACAGACAGATAAATACCTCATTTCATTATCTCAAAATCAAAATCATTATCTCCTCATTCGAATGGCATTGCCCACAAACGAAGGAATCCCATTTGATACTTAAGATGATCATATATTTTTCAATATATTCTCTGCATTGTCCAATATAAATATCTCCAGGGCGTTCATTTATTTATTTACAAGAGCTTTTTAAATATTTTAACAAACTTTGAAAAAATTAACTTAACAAATTGTATTAGTCAAAACAATATAGTGCTAACTCTGATGCTGTAGAATGCTGAAAATTTGTTTAAAGTAATCAATAAGCAATCTAAGAATTAACATTTCGAAACAAATAAACGAAATATTGGAATACAGACAATTTAAAAAAAAAATTACTAAATATACATAAATCTAAAAGCTTGTTAAAAACAACGAATATATTTTAGCCTTAGCATACTTTAAGGAGATATGGAGATATATTATTTACATTTGTCCTTTAAATGAGGACCAGGATCAGGATTTTACCTTTTTTAAATATTTCCAAGAGCTTCAAGTGTTTAATAAGAAACTAGTGTAAAAACTATTGATAAAACTATTAGAAACGGACTAGAATTTTTTATATTTACACTTGCTATAATACTTATACATTTAAAAGTGAAATTTAAGAAAACAAATAACTGTGTAAATTGAAAGATATATGTATGTTTTTCCCCAATTTAAAGAGTTATCTTTAGACTTCTTATAAGTGGAAATAAAATAAGGTGCTTCTAATAATGTGGCAAGCACTGCATTTTTATTGAGATTGCGAACATTAATGCCTTTTCTTTTAAGTTTCTTATTCATAACAAACGTTTTTTTGCCTTCGTATTGAAATATTTAGATTTCAATAAAGTAATGCAAACACTTTCAACCAGTAATCTTGTTTTTATAACCATTTGGAATATGGAAAATTTCATGCCCTCATCTCTAATCTCTCATATTTAAGTGTGTGAAGAAAAAGAGTGTGCGGATAGACACACACACATGCGAGTCAAATTAATTTTCTCAACTTTTTTTTGTTTCATTCTATGCTATTTTTCAACCAGGATCATGATTATTATAATGCAGAATGTAACGATGTTGATGATGATGATGATGCTGGCAATGTGGCAACAAACTACTTCAACTACGCTTCTCTTTACCATGTCGCTCTAGGACAATGCAACAATCCAAATGCAGATGCAACTGTGAGTCGTCTCTTCCGTCCGTCGCTACTGATTATGATGTTGATTACATTGTGGTCACGCCCACGTCTCTCAGTCTGCCAGTCTGTCAGTCGGTCTGTCAGTCTGTCAGCCAGTCAGTTAGTTTGCCCCGTCCGTCATACTTTCCAAGCCCAAGCCCAAGCCCAAACCCGAACCCATCTTGCCACATCTCACTCGTTTTTGTTTTCTATGGGCTTAGAACAATGCAAGATTAAAAAACTGTAACAAATTACAAGCAAAAGCGGCAAATAAATTACAAAAAACAACAGAAAAGAAAACAAGTTAAATAGAAGATGAAAAAAAGAAAACAGAGAAGAAAAAAAAACAAGAGAAAAGTTTTTCACTCGATAACTAGTTATATGATGATGGCCATCAAGTACTTACATTTTACACATGTGAAAAATAGAAATCGAATTAGATGCCAAATGAGAAGTGTACGAAAATTTCATATATAGATATACATATATATATTAATTGGCACCCATTTCCTTATTATAGATAAAAAGATACAGAAGTGGAAATTAAATGAAAGAAGGGATTGAGGGGAGAAGTTTGAGCTTGATTGTCAGGGGAACTGATATTGCCTCTAACACTGGACTTGTTCAAAAAAACAACAAATCCCCTAGTATTTGCCTAATTTTGATTTACACATAAACATTTAGAAAACTAGTAAAGAAAAACAACAAAAACTTCTTTCTGGCTCTATTTCATTTGCGATATAATACAAAATCCAAAGACCTCAACTTAGGGCCTTGAACTTCTATATCAATTCAATTGTAGGATAATCAAATCAAATAACAAAAAAAAAAACTCAAAATCAGAATCAGAATTAAGCAATTAATTAAAAAGCTAGAGAAGAAAGAAAAAAAAGAATGGAAAAACAGGAAAAAAAAAAACACAAAACAAATGCAAAATGCAAAAATAGAACCATGTGTGTAAAAAACAACACAACAACAAGAAGAAAAACTTTGCACAAATTAAAAATAAAAAAAAAAAAAAACAAATCTAAAAGCAGCAGAATCAAGTTAAGTTTGCTACACACCGACTTTTAAATACCCTTATTAAATTAAGATTTAGATGATGTCCTCCCGGAGCAATTTATGCCACTATCTCTCTCTCTGCCTCTCTCTCCAATTCAGCTATATTTATTTCAATTATACAACAAAAATTTAAATTATTCAAGTAATCAGCCAAAATTGTTTCGGACAAATCGTAAACTGAACAAAATTTGGGTATTTTGAGAAACAAAACTTGGAAATAAAATATATATAATATAATTATAATAATAATATTTAAATTCCTTATGAATTTTATAAAATTTTTTTTTAAATAACAAACAAAAAATTTAACAAAACTGAGTGAAATCTCGTCTAACCTTTTCATCATCTAATTAAAATGTTGCCTGATCCCGAAAAGCTTAAGAGAAAGACACCATTCAATATCCTCTATGGCTTATTACTTAGCCAAATCTTAAATATAATATACCCCATTTCAAAAGAAGTGTATTAAAAAAAAAAAAAAAAGAAACCACCGACCGGACTAACATTGGCTCTTCATTTGATTCTCGTTGTTCCTGTTTGTTGGTGGTACTTTTTCTATCTACCTCTCTCAGTCACTCGCTCTCTCTCCCTCTCTATGTATCTGTCTATCTCTTTCTTCTTTTTGTTTCTGATTGAATTGAAAACATTTTATGCATTTGATTTAATCAAAAGAGAAATAGAATCTGAATCTCAATGTGAATGTGAATGCAGGCAGGTTCAGTTCAGGGCATTGAAAATGAAATGCAAAATGGCATTCATTCATGCAATTTGCATTGTTTTGTTGGTGGACGACGACGATGACGTCGACGATGACGATGACGATGACGATGACAACAAGAGGCAACAGCAACAGCCTTTGCCTCATTCCCTCTCCCTTACTTTATCCCACCCTCCCTGTAAAACGTTTAGCCAACCGCCGCCACCTGTGCCCACCCACTCAACCGACCATCATCATCGTCCTCAGAATTGAGGGTCGGAACTACCTTCAGCTGTGGCTTAACATCTATGCCCTTGCGTAAGGCCTTTATGACCGATTAGATATAAACTTTTGTGTCGCTACACATATTACATAAATATAAGAACAAACAATGAACCATTGATGCTATAGACCTAAAAAAAATGTTGTCAATTTATAACGAAATATAATTAAGCAATAACTTTAGATTTTTCACAAATATCGCATGGACTTCGCTCAAAAATTTACTCAAAACTCTTTGATTTTCAGCCAATTTGAAATGTTATCGATGAGAGATCAAGAAGTAGATCAAGATTGATTAAAAAATGCAGACTTCATTTTTTTTTTTGAAGAAAACAAAAAAGGAAGTATACATTTATGCTTTGAGTTTATATTTTGGCGTGTTCGTCCTGGATGAAGCAATCCCAGATTAGCCTAAAACCAGAATTAGCAAATGTTAAGGACTCTTAAAAGATTTTCAATCACTAAAGGGTTGATTCATGTTCGTTCATTTGCCAAAGCGAAATAGGTAAGTTAACATATTTAAAAAATTCTGTAAAAATTTTTAAAAACTCTTAACTGAAAATCTGTAACTTTGACAATATTGTGATGTTTTTTTTTAATGCTTTTTTTCATTAAAATTCATTTGGAAATGTAATATCAGTCAAGCAAATTATCAAGTTATCCTTTCAAAGGAGAGAAAAAATGTCAGAGGAAGGCCAAAGATTCCTTGTTTTCATTTTCATTGAGTCAATTTTTGGAGTATTTGAAAACTTCAATCCGTTTTAAACTCTCGCCAATTTAATTTTGTGTCAATTTTTTGTCAATTTTCGTAAAATATCATCATGATTTTTTAAAAAATCGAGTGATTCGGATAGTCGAAATGGCATTTTAGAAAGTACCTACTAAATTGCAATTAAATTAAAAGGTTAAATTTTTGAAATCGTTTAAAAATTTAAAATTGGTCAAGGACAGTCTGAAAAGAAGGCAAATTAACCATAGATATTTCATTTTTGAAATTCGAAAAGAAAACATTATTATTCTTCCTTTTTGACCAAATTTTATTCATGTCCTTAATTAATCACTTGGAAAGTGATTTTTTAATTTGTAATAAAACCCTACAAAAAGAGTGGTTATTTATTTTGTTGTTGAGTTTATATACCCATGTCCGTCCATCTGTCTGGCTGGATCGAAGCAAACTCCTTCTAGACCGTAAAAGCAACAGAGAATTTGAGTTGGATATCTCAGATTAAGCCGGATCGAACCACTATATCATATAGCTTTTCATAGACACGGTTAGTCAATAATATTCTGTCATTTAAAAAATTTGATGAAAATCGTATGTCTATTATCTCTCATAATCCATTCTGATTACATGCTGAATTTTTTCTTGGTATATACATATATATGTATGGAATCCAGAGCTGGAAAATCTCTGTAAACGAGGCCCAAAGTAGATAATTTTGTGGCTTAAACTTTCTCGGCTAGCGGGGGACCCCAGATGTGACTTATACTGATGTACAATACATTTAAAAATTTGTTCAGGCAAAATCCATTTTTATGAAGTCTTGGCTGTACCTTAGTCGCTTGAAATTTGTTTTATCGCAATCAAGACTATAATTAAATATTTACCACATATGGTCAGAAGATTAAGGTCTCAGTCTAGCCTTTGGGGAAGGGAAGAGGAGGCTATCTTCTTTTACTTTTTAAGTGGTCGGTCATCTCTTCTCATGCAAATCTGTCTGTCTGTACGATAAAGCATTAATTAAATGAATTTTGTGAAACATTCACACAAACACACACACACACACGCCTAGTTAGTCAGTTGGGGCAATAAAATGTTTGCAATATTGAAGATTCAATCAAAATTTTACATCCAAATAAAATGCATTTATATTATTGGCATAAAAAGAGAGCTGCAAATGTTTCTAAAAGCTAAAGGAGTTGTGGGCGTGGCAGAATGCAAATGCAATCAATATAATTGATGGCATCGTCAGTTACAATATACACCCACACATGTGTGTGTGTGTGTGTGTGTGTGTTTGTATGCGGTCTTTCGACCTGAAATCGTTCATTGCATATTCCATTGAGACCATTTGAGTAAAAATAAACAAAATAAATATCAAATGCATTATAATTTATAAAATTGATTTGTAAAAAGCATTTAACAGATTATTTTAAACAACAACAAAAATGAAACAAAAAAAAAATAAAGTTTTAAACATTTTAATACGACAAAGCAAAGTTAACTCTTAAATGTGCAAACTCATATTTTTGTATGAATTTTTTTTTGTACTTTGACTCACAAATAATCAAAAAAATGTTAAAAAAAAAAATACTCAAAATTATCATTTGTTTTCAAGAATATTTGAAGATGTGGAAAATCTAATTGTAAGATAAACTTTATAGTTAGTCTAAATTTTTGGGATATTTCTAAAGTCAAAACTTTATTTTTAAAAAGTTAATGTTCAATTTTAGGCATATCTGTAAACTTGCTGATCCAATTTTCATATTTTGGAGTAATAAGAGTAAATAAATCCGCGGCAGGAAAATTAGGAAATTTTCCTAAGTCACAGGTATGTAACATTTTAATAATTAGGCAATAATTACCACTCCCAAAGTCAATGATAAAGAAATGTTAGCGTATGTGTGCCATTATATAATGTATTATCTTATTAACCAAACACCAGAGACTCTAAGTAGATAACCCAAGAAGGTATAGAAACTGCAAGAAAGCAAAATAATATAAAATCATAATATTAAATTGTTAATATTACAATTCGTGGGTTTAAAGGGGATGGGCTTACTGTGTGTGTCTTCGAGTATCTGATAAATGGCAAAATATGGCCTAATACAGCAAACAATGCTAAATATCAATAGCAAAAATATTGAAAAGAAATATTGAATATAGAAAAGAAAAACGAGATATAATTAACAATTCAAATTGTGTATTCAATAACTTATCATCCAACTAACAATAATCATTGTCGGGTTTAAAACATTTTCGTAATTTGGAATCCTGAGCAAAGGCTACCAAGAATTAATAGACCTATGATCAGGATAATCAATATAAAATATTGCAACTGGATTGGATGTTGCAAGTATTTCTATATCAAACAAACTGATGTTCGATTTATAGCCATATCTTGGAAATCGCAGTTCCAATAAATGGGAAGTATGAAGCCTATCAAACAAGTTAATCAATAATTATTCCTCATACCAAAATCTCTTAAAACTTTAGAAGATTTCGAATTTTTGATATTTTTTTAAGCTTTTTTGCTATTGACATATTATAAGGCATATCTCTTATTTAAATGTATGTTTAAAGTTGAAATTTAATTTTCATTCCCATCGAAAGAGTTTGCTTTTGAAAAATATCGTTGATGAATTGCCTAAGCTATAAAGCATTTAAAGAAAAGATTTTTTGTTGAATCCTTAAAATTTTTTAGAATTTTTTGAAAATGAATTTTAATTTGATAATAATATATTTTACGTTTAAGTGATTTTTATGAAAGAGATGTATCTAATGTCTTGAGTTTCTGTCATTTTCTTCATCTGGTTTAATCCGGTATTATAATTTTGGAATAACAGTTGAGCCTTACTTTGAATTGTTTATGTTAAATACTTTGAATTATTATTAATAAGTAGAGGGTTTAATCTTAAGTTAATTTCATGTTTTATATTATCTAATTCGAGGACTTTCTATTATTTTTTTAATGCTCAAATGTGATTTTATTATTACGACTTTTTGGGAAAATTAGGACAAAATATACACTGGTTGCCATTAGTTTGACGCCAGCTTCTTTTTAGATTCTTTTCTATCTTCTTAAGAATTTCTTGACTTTTCTGCAAATAGAAATTAAGCTCATTTGATATCTTCTATTAGCTTCGAGTTTAAAATATTAAACAACTTAGTTTCCCGAGCTAGTAGTCAAACATTCTATATGGGAATTAAGACTCAATTGTTAGTCTTGAATTTGTTGTTTGGGGTTTTTCTCTCTTTTGCCTTCCTGTCCATCCGTCTATGTATCTATGTAGCCTATCCTATCCCATGCTGTAACTGTATAAATGTATGTAAAGACCCTTCCCTGTCTAGTATTTGGAAGGCGCCAACATAATCAGTATAACAAATGAGATCCTTGTCGACAGTTGTTTGCAGCTTTTGTGTCAGTGGCATCATCATCATCATCATCATCAACATCTTCATCATCATTATTATCATCGCAATGAGTGAGAAGTGTATAAGGGAGGGGGGGGTGGAGTCTTTTGAGGGGTTTTGGTATATGGCAAGGTACTGTCGTTGTCGTTGTCGACTGTTGGCTGCTGTCGGCTCTTTTTGCCTGACGCTCTACATTGTTATTGTTATTATTTTTGCTGCCTTTATGCAATGTTTTGATTAATTTTTGCCACAGACCTCACCCCCGTGAACCCCCACCCACACCCGTGCTCTCTCTCTCTTTCTCTCTCTCTCCTTCATCATCTTCCCTTCCTTCGCGTGCATTTGCTTGACTGCATTTGGTTGGCTGGTAGAAAGGACGAAGGCAAGCAACAAACATAGGCGATAAGCATGGTTTTAGGTGCGGGAGTGGGTAGAGGGCGGGCATGGTTGTTGTCAGTAGGCGTGGCTGTTTTGTTTAGTAGTTTTATGGCTCGCCTCGCGGTAAACAATGAACACAACAAAAAAAAAAAAAACAAACATTTCTGCCACTGTGCATTGTCTCGCATTCTAAATCCGACCAGATGGGGGCGAGTGATGGGAAGGAGAGGGAGAAAGAGGGGGGGAGGCCGTTGGAGGTAGTGGGTCGGAGACGTTGTTGTAAGATTTAATAAATCAACATGGCAGCCAAAGACGAATGAGATTGTTGAAATTTCTGAAGGATAAATTTGAATCGATGACTGCAAATTGTTTTTGTTTTGTTGTTTTTTTTTTTCTGTCTTGTATTCCATATTTTTCCTTTTTTTTGTTCAGAATTGTAATTCAAAATTAGTTTCAGCATGAGACAGCTCGTCTAATTGGCTGACCTCAACTTTGAGATGCCCTATATATATGGGAGTAAATTGGGTGCCTTCTTACCTAGCAAAGGTAATGAAAACTGTTCTCATGAAGTACGATCCCAAATGTCCTGTGAAAAATGTGTTCATATATAACGATTTATCATAAAAATCTAACAACTAACCGATTTAAAAATAAAAATTGTATCTCTTTATTAAAACGCAATTTATCGCCGTTCTGGCCAAAAATATTAGATTCATTTTGCCTAAAAGTGTGCAACGCATAGAAGGGAGCAACTCCGATCAAGTATATATATTCTTGATCTACACGACAAGGCGAGTTCATATAGCCATGTCCGTTAATTTTTCCCTCTGTCCCTTCGTCTGGTTCAAAGCAAACTTCTTCAAGGCCACTTAAATTTTGCCTTTGAGCTTTTATATACTGCAGATCATTGTGTCCCACTGCCATAGGAACGATCGGTTAAAACTAACGCCTTTAATTAATTTTTTTGTTACTTTTCAACCGTTTGTTATTAAAATAAGGTCAATATATACTTTGTGATATGTGAAAAGTTTCCTTTTGCCACTTACATCAATTTTTTTAGTACATATTCCATTTTACTTTGGGCTGGGCTTCATCTCTTTTTCATACTTTGACTTGACAGAATCTTATCAAACCAAAAGTCATATTTAAGAAAATATTGTTAAAAATAAAAATAAAAAAGTTAAATTATCTCTATATACATATTATATACATATCGTGGCCTCCACTGACAAATCTTTGTAGAGATCAGAGCTCCAAGTCATCTCAAGTCTCAAAGGAAATCAGCAATGCAATTTGGTTTTTTTTTTTGTTTTTCATTCATTCAAACAGAACGTATTGCCGTTTAGATATAAAAGTCTACTAGAGAAAGAGAGGTGTGGGGGGAAGCGTAGAAGCAGCTAAAGATGTTGGTTAATTGGAATTTTTAATTATGATTTGTCAATGCAAAAGGGAAAACGAACACACAAAAAAAAAAAAAACAAAAAACAAAACAAGAAAACCCGCTGGCTTCGCCTTCAACTGTGCGAATCAACAAAGGAAATTTGTGCACAGGCAAACTAAGAGGCAGATGAAGAGGTTAGAGGTAGCCAGTTGATGGAGCGAACATTGGATGGATGGATGGTTGGATGGTTGGTTAGTTGGTTGGAGGCAAAGTCAACGAAAACGAATCTTACAAAGCGCATTACGCATTAAGACAAAAAACAAAAATTTTCTATAAATAATACTTCTCGGACAAATTGCAGAAACATAATATCTGCAACTTGTAATCATTTTAATTGGCACAATAATAAGCCATTTAGTCCCCACCCTTTCTCCACGACCCTCTTACCCTTACCCTTCTCATAGACAGAATCTCTCGCTTATGAAAATCATTAAGTTAATTACATTTTTTTGTGCAAAAAAACAAACAAGAGAGCCAGAGAAAATGCATTAAAACAAAACAAAAACAGAAAAGAAAAAAAAACAAAAAACCACGATATTGAAAGCAAATTTTAAGTAACCGAAGCGTTGAATACCCTTTAACTAATCTATAAAAGGAATATCTGTTTAGATAGTTTAAATCTTTTAAAGAATTTTTTTTTCTTCTATGTAGTTTCTATCATTACCCCATATTACTAAAGTCTCCAATAATTACAATAATCAATGCTAAAACTAGTTGAGAATTACAGACCAAAAATTGAGAACAAAATTGCCAAATATCAAAAACAATCAAAAAAAAACGACTAGACCATAGAAATATGAACTTAAAAATCAATTTAAATTCAAATACCTTATTTTTAAATCTGTCTGATTTATAATTTAATATTTCGATTGAAAGTTTATTTAAGTTCATAAAGATTTAAAATATTCGTTTTTGCGCCAATTTTCGAATACCTTATGCAAGGGTATCAAAACGAAATATAAAAACACAAAAATTATAATCAGCGCCACACAAAAGTACATGGTGCCAGAGAGATGGGACTAGAATGAACGAAAGTAGATGGGCAGAAGGCGTGGCTTAGACGCCTGAGCCTTTTTGGGGTCTGTGGGGTAGAAGAAGAAAAAAAAAAAGGGAAAAGAAAAAAAGCGTGCTTTTTTTTGCTGCTTCTTTTTAATAGAAACAACATGAGAAAATTTTTCATAATACTAATTGCATAGTCACAATGTCATTTTCGTTGAGAGAGGGAGGGGAGAGAGGCCTAGGGAGAGGGATGGGGTAAGGCAAGGCCTATGCCTATGGCGCTTGCCCGTGTTTCTGTCTGTCTGTCTGTCTGTCTGTCAGAGCTCAGTCAGAGAACGAGATGAGATGAAACTGAATTTATGCTAAAATGCAGCCAAGCAAAAACAACAACGAGCTGCACAACAGCCGAACGAGCAGCCAGCCCCCCCTCCCCGCTTCAACGATGCCCATCGCATCAATCCGGGCAACAAGGACCCAACAAGGACTACGACTCATCGTCGTGCCTGTCGCTCTTTCTCTCTATCTATCTCTATCTCTTTTGCTGTCACTGTCTCTGGCTCAGTCTCTGCCGCCTGCATTCCACAAAAGAAAATGAGTTGGAAAAAAAAGTAATTAAAAAAGGAAGCTGCAGAAACGCATGCGGTAATTCACAAGTCACAACGAAGTGCTAAATGTCCTACAGATCTATGTGAGAAAGAGAGAGAATCCAGTCTAAATGAGATGTTCTATAGATCAAATTAAATAACGATATTTTTATAATCTAAGACACGTTCGTCCAATCAGTGGCAGATCAAAAGCCATTGCTCCTGAAAGTATGCAATAAGCAGTCAAAAAGTCCCAATTTTTAAGCATTTTATCTATGACTTGTGGATAACAAACAAATTCTCTAAGCAAGGCAAACAAAAAGTTATAAATAAAAAAAAAATTAATAAATTCTTTTCCAGCTTATTGCTCTCAAACATATAGAAAAGAAGAAATGAATCTAAAATTTCCTCACCTCAAATTGTACTCGATATTATGCTGCAAAGTCGTATATAACTAAATAGTAGGGTAAAAATTGTGGAGCCTATCAGAGAGTTGCATTTCGACAGGGCCTGGAGGGGGGCATGAGAAGAGACCATGTTAATGGGAACTGGGTACTGGGGTAAGGAAAATTAAAATGCATTAACACAACGTAACAATGTGGGCAAATGTTAACATTGAGCGCTAATTTGCCACATGCCGTTGCAGCTTGCCTTTGGATATATATTACATATGCGAATAATGGAACATGGAAGAGAGGGAAAAAAGGGACAGAGAGGATGAGAGACAAAGAAAAAAAAACGAGTGGCATGTATGAAAATATAAAAGATATGTAGTTAGTATGTGGGAATATAAAGTCAAATTAAGAATTGGACTAGAAAGCAATTAGTTTTTGGACTTATTAAGTAAGCATTAAAAGTTCTCTTTAAGAACCAATATTCCAAATTCTAGGCAATATTACTTATTAGATTAAACTTTGATAAAAAAAATATTCAAATATTTGTTAAACATTTTTTGTGAAATTTTAAAGACCAACTTCAATTTTTACATGTTTTCTATAACTTTTAATCGCTTAATTCGCTTTGAAACAAAACCTTTGAGCTGTATTAAATTGAATTTGCATTATTGAGTGATATTTTTTAACAAAATGGAAGTGACAATTTAGGAATAAAACTTAACTCTATAACGTGGCTAAAAGAACAACAAAATTAAAATAACTTGAATGAAATAAATACAATATTAAATGAAAATCCAAGTGTGAGAGTCTTACTACAATGTTGAATGAAGATCCTCTGTGAAATGTTCAGTCATAAATGACTTCTTCTGAGTAAACCGATCTAGAAAAATGGGGAAAATATAGAAAAAGGAATCATAATTGATGGGAACTTTCTCAAACTTTTCAAAGCAAAAATATTGAATGTCAACAATATTAGAGGAGCATTTTAGTGTTGAAAAATTAAATTTTTGAACTGCATGTGGCATATCATAGGGGGCTTTCCCTTTATTTTGTTTACATCCTCAAATACGCCACCAAAGACATTTTTTTATATGCAAAATTATAGATATAAACAATAACAATAAACTTGAAATATAAAAGTTAAAAATCTAAGGTAATAAACAATGGAATAAAAAATATTATTTTATATATTTTTTATTATTTATTTTGTTGTACATTCTAAGAAATGCATAAATAATAAGAATTAATTGTTCCCTTTTTATCAGTCAGTTGTTGCAAAAAGTGTTGCCTACTTGCGGGATGTAACTGGAAAATTACACGTCAGACGCCATTTTGATTCAGTTTTTGCTGTTGTTCCTTGTTACTGTTGTGTTTGCTGTGATGCAGCCATATTAAATCAAAAATGCAGAAAGCAACATGAAGAGAAAGAGAGACAGAGTGAGAGAGAGAGAGAGACAGAAAGAGAAAGCGAACGCTAAAATAAATAATTAACAAACATGCGCGAATGAGATAGCAAAACAATAGAGCGTACTCACACTCTTCTCTACAGACACACACACACACACACACACACACACATACAGAGAGAGCAAGAGCAAGAGCAAGCTAGTGAAAGACCAATCAGCGCGACAAAACAATGGACACACTCACAAACACACACGTACACGTGATGGGATGATGGGAGATAGGTAGAAGGGCTCGTTGAGAAGGGGAGAGAGGGGATATAACTCCTAGCAATGCTCAGGTGGAAACGCGTTGCCTAATGAATTCCAGCAACAACAGAAAACAGCCCAGCATCAAATTACAAAATTAAAAATGGCGCTGAGGCCGCAACAGTAACGGTAACATTAAAATTATACTGCAGAAAAACCCCCGAGTGAGAGGGTGAGTGCTGACTTCACTTACTCTAACTGAATATATAGTGTGCTTTGATCTAGATCAACAGAAATCACCGATCATAGATCTTTATACAATGTATGTGCATATATAAATAGTAAAGTAATATATCTATAAACAAAGGTCTTATGATGCCTAATATGACTACAAATGAATATGAAATTTTAGAAACTAGCTTCCTAAAGGAATCTTATGGGAAAAATTACCTTTAATATTAATTGAAAATGCCAACAACCCAAATCAATAACAAGTTTCAATGATTACATTTTAGAACGCACACAAAGGCGGATATTAGGGGCGAAGAATTAAAAAGAATTTTGCCCCCAACACAATTAGTCTTGTTGTAGATAACTTTGAATTAAATTTGCCCCTCAAAGTATGCAATTTGCTAGAAAAGATTTTATTATTAGCAGCTAATTTATTGCTTTTCGTATGCCTTGCACCTTGAAAATTGTCTACAGGAAATGTTTGGTTTCAAGATTTTCTTCTCATTAGAAAATTCCATAAATATGTTTTATATTTCAAGAAGCGAATTCTTTGACTGTTTATGGTATACTTTTGGGAGCGATTTTTTTCGATTTTTTTATCAATATTAATTGTATGCAAGTCCGAAACACTTTTTAAATCGTGTCGGGAATTTTTTTAATTTTTTGATCAATGACCTAACTAAGTGAAGTTAGAATCTACTGGAAATTAATAAACAATTTAAATTAAACTTTCAGTTCTAACAAAGGTCAATGATATCTATAGTTATTCCCATTACTTAAAACTTAATAAAGTTTGCTGCACATTTAAGGATTTTTATATATCTTTCATCTCTACTGTCATTTGACAGCAAGAGCAATTCATAATTCCAAATGGGGGCCATAATTTTGATGAGTTTCTCATTATCTCATCATTATTCGCATCCTTGTTCTGCTAGGCCTGATGCCTGGATGCTTATGATGCTTATGGTCCACCCTCACAGCTGCTCTCGCTTATGATTGGCTTCGGCGCAAAACAAGTAAAATGAAATAAAACACAACAGGCGAGTGAAGGAGACGAGAATGAAAGGAGTAAAAGGACCTGCCACGCCTATTCTTCATAAATAATAAATAAATATAATTTCTAGCGCAAGCGCAAGGCAAGAAAAAACAACAACAACAAGAACAGCAGCAACAACAACAACAAAATAAACGAAACAATGCCATGCAAATGAGAAAATTACATCCCTTCATTTGTTTAACTTACATACACACACACACACATAGACAGAGACTTATATGAAGCTTGCATTGTGTTTCATCTTCATCACCATCATCAGCTGCGGTGGCAACCTCATTTAAATGCAAACATACCTCTCTCTCTCTCTCTCTCTCTTTCTATCTCTCTGTATGCACGTATGTATGTATATGTGTGCGTGTGTATGTGAACGGAGTGTTGCCCTATTGTTATGCTGCTCGACGTCGACGTCGCTGCTGGCAGCATTAAGTGATTTGAATTTTATTATTCACAGGTACATTTCTCATATACAAAACAATACACTGGCGCACCACCCAACCACCGAAGCTCATCCAGCCATCAAACTTTACACCACACACAGCCTGCATGGACAGTGGTTCAGGAGTCAGCCAAAGCAAAGGGACACACATTGCCAAAAATGAACAACATGTAAAATTGAGGAAAATTACCCCCTGAACTATGCAATAGCCAGTCAGTAATTATACAAAATAAACAAACTTTAAATAATGCTCATTTTTTATGAGTATTTTTCAAATGTCCTGTGGCTTATAAAATCGTTTGTGTACTTGTAATAAGAATCATTTTTTTATGGTACAAAAACCTTCCCAAAGTCCCTCTCATTATTATATCGAAAAGGACATTTCTTGACTACTTTAATGCATACTTTTAGGGGGCAAATTTCTTGAATTGCACAAATTTAGATTGACCAAATTTAATTAATTATCTTATGATTAAATAAATAACAATTTTTTTTCATAAAGCATCTGCTTAATAATAGAGTTATCCGATTTGTAATTACTTGAAGATTTGGAGATTTTGTGATAAAAGTTTAACTAATTCATTAAATTATTCTTGATTGTTTTTGATTTCAGTTTAAAATTAGGTTAAAATGCCCAATGCCCAAGTTTATATACCTTAATATTTATACATCTTCCAGAATTTTTTCCTGTAACTGAATATATAATGCACAGACAAAATCTTCAAGGTATCACTCGGTAGTATTAGGCAGCTGACAGCGCTGTCGGCAGGGCCGATTTATATTAACTGAAATTTTGGGATATGATATTTTATATCAAAAACCATTACATTAGTAAATTTCTTAGGAATACTTCAATTCTTCCAGCTATTTTTCGTTTATAACTAAGTGATCCAGTACATAATTTCGCAAAACCCTCTGCATTGGAATAAAAATGTTGAAAAGTATGCTGCATTTTTTTTCCATTGCTTTAGTGTTAAGCCACTGTGCGCTACTCATACATGCAATCGCATTCGCATCCGTATCCTTGGCAAAAACAACGTTTATGAGGTTTTTGTGCTTGTGCCGTAATTTAACGAAGTCAAAACGAGAAAACAATAAACCAACCAACAAACGCAGCAAATGCCAACGACAGAGCGAGCTAGAAAGAGAATAGCACGGAAGTAAAAACAGAGAGGGAGCAAGAGAGAGGCACAGTAAATGAAAGAGAGGGCGCTTGCAACGAATGGGAGAATGCTTCAGAGGATGCGCAACGTTATAGAAGTTAGAGCGAGATGGTAAAATCATAGGAAACAATATGAAATAATTAATAATAATTATTGTTAATCAGAAAATTAAAGATTTTTAGTATAACAACTAAAAATAAAACAAATTTGCAGACATTCTTGTCCGAAGCAATACAAAAACCCGAACGCCTTCCGTTCGCAGGCGCAGCTTCACACAACTAAAGGCACATGCACACACACACAGACATACAGGGAAAAGGACGAGCGCATCCTTGTGCATAAAAGCCAAAGGACATTGCCTGCATTTTCACAGTCGCTGGCCAAACGTTCAGCTCGAAACTTGAATGCAAACGCAAGTAGAATTTGCCCTTTGTTTTGGCGGTTCTTTAGAAAATTTTATTCGTATTCGATATTTTATTTTTTGTTCAAGTGAGTGAGTTTGTGTGTGTGAGTGTGTGATTAGTAACTCAATAACCAAAACTAAACAAAAACAAAAATAATGGCTGGACCTTTTATATCACCTTTACCGGGTGATCTGCTTACGGAATATATGTTCGGTCGTCGAAGACAGCGAAGAAATCGTACAACATTCACGCCACAGCAATTACAGGAACTGGAGGCTCTCTTTCAAAAAACCCATTATCCTGATGTCTTTTTGCGCGAGGAAGTGGCCCTGAGGATTAGTTTGAGTGAAGCACGCGTTCAGGTGACTTAATAGAACTAGTGAAAAGATTAGAAACGAGATCAAAAAACACTTGCTGGACAATCCAGATTTAAATCCTTTCTAAAAACTAGTCAAATTAAAAAAGCTGAATCTGAAAATCCTTTTAGAAACTAGTCAAAAGTCTTAATTCTACAAGAAAAAGAATAATAAACTAAACATTTTTCAGTCATATGGCAACTTAATATTAATTTCTTAGAATCATTTCCATTTTGTCTTGATACTCTAAGCTAAAAGCTTTTTTGAGTTCACATTAAATAATACTGGTCAATATTTTGGTTTGAAAAGTACCTCAAATTTGGATATTTAAAAGAACAAGAAATACATTGACGTTTCTTGTTCTTCAAAACGAATAAAAATTATCTCCATTGTTCGATAATTATAAGGATTATTTGTAAAAGGATTTAGAATAAACTCAATTCGGCACTTTGTACAACAAAGAATTATAATAAATAATTTAAAACAGATGTTTAGTTATTATAAAATCAGTAAAAGCATTTAAGGGCAATAAAATAACCAAACAAGTTCTCATTCGATTTTGTACTTCAATTCAATAGATTATATCCCTTGAAAAAATAAACAATTGTCCCCACACACATGTAGATCTAAGGCTATGAAATGGGAGAACTTGGCCCATTAAAGTATGCAATAGGTTGGAAAAGTGTATATTGTTATAAACAAATTAATGAATTTTCGAGTGCCTTGTGAGTTTTTAAATGTGTATACAGAATATTTAGGTCAAAACTTTTATCTTATCCTTATGTCAGTTCAAAATATCCTTTTTGTTTTAAAAATCGAATTCCCCCGATTTCATAGCGCTAAGTCCCAGACCTGAGTGATCATAATCTTAATATCATTTTAAATTTAACAAATTTTAAATACTTGAATTTTTTCTGTTGTCAAAAATTTAGTTTTGAAGACTATTTTGTTGTTTTATTTATCTCGATTGTAGGTCTGGTTTCAGAATCGCCGGGCCAAATGGCGTAAACAAGCACGTCTCCAGCTTCTCCAAGATGCCTGGCGTATGCGTTGCCTCAGCCTGGGTACACCACCAGTTATAGCTAGTGGAGCCGGAGCTGGGACTACATCGGGAGGTAATACAAATGGCACCAATCGAAATCAAACGGCAGAGAATTTAACCTCGGCCAAGGATGATTTGGTCAATGGAGCAACAACGCCAAATGGTGCCAATTTTACCATGATGCATCCAGCATTCCAACAGCAGCAACAACAACAACAACAGCAGCAGCATCAACAAGCCCTAACACATCCGCAGCATGATAATAAACAACTCGTGAAAACCTATACGGAACTGAAATTATACAAGGAGTCAACTCATGGATTAGATTTGGGCAGCATGTCCGCCTTGTCGCCAGCCTCTGATGATGGTTCGGACGATGGTGGCGATGTTTCCGATGGTTCAGAGGAAATTGATTTAACTTCTGGTGCCTGCATTGACTTCTCACAGAGCAGCAAACTGCAGCAACAAAATCAACAGACAGCTGCCTCTGTGGCATCATCAGTAGCAACGGTAGCTTCTACTGCATCTACTACGACGAATGGTGTGCACTAGAATGGGATGGGTAATGGCGGGGCATCGGATCTATATAATGCAATTTATTTTGTTTAGCAATAAAGCTAAAAAAAAAAAAAAAAAAAAAAAATGTCTTGTAAAAAAAATCATTGGTGAATATGGTAAGCTTATAAAAATCGCGTTAGATTCAAATTTATCAGTGAACTGATTAATAATTTATGTGTAATTAAGGATCATATCTGAATCGACATACAACTCGCCAGATTGTTATAAGGTCTTTATTAATAAAAAAGGAGAATCTGTGTTCAACTTCAAATTTAAAAAACATATCCACACAATTGAAAGAGAAAGCTATACAAAATGTGAAATATTGCATAATTCATTTAATGCTAGCTTAAAATATCCAAAGAAGATAAACTTTTGAACATTTAAGATTTTGCGGTTTCAGAATGATACATTTTAGTCGATACTTTATCGATTAATCGATTTATTTGAGTAACATATGAGCCCCTATATATAAAATTAGGTGGAACCATTATTTTTTATGAGGACCCCTATTTTTTATTTCAAAACAAAACAAAGGCAATGCATTTGATGAACTTTGCCTCGTTCGTGCTCCTGGTCCTGGTTTACCTGATTAATAGCCATATAGCTGCAGGAGAAAATGCAACAGTGCTACCTGTTGTCCTGTGGCATGGCATGGGCGACACTTGCTGCCTGCCCTTCAGTTTGGGCTCCATTAAGAAGCTCATCGAAGAGCAGACAAACGGCACTTATGTCTATTCCCTGAAGATTGGCGGCAACATTGTCCTGGACTATGAGAGTGGCTTCTTTATACATCCCAATAAGCAGGTGGACTATGCCTGCAAACGTCTGGCCCAGGATAAGCGTCTGGCCAATGGCTACAATGCCATAGGTTTCTCTCAGGGTGGACAATTTTTGCGAGCTGTGGCCCAACGTTGTCCTGAGCCACCAATGCGAACCTTAATTACTCTAGGCGGTCAGCATCAAGGTGTCTTTGGTCTACCCAAGTGTCCAACATTGAGCACCAGTACCTGTGAATCCATTAGCAAGCTACTGAATGTTGCCGCCTATGAAGAGTAAGTGGTCCACACTTAAGTCCCCAAATCTAACTTTATTTAATTGTCGGTTTTTTTTTTTTGCTAACAGTTGGGTTCAAGATGAACTAGTCCAGGCCACATATTGGCATGATCCATGGCATCAGAATAGATACAGAACAAAAAGCACTTTTCTGGCAGATATTAATAATGAATTAGTCATTAATAAAGGCTATTCCGAGAATATTAATAAGCTTAAAAGGTAATTAACAGCAATCTGCTCACTCATTGGTTGAAAACAGTTGGAATTCTATTGTTAATTAAATATTATTTTTCCACAGATTTGTTATGGTCAAATTTCTAAACGATACCATTGTCCAGCCAAAAGAATCACAATGGTTTCAGTTCTATATACCCGGACAGGATCGTCTCATACAGCCTTTAAATGAGACAAAAGTCTATCAGGATGTATGTAGTAATCATTAGTTTATAGTTTATTATTAACTTTCTGCTTTCCTTTTGCAGTTGGGTCTGGACTTAATGCATAAGCAGGGTAAACTTCAATATCTTAGCACTGAGGGCGATCATCTGGCCATATCAAAGGAATGGTTTATTAAAAATTTAGTTCCCCTTCTATTAGACTAGCTTTATAACTATTTATAATGTCTATGTATAAAATCCTTATATAACTCCCCCCAATATATAGAGAGAACAAAAAACCAATTCAGCTTTAAACGCAACATATGTGTTTGTGTGTGTATGTGACATGTATATATACATTTAAATATATATTTATATATAGAATTTTGTTTTCAATTAAGATAGTTTTAGTAAATTCATTTTGTTTTTTTTTTTTCTTTCTTTTTTGCATACAAAATACTTAATTAAATCATGCTTTATATTTCTCCGAAATAATTAATGCAAGGCAACTGCGTGTTCCGACTATTAGGATTAATGTAGATATATATACGTATATATGTTTAGGCATACATACGTATGTATTTTATATATATATATGTATATAACGCTATGTACATGAGGCAAATAACAAAAGAAACTTATCGACAACCATAGTTAGGATATACGTATATATATAGTGGATAATTATATAGAATAGGAAAACACTTAGATGAAAAGTCAGAACAGAGACCCATTGGAGGAGGTTTTTTTTTGTGTCATTTTGTTTTTTTTTTTTTTATATGGTTTTTTTGTATGTGTCTTTTCTTTGTCTTTAAGCTTAAGCACATCATAATTTGGATTTCGGTGTTGTATTACGAACAAAAAAGGTTTCCGGATCCTTATGGGGACGTTGTATTTCACGATAATTATTCACTATCTTTTTGGACTCATCTTTGGGACATGATTGCAAATTGCGAAAGACGCTGACCTATAAAATAAAATATATGATTGATTACCATTTTGATGACGTTTGAATTGTATAAGATTAGATACTCACTTGTCCGCGCGATACATATATTGGCGTACGATAGATAATCCAAGTGACGGATTCAAAATACGGCGCCGTTGTCAGCGATCCCTTATATGTATAATAATGTTTACTCAACTCCTGCAGTCCAATCCATGATAGGCAGTCTACACAGAGAGATAAAGAGTAATCAAAGTAAATTATAATCGGAAATGTAATCAAAATGATTTATTCCAATCATACCGGAATCGAGCGATGCACTTGTATGTATCTTCTGGACTATCCTAATGCCTTCGGTGATTTTTTTAAATTCCGGGCAATCTTTCTCACCGCACGCCTGTATGAAAAACGCAACAACTGCCAGGCCATCGGGTTTATTTTTGGCCTCTGCAAAATCCTTATACTTGGCATTATAATGGACAGCATGAGCTTCCATCGAATACTTCATGCCTTCGAGTGTATGCTCACAGCCAGATTCATCTGAATCGGCCCAATGGAAATGCAATTGCTCAAATACATATTTATGCGTTTCCAATGCACCGCCAATAATGAATGGTTGTTGTTTTCGTTTACTAAATGTTACCATTGCCGATGTTCCTGTATTTTGTACACGTGCCACGCCCACTGGCTCCCAATGTCCATGATATTCCAATGGATCAACATCATCAATATGCTCGATGGCTCGATTACTTATCTCAATAGGCGATTGAACTGGCATTGCGCACTGAGTGTGTGATTATAGATTACTGATGATGATGATGATGCTTCAATTTTTTTGCCACTCGACGAAATCCTCCTCCAAATCGTCAACAAACTTCTGTCTAAACTGAACAAACTGTGATCACTCTATGTTATGTGTGCAACGGCGTATTGAAATTTCTTTTTCCTCAGCTTATAGACACGCCCGCGATCGTCGGTGCTGGCGTTGTCCAAGTGCTCGGCTAACAGCAGGAAAGCTTGCGGCGGCGACGTCGTGATGGCGATTTTTCTAATCGACTTCGGGGTGGTACTAAATAAATTAATCGGCCTTAAGAATGCCTGTCTCAAATGGCCACTGCAAGGCAAAAAAAAAAAAAAGAATGAAAGAAAGAATGAAAGAAAGAAAAAAAGAAAACAGTCATTATGTAGTTTACATTGCGTGACATTTAGTTGCTATTTAGTTTTGTTTGTTTTTTGTAAACTGGACACCAATAATAATAATGCAATTGTCAACTAAACCCCCACTATATATGTAAGCCCAAATACAAAGGGACACCGCCGCTCATTTCCCACCTGCGTGTGTTTGATTAGCCATTTGAGAAATTGATGTGCCAACCACCCTTCCACCCGCGCCCCCTTCGATTTCTTTTCATGAAAACGTCTTCATTACTAAACTTTTATTTTATTTGCTATACCCTGCATATACATGGCTCCATCAAAGCTTAATATTCACACTATGAAAAGCATTTACTTCAAAATCTATTAAGGGGTTATTTCTGGTTTGGGAAATTATTTTTTTTTTTTTTTGAGTATTGAGAGGGTTTCTTGAAATTCGAAATACTTTAGGAGATATGACATTGTTTGTGGGGCAATTTTCTCGTCTTGGTAGCAAACTTCAAACCCTTTTTTTCCAAACCCCTTTTTTTGAACTAGCGTAGAATGGCCACAATTCTGGTCCCGAACTGATTCATTTTATCATTTTCTTAACATTAAACACAATAACAAAGATAAACAAAAAAGAGGTTTTCAATTTTGAACCTTTTTTTTGTCAAAACAAAAATTTCAAAATACTGAATGATTTCGGGACCAGAATTACATCTATGCTGAATCTTTTTTAACAGCCCTCGTAATTTTTTTTAAAACTTTAAAACGGAATGCTCTTTACTAATGCTTTTTTAAGAATTTTTGCAATACAGACAGGGTATTTTATAGTCGTATTATTTAGCACACGCTATACATTTCATGTCCTTTTGTCTTCACTCCCACTTGTCTTGTTTGCTCAATGCTAATAAAACTATTTGCATTTATTGATTTTTACTTAAATTGCAAATAAGTAAACACACACACACATACACACAATGAATAGATAGGAAATACAAACAAATTGTTTTTTATCTTTCAATTATTTATCCATATTGTAGAAACTTAAGGCTTAAGTTAGTTATACAAATATCCTCATGGATACATGTATATAAGGTAATCTATATATTCGGGTAATATTGAAGTCAAGGGATGATAATGAAACAGTTTACCTGTGTAAAATGGCATAACGATTTGATACCATTTGCTTCTTTCCATTTACTCTTTGGTTTCTTATATACATACATATACAGATCAAATTACATTCTATGTAACTCTTGCCTTGCTATTTGTCATATTGCGTGTACTATGATCAATTTCTTTCAATTAAAACCTTGTGGTTATATCAGAATTTCTTATTGAAGTTTATATATGTATGTATGATATTTTCATCAATTAATGCTAAAATTTAATAACCAGACGAGTCATGGGGAAAGTTACTAAATTCTATTTAAAAAATATTTTTAATAGGTTTCAAAATTCCAGAACTTTTAAATGGTTATAGCAAAATAATACAAAATGCTGGTTAATATTCAAAGCAGATTTTCAAGTGGAATTAGCCTAGGAAACTTAACCCAATAGTGAATGGACGGGCTAATAAAAGCCAATAAATTTTTCTGCATAACTTAAAGTAAGCTTAGAAATAAAGTCAAACAATTTAACAATAAGAAATTTCGACAGGTATGTCCTTTGTATGCCCTTCCAGAGGGTATTATAAAATTGGTATATATGTATGTATTCTTGATCAGCGTGAGAAGCTGAGTCGAAAAAGCCATGTCCTTCGCTGCAAATCCACTTTACGCCGCCAATTTGAAATGAAACTTGTTATTTACAGCCTATGTGAGATAAAGTATGAAAATTGTCGGTATAAATAGATAAAGGAGTTGGACTATCTTGATGAAATTTACTCAAGAAATATCATATTTCCAAAATTCAAAAAGGATCGGATTAATAGATTACGACTCTCAGAAGCAACACTACATAAAAATTCTTAGATTTTGTTTGACTTCTTACGCTTTTTTTTTAGGTATTTTAAAATTCTAGTTTAATTCAAGACAATTTCAATCCATCAATCAAATTGTAATCAATTGAAATTGTTTTTCATTACTTTTTTTCTCTGATAATACTTTTTAAGAACTTAATTGCCAAATTGTGTGACACGAGATGCTTGTTTCCTTCATATATACATACATATGTATATTTATAGCCAAATCTAAATGGTGCTTATCTCAGCTCTAGTCTCGAGAATACATAAAACCCTTATCTTCACACATCGATCACAATCGTTAATCGAAAATAATATCATTCAAGCCGCGCAATCAACTCTTAAGCACTTAATGACCCCCAAACGGAACGATTATAGACAGATTACCGTTAACTAATAAATGCAACATGTATAAATTTAGCTTTAAGTAAATATGATTTTAATTGGCATTTTTATAATGGCCACGCACCTTCGAACTAAAGTATGCAAGAGACCAGTAAGTTAGTTAACTGCTTGGTTAGTTAAGTATTTTGGACAAAAGTCATAACACTTACTAAAGACTTATCGCTAATGGCAAAACGATAGGAACTAAGCCTCGATGGCTCTCCCCCTCTCTTGATTATAAATTTACGACAGACACTTCTTTAAAGCATTTACGGTTTATTCCTTCTTCTTCTTATTAGGCGATCAAAAACTAAAAGAATTTATGATAAGACTGGCAATTTCTCTTTTCTGTTTTTTTTTTACTCGACTTCATTTTTAAAAATCATTCACAATCGTTATCCATTTAAACGAGACCCACGACTACAGACAGCAGAAATTTCCAGAACATCGAATTCAATTGTGCATGCCATAAAAACATATATCTGTATATATGTACACATGAATTTATGTACATATATATATATATATATATATATATATATCTTTATACATGTGTAGATAATATGCCCAATTCTTGTTTTAATACACGTAGTCAATTTTAATGATATCTTATCAATTTTATTTCTTTCGCTGTTCTTTTTAACATTAAAGCTATGTCACTCTTTTTGGACTGCGTCATTCATAAGCAACGTCATCATTTGACTATAGAAATTTCCTTTGATGGGTCTGTTTTATCGTCATCATGATCCTTCACCAAGATCTCAAGGTTTAAGACCAGTCGTAAACATTTTTTTCTAAAAAGAACACTTTAAGAATGAATATTCGTTATATTTAAGATAATTGAATATAGTTGAAAATTGAGCTCGAACTCCTATATATATATAATACATATATGTATATATGTTGTATAAATCAGTGGGAAACTTGCTCCCCCAAGAGCAATTTATTATTAGCCCCTAAGGGGAGATACAAATTTAAAAAAGGAATGTTTTTTTTTTTGAATTTACTCTATATCTGATGTAAAAAATATATTTAAAAAGGTTTTTTTCATATTCGTCGTCGTTAAAAAGTTTTAGAAATTTTCAAAAGCCTTACATGATACGTTCAGCTCGTCAATGGTTATGAGCTTAACTATAATATTATATTATCCAACGTCTAATAAATGATATCAATTTTCCCCCTTGGATCGGGCTTTTTGGCCACCCAAATTTAGGCAAACATTTATGAATGACGAGAAGCGGGAATTCTGGACATTTTCGAAGCGTTTTTCAGCTGTTCCAAAGTGTCTACTGGGTGCTAAATCATTTCTATCTATAATAATCAAATATCAGCACAAGTTAAAGAGAGAGTATTAGCTCTATAAAAAAGCGTCTGAATAGCGATATCTTTTTCAAAAAGCCATGGTTTTGTAATATTGACACGGATGATTAAAGGATTCGGTCAATTTGGCCCAGGCTGATTGTACAATCAGGTCATAAAAATCCATAAACAAAAAAAACAGAGGAGAGTCCTTTTGGGCCTCTTGTTGTCGTGGACTGTGCCCATTTTTGCATATTTCATGGAATAAACTTCAATACAATGATACTTCATTCTTTCGTTTTGCCATTATTATTTAATGTTAACAATTAATTTGACTTGTCTAGACAGTAAATTCTGTGATTATCTTATCCAAAGTAACGCTCCACAGTTGCCAATGCATTATCTTGCTTCTAAACCTAACAAAAAAAAGCAAAAAGAGGAAATTCAATTATTCAAATGGGACTTTTGTTTCGCTTTTTTTTTTAATCAAAACATTATTATTAAGTAGACGTTCTCACTTCACTCACCTTCTGTTTCCAAGTACTGAACGTACTGGAAACTGATATCACCGGATTCGGCAATTCTTCTATTCGTTTTTTTTTTTTTTCTTTTATGAGTGTGTGTGTGTTTATCATTTAGTTTACGTTAATTATCCGGCGCGTTGAATTACACAACTAATTTGAGGGAAGGGTGGACTGAGGTACTGGATACTTGTTTGTACTTGTACAAAGTAATATAAATTTACTTGGACTTTGTTATCTCGCCATGTTGCTGATGATGGCTATCATTAATATTGTATAATTTGCATAATGCTTGAAATGGTTTTGATGGGTCTGCTGGCTTTTTGGTGGCAGTATTTTAGTTGTTAGCTTGTATTGATAACAAGAGAATGTGTGATGGAAAATTAACAGAACCGAAGTTCAAGTGGGCCAGGCCAGGCGGGCAGGGCGCAGCACTTGAAATCGATGGAAACGTCAGTTATGGCCTTGAAGAATGGCATAAACCACCAAGAGAACCATGATGTTGATGTGAATGTGATGGATGAGACCCGAGCATAACAGGGGAGAGCGAGTGGGGATAATCAACTTTAACTTGAGCGCTTTCATATCGCACATACAGAAAGAGGGGACATGTGTCAAATGTTTTTGTTTTTTGAACACTAACAAAAATTAAATATGTTAGTCGTTCATACTAATTGAATTGTCCGATTGATGAAATGATAGCGCAGCAAATACGGGCAAAAAAAATGATGACCTCATCTATTCTTTCACCATCATCCACTATTACATGGTATGTAAATATGCGTATGAAGCAACAGGCCAAATAGAAGAGTAGAAGAAGAATTTACTCAAAACCCACAGCAACGTGCCATCGACCAAATAACTAATCAAAGTAGCTAACAAAAAAACCCAAGTATGGCGAGACTAGTTGAAGGACTACAGAAAACAATGTAATTCATAGCAAATATCCTTCAAATGGAAAATAATTTGTCTAAATCTATAATATACCCTAAATGTCATTCTTATAGTACAGAAATAACATAACAGTAACATTTTAAAATTAAGATTGAATGACAAGAATAACATCTAAAAAATATTTATATAGTCGACGGGGGGTGGTGGGGGATCGTCGTTAATATCTTATCTATCTACAGGCGAGGAAAAGAAAGAAAGATAATACACTGTTGATCTAAATTAATTAATATCGATTGGTTTGTTTTTTTTCCGTAGATGTACATACATACATATCTAAGATGAATTTAGAACTGTTATCATCTCTCTCTCTCTATCTCGCTTTTACAAGATGAGTATCTCCCACAAACATTTATCAATAGGTCTTTCATAACAATAACAACAACAAATCAATTATTCATCATTATCATTAGCGAAATGATCTTGCTATGTATTCA
Organism: Drosophila insularis; assembly: GCA_018903935.1. NCBI lineage: Eukaryota > Metazoa > Arthropoda > Insecta > Diptera > Drosophilidae > Drosophila > Drosophila insularis. The sequence goes on along the minus strand of JAEIFP010002303.1, from coordinate 13,485,753 downwards.
TAATAATCGAATGATGTTTTCGTTAACTATATAAGTTAACCGTTAAACACAATTACAGGGTGATTACTCACTCTCTACACTCTCAGCTGCAAAATATGTACATAGGTACATACATATGTATGTATGTTTGTACGTACATATGTACATATGTTTGTATCTTTTTTACTCTAGGAAACACAGAAGCGAAAAAGTTATGATAGAAAAAAAAAGGCAATCAATAAAAAGTTGTTTTTTTCGCTTCAAGTGCAGGGTCAGACATACAGAGACCTGACCTTCACACACACACACACACACAGAGTAAGAGAAAAAGAGAGAGAGGAAGGAGAGTCCGCACACACAAACGCACACACACTTACATATATATATATATATACATATGAAAAGCCGGGTGGATTGTAGGTGGTATAAAAAAGAGCAATGGTGGGATGAGGGTGGGACAAGGGGCAGTTTTTCCTGATTCAGATGATTAGCAGTACCCAAGGAGAGGAGACATTTTTAATAACTGTGTTACTTACATACATACACACACAAACACACACGCACGCACACCGACTTACACAACTCTATATAAATAGTAATAATGTCTATTTGTATGCGGATAAGTGGAATTGTTTCATCTTATTTTCCACTGCTCGTCTTTTTCTATTTACCTGTTGATTTACTTTTGCACTTTTTGTTTTATTGTATGTGAGTATGTTTTCTTCTTCTTCTTCTGCTATCGCTCTCTGTCGTCTGTTTCGTTGTCTGGGGCAGCAGCAGAGGCGGCAGCAACAACAATTTATTTATGCAAAATTGTTGTTTCTTCTTTTTGATTTTGTTTTACTTCGACACGCGCGCACTCAATTTCGCATCAGCCTCGCACTCTCTCACATTCATGTACGCACATACACACACACTTAAACGCATTGAGCCTGCAAATGCTTATAATGTAAAAAAAACCCACAATAATAAATTTAAAAAAAAAGTGGAAAAAAACGTATCGGAAATTTTTTGGTATATTAATTAGATTTTTTGTTGTTGTGTTTTTTTTTTGTTTGTATTTTCACTACTAAGACAGTATCGGAAATTTATATGTCGCGCAGCACGAACTTTATGTCACCGCCGATGTATCGATATTGCTTTACCGATAACCGATTTATAAACACATCCCCCCACCAACATCTTTACGAACTTGTTCCGACGTTACGTCGTTACGTGATTGCAGGCCTTACTAGTTCCAATTCTAGTTCAATTGATTTCGGTCGTTTATGCGGCAGCAAATTTGCCAATTTATTACTGAAAGCAAAGAAAATTCCTCTATCTGCAACAGATATATTTATTCGATTTAAATTGCTTTAATTGAATATATAGGCAACAATGCATTCCTCTTTTTACGTTTCACTAATAAGCAAATTCCTTTTCCTAAAGTTTTGTGTATCAAACTTTGAATATTTCATGTTAAATTTTTAAATGGCATTTTAATATTATTGCAATGGCACTATTTTGTTTATAAATTTTTAAATTATTTTAATGACTTGCATTTTAATGTCATTGTCTAAATTAAATTAAATTAAATTTCATTCTTTTTTATATAAAAAATAAATTGTTTTATTATCAATAGTAAAATATGTATGTATATGTATATGTAGATGGATAATAAATATTTGTCTTATTTGAATAATAATAATATAAAATCAACATTATTTTGCTCATTTTTGTTAGTTTTGCTCAATGTACATTCATTATGAGCCTGAGAGGTACATAAGATAATATTTCATAACAGTTTTTGATGCCTTTTTTTTGTCGTTTGTTTTTGGTAATTTACATAACCAGAATAAAATCTAATCGGATTCTAAATATGGTATGTGTTTGTTTTCCCATCGGGAACAACGGGTACACGGGACTTCCGGATTTATTCTTTTGTGAAGCTTCCAGCAACTTTGATGCCAATAAATTCCACATTCACCGCATCGACGAATTTTACGATGCCAAGGATAAATGAGATTGTTGCTCCTACAATGTTCGCAGACAAAAGCACGACCAGTGCAGAGCTGAAAATAGGGATAAGGATTTATTAAATTTAAATATTTTGATTCCTTCCTTCTTCCTTACTTACCACACAATTATAGACATGCTTTTCGCTTAGTTCGATCAGTTCTTCAATAGATCTTGTCATACTGCCATTTCGAACATCAACCAAATCGCACATTGACCACAAATCGACACAATTCTGGGTAAGATGTTCTGGTATCACATTGAAAAAGGTTTGCTCTCTGAAAAAAATATTTAACAAAATTTCAATATTCTTTCTCTTATCTCAGACTATTTCTGTCTCGCTCTATGTCACGCTTACCTAGTTGCAAAACGGCATTGTTCTATAAATTTTTTAACTGCTCTCAATTGAACACGTCGACGAAATGCTAAACTCAATTGGCTATGCCCATATAATTGAGGATTTAGATCTCTAACATTAAATAAGGGAAATGTATACATTTGCTCAATCAAACGATAGGCAAATGTTGAAACTGGATAATAACGAAAGTCCCAGGATTGTAGAATTTTCGATGGAATTGCCGATATCTGTTGGCGATGACAGCCCGTGCATAAATATTTGCCCAGATAGGTGCAGTAACGGAAATGATGTTGATAGTGACGCTCCACATGCATGCCACATCCGGCACAGCGATAATTCTGAAGTTGCAACAAATCGCTACGACTTAGGGGCGGATGTTCAGTAAAGATAATTTGTTGCCGGGGCGGTGCCCAGGTTTTGGTGCCTCTTTGAAGGCTAGCACCGCTACAACTAGAGAGCTTGGGCATCGGTAGCAATTGCTGTGGTGTATCCTGATCCAATACCAGCCATTTAAGGTGACCCACTTTTGGTAAATGCTGATCATTGAAACGAGATATTAGCTGCAGGCCTACAGCTTCGGCACTGCTTTGTCGGATAGTGGAAAATGATGATGTTGATGATGATGATGTTGCTCTTGGCTCCATACAATGTCCAGTTGGAATTGAAGTCTTTGTCCATTTCATTTGCTCAATGGCTTGAATACAGGCTTCTGATATGCGAAAATGATTATTCTCTTTCTCCAATTCGGTATTATTGTGCGCATATTGTGAGAATTGTAGAAATGTGGCCAAGGATTGTTCATCCATTTTGGAATTATTGCTACCACTAGCCATACTACAATAAGAACTGGAATTGCTTTCATTGCAATGGAGAAGATTTGCTTGACCTAATATATCCAAGGGTGCACTTGTCGCAGTTGTGTTTGTGAGCCTTATAGGAGGAGGAGGAGCAGCAGCAGCGGCGGCGGCGGCGGCTTCATGAAGCATGCTAACTCCTTCGAAAAGTGTTTGCTTCTTTTGTAATTTTTTTCCATTTACGGGCAAAAAGGTATCCAATACACTATCGCCTGCACCTAAGGGGGAAAAACCACGTATAAATTAACAAATTAGTCACACAAAATCTCTAGTCTATATGCAAATCAGGCGATTAATTTTGTCTGAAACTTTGTTTTTGTTAATGATTTTTTAAAGTCTTTAAATACACACCTTGATGCTGTATATTATCCTCACCGAGGCCACGTTGAAACCAAGTGGTATATTTATTATGTGATCCAAAGAGATTTGATAGAAAATTATTCAATGGCGATGAATGCTTTAAAGAAATTGCTTCTTTCTTTCTCTCAACGGGTACATCTGCGGTGGGAGTTGTTGATTGATCTGTCCAGATTTTAATATTATCACAATCGATCATCTCAATACGCGTTGGGGAGCTGCTACCGGAGCTGGCTCTGGAACTTGTGGATTTTGTGGTGGAGCTACTCTGATAGCTACCCGCTGATGTTGAGGGTCTTATGCTATCATTGGTATCTTTTGTTCGCGCTATACTAAATGTTTGAGAACGTCGACATTTGGTCCTTTGATCTTCTTCATCATGATGCAGATTGGGCAAACTTTTCAAACGTCGCAGAAATCTTTGATGCCGAACTGGAGCCTGCTCTTGCACTGCTTGTGGCTGTTGATGCTCTTCCTCCAAGACCACTTTCAATCTTGGTGAGATGCTAAAATTCGGTTGTGAGCTTGTGCGTCGATGGCGCAATTGTTTATTTCTCTCCAATTGGCTGAGCAGATTCTTCTGATTCAATTGAATTGCCAGCAAACAGACAAAAAGAGTCGTGCTAGGTCCTGGCTGATGGAGAAAGGCATTTGCCCTTTGATAATAGCATTCCATCAGCTCGTTATCAGCCACAAGATTCTGTAAACATTCGACCAGGCAGCGTGCCTGAAGGCAACGGGTGACCCAACTGAGGAAAAACTCTCGCCTACTTTGACATTTCCCATGGACGAGGGTGTGGCCAGTGGAAACTTTTTGCTGTGAGGCCAAAAGAAACTCGAAGTCATTGATCAGATGGTCCGTATCCGTTTCCTCGTTTTTTTCCGCCTACACGTATACATATATATTAGAGTATTCTAAATATGGGATGAATTGAATTCCAATGTGTTCGACTCACCAGACCATGTTCGAGAATCTGTGTGCAAATTTGTACTAGCAGCTCGAAGCACTCTTGACTTTTGGCCTGAAACCAATAATTGGTAACACGGCGGAGCTCTGTTAGCAGCCTTTCTACCATTGCTTATTGGCTGCATCTAAAAACAATATTATTTTTTTTTGGTTTAGTCAAACAGAGATTCAACATAATAACTTTTTGCAGAAACAACAAACAAACAACAACAATGTGACAGTGTTGCCAGAAAGTAGCAGAATATTAAAAGAAATAGAGATACAGGCGAACAGATACCCATTACGATTCGAAGCTGCAAGATTCCAAAAACTTTGTAAACTCCTACACCTCACATAGGAAATTATAAAATAATACCTATATTATTTTCGAAATTTTCTTATAGTTTCACTTAACGTTACTCTTTAGTGTGTATTTACTCAGTAAATACTCAATGAATACGCCCCTTGCCAGTTAATGGGTGCATGACACAAAAACAGCTATCTACATCTACATACAGATGTCAAATTCATTAAGTTATCGATAACAGTAAAATCAACCAAACGTCATTTGAGTGGGCGCCAAGTTCAAAGTCAAGCCGCACTGTTCAACAGTCGATTTGGTAAAAGCTTACTATCAAATTCCGATGGATCCAAACCCTTGTGGCTCTTATGTGTAGTCTGAGTTTGAGATAGGGATAATAGCATATCGATTGCCCCTCTGATTTACATCATTATTTACATTATTTCCCACTGTCAGTGTCTACTATTTAACTCTAGGCTATTATTTATTTAATTTGAGAACAAAAAGGTTTTTACTAAGAGAACAAGCAATCAATAAACTTTTATTAATATTATTTGTGTATGGATTGAAACTTGAAATAGTTTTTATTCTCAATGAAACTGTGATCGTTTTGTATAAATAACAAGCCGGAAAACGAAAGGGAGGATAAAGAAGTTTTACCATTGATATATGTATCTATGTTTGTATGCATGTATTTTTTAAACAATTTGGAATGCCTTTTGCCTTTAGCATGTCGAGCATTTTTATGCTTGTCAGTAATTTCCTATCAAATAGTTTCCAATGCCATTAAAGATTTCCCTAACTCGAAAGTTTAATCAAAGTTTGCACAGCGACAATAAAACTGGCGATTTTATTTACAAACAATCAGGCACATGACGACTCCGGCAACGGCTACGGTTCTCCCCAACCCCCCCCCACCCCCAAAAACAATCCGGCCATCACAAGTACAATGTTTCCCTATTCACAATCGAAAAGCGCTGAACAACAGCGCAAAAACTGCTGCTAGATGAATGTGAATGACAAACAAGAGACTCACCAAGTAGGCAAACTAGGAAATACGAGTACATAAGGGAATTTGGTAAATTGAGCTGAAAAGGCAGAGTGGCATTATGGGTTGGGGTATGGATGTGGATGTGGATGTGGATGTGGACGTGGATGTGAATGTTGAGCTGGATGGAGATACTAATACGAAGAGTATTTGATGTGATGTCTCGTACAAAAGCAACAGCAACAGCAACAGCTACCAGCATGATGTTTTTATTGCGACTCCAACGACTCCTTACCGTCCCGTTCTTCTCCTCTCACTTGTTTTGTTTCCTTTTTTTCTGCTTTTTGGTTTTCTGTTTTTGTTTTTGTTGTAGTGAGTACCCACCTCCAAAAAAGAGAGAACACACACACCATATATACTGGGTACATATGGCATTTACTGGATGCTGGTGACGGCGGCGGTGCCACGCGCCAAGTATCTTTTCTCAGTACTTAAATTTCCTTCAATTTCGAAAAACTCCTTTTGTCCTTTTTTCGGTGATGTCCTGTTTTGTTCGCTTCTCTTCTGTACTGTTCGGTTTCGTTTTGTGTCCTGTTGCACAGTTGTTTAGCACATTAAGCCACTAAAACAACTACGAAAACTTTTTGTGGTGACAACGTGATGACAACTATATATGTATGTACAAATACATATACATATCTACATAAATACATACCAAGAAACCTACATACATACATTCTATCCATTTCAAAAATTGTGAAACCAATAGAATCCTTAGCAAATTTTTTTAATTAGTACAAAATATTAAAATGTTTTCAGCACAATTTTCAACATTAAAGTTAGCTAAAATACAAGTAAAGTTCATTTAGTGGTAATTGATTCTTAAGAGGAATATATGTATAATGAAAATTGATAAACAAAAAAAAAAAATATACTAAAACATTTTATGCCTACCATCTTGAAAAAAAGTAAAAATTATTCAAACTTCTGTAAAATCTATTGAAAAGATATCTCAAGAGACTCTTATATTATAGGGATATAATGAAAAGTTCAGTTTTTTTTAATTGCCTCTTTGTAACGAAACGCTATATTAACATCTAAATACTTTTATTCAAAATATTCAGTTCTAGACTTTAATTGGAATATAATAATTTAATCTTGATCACATATGATATGAGCCATTTTGTTTAAATTATTTATTGACACTTTGGTTAAGATCCTTATAATCCTACAAGATGTTAGTCATTTATTAGTAGCTCAGGAAAGATTCTAATCTCAATCATTAAAAGAATATATCCTAGTTCAGTTAACGGCAAACGATTGGCAAATATCGCTAACTAGATTTCGGACACGTTCTCATCTCTAAAATATATCAGGCAGGCCTCTCGGTATGTTGGGTTTATGGGTTTAGGAAGTTGTCAGCTGTTTTACGGCTAAGTTATGACAGAGGCCCATGTGGATAAAGATATGCTTGTGCGTGTGTGTGTGTGTGTGTGTGTGTGTGTGTGTGTGAAGCAAGGTAAAAGCGCAGAGTCAAGCATAAGAAAGAAGGAAAACTTTTTTCCTATTCAGATGCTGTGTTTGTGTGTGTATATACATATATGCCTTTCGGTGTATGTCCTTTTATGTATGTCCTTGTTGTCGTATTGTATAGAGGCAGGCGCGCGCGCTCTTATGGCATTTTGCGTGACATTTATTGTCATTTAACTGTGACAAAGTTTTTTTTACATTTTTGTTGTGGAGTGTGGCAAACATATCCATTGAGTGTATTGTCTACGAAACTGAAACCGTAACTGAAACCTAACCCGAAATTGTAAGAAAACAAACAAAAAAAAAAAAAACAACTAGAGTTAAACCTAATTAAGGCATCTTTTGGTCTTGATTTTGAATAGTTCTTTGCCAGATGCCAGCATACCATTTCCATATGTTTTTCTTGGCGCACACTGTGTAAAATATTGTATTTTCCCATCTTTCACGTTCTACAAGTGTTTTAACAATCAGTTACAGCCACCAAACCACCCAACCACACAACCACCCACTCATACTTTACTATTCACGTACAAAATGTGCTGGAGCATGTGGCAGGTGGGTTGGCTGGCTGGGTCTTGGCCCCAAGTGAATCATTTAGTTGTTCGCAAAAAAAAAAAAAAAAAAACTTTACTTTTTGCCTGCCTTTTTGCCCATAAAAGAGGTTTCTACATACATACAGTTTTTGTTATTTTTTTTGGTTTTTTATTATTGATAAATGTCGTAAAACGTATCACTTGAATGGGTATTATAGGTACTTGTTATAGCCATTTCTATAGTTTACAAAGTTTTACAGCAAAGAAGAGTTTTAGAAAAACCAATAGAATACTCTGATGACAAAGTGAAACCTTTTTAACCTTAAATTCCTGTTTATCAGTGGTCTTAGAACCATTACAGAAATTTGTAATCTATTCTAATTGGCTAGGAATTGTCATTAGAAATTCACAATCTATTGGAGAACACATTGATTTGAAATTGCATTGTAATTTGGCCAGGACACAAAATGTGACAAATAAAAAAGGTGTTGATGGACATGTAAATTGCATCGACACGAAGCATATCGTATCACCTACACACACACACACACACACACACACACATACCTCAGTTTCATATACTTTTACTCCCACTGCCATTCAGTTTTATATCGAAACTGTCGGTGCCACATGATGCTGCAGCTAATTAAACGCGAAAATTGCAGTCAGCCAATTTGACAGTGGCAGTGGGAATGTGTGGCAGAAAAAAAAAATTGAAAAGGCGTGGCCGTGGGAGAAGGTCAGCACCCAATCATTAGGGTAAATTGCTAAAAACTGTAACTGGTCATGGCGAATTGGTGGTCTGACTGGTTCTGGTTGGGATGATAGAATGGACAAAAAAAAAAAAAAGGCAAATGGGTATACAATTTCAATTGAAATTCAATTCCATTGGCAACAAAATGAAATTGAATATTTTCCACAAGAGAACAGAGAAGAGAATCGAAATAGAATGGAGAAGAGAAAAATCTGAAATGAGAAAACCTTTTCAACCCATTTTCCCCCCTAGACCCCCCACCGCACACACACACACATAAACTAACACCATTTCCATCATACTGACTGACCCCTGTTGGCCGCAGAGGAACACGAATTAGAATGGAAAATAATTGCAATTGGCGCAGAGTTTCAATTAGGTGCAATGGCGGTGTATACCATGAATTTGCTAATGCAGCTGATCCAACCGTCACTCGTGCTCCAAGCTCCAAGCTCCATTCCATTCCATCCCTTCTCTAACTGACCCAACTGACTGACCGACCGAAATGCTTTGGTAATTGTATTGTTGTCGCTTACACTGAAAGTAAATTCTAACTAATTGCTCAAGGTGATTAAAACTGAATTGTTCTTCCGATTATTGGAAAAGCAAAGTTAAGTAGTCTCCCATCTAATCAAGATACGATCATTTTGGTAAAGATCTTGTTTACCTAGTTTGTTTCAGTGTACCACTGGGACTACTCCCAATTGGCAGTTTCAGTGAGAATTTTAGTTGCTGTTGCTTCAATTGCCTAGAGTCGACGAATTCTGGCCCGTGTGCAATTTGGTCGAGTTGGCTGAGGGCGGTTAACTGGGAGGAAGAAAAAAAAAAACTGCACTCCAGGGATGCATTTATGCTGACCGACCTGACCACCAGCTGCTGCTGTTGCTCCTAGAGAATAGACTGACAAGCTGGAATGGGATGCAAATGTGAATGCATTTTATGCTCTCTCATCAGCTTTTACGGTCGCTTGTTGCAAATTATACCGACATACCGAGCCTATCTCCTCCCACTCCAAAACGGACTTCGTTCCCCCATTAAATGAATGAATGAATCACTCATAAACATATTCCATATTCATTCCCAGGAGTTTGAGAGGGAGAGACCCATAGAGACATAGAGAGTGGGACAGTTGGAATTGTGGAATAATTGATTTACGAGGTTTTTCTTTCTTTGGGTCACTTTCTGCATTGTTAAGTTCATTTTATGTTTTTTTGTTTTTTGGGGGAAGCTAATTAAAGCTAATCGAGTTGCGCTTTTTCTTCTGAAGAGGCTTGCGGAGGGATATGAGATGGTGGTGGTGCTATGGACTACGAGTGGGTGGCAATCATTGCCGATTTGTTGAAAAACAAACGACAAAGTCTTCCAAGTAGAAGTTAAAGCCAAACCAGAAGGAACGACACGAACTTTTTGCCGAAATGCTTTGCGGCGAATTGGGCGAAAGCTTTGCCAAGCCAGTCCACTTCTATTCCTCCTCACTATCATCTCATCCTCATCCATTTCTCTCTCTCTGTGTGTGTGTTGAGGGTGTGGAACGAGGGGAGGACACTTCCGCTTTTCGTCCACTTTTTGTGCGTTGACAACATTCTGAGAGATGGCGGAGGAGTGGCTGGAGAAGGCAGTTGGGAGTTGAAGTTGGAGCCATGTCAGAAGTTGCTAGCATTTACTTCAGCGTGCTTAACACTTTCCGCACTTTTTACCTCCCACTCCTTATTGGCGGAATGGGTTGAAGTTGGGTGGGATGGAAGAGGATCCCCCGTCGGTTCTTGCTTTCCTATCTTGCTATGTTGGTTGGGTGCCAAGGAAAAGTTGTTGCCTGATGTATGCTCATATAACTTTGCCACTAACGAGACTCATGAGCTGCATAATAATGAGACACAAACACACACACACAGAGAGAGAGCAAGTCAAAGCCGGGTAACAAGCCGCCGTACTCCCCTTTCCCCTGTCTATTCCAGAGCTACTCCCCTTGAGCGGAATACTGCTGCTGATGATGATGATGATGATGATGATGATGATGATGAGGGAGGGGGGCTCTCGGCCTGCTTCTGGTCTTTTGGACCATCAATCAGTTGGCCTTCGTTTTGATTCCATACGATTAATTTAGCAACTGATTTGCCGATGACGAATAACAATGCCAAGTTAATGTGACGCAATTATTCATTTCCATTTCCATTTCCATTTTGAAAGACCCCTCGAGGGGTGCAAACCGACTGAATGCTTAACCTTGCCATCGACTCTACCTGATACACTTGAAGAAATATATGACTCTCTCTCTCTCTCTTTAAAATCATAACATTCTAAAATTAACACGAATCAACAGGTGTTCTAAAATTTCGATGGCTTTTTAAATCACTTTCAACAGTGCCGGAATAGGCCAGCGCGGGGTCATAATGTAAATTAGAAGACTACTTTTCAATCTGAAAGTTAAAACAATTACGAAAATCGCTCAAAAACGATTGGCAATCATAATGTTTTAAATATTATTTTCTAATCTAAATCGATTGAAAATTGTCACAATTACAGTTTCACACAGTTATTTGAGAATATTTGCGAAATCTTTGGTGATTCCATCTATTTTCTTGAGACTGTTTTTTCCACAATTTCCAGCCGATTTAAAAAAGTTATATCTCAATTAAATTGGAATTCAGCATATTTGAAAATGACATCAAACACTTGGATATTTAAAAAAATTAATTTCGAGCAGATTTTTAAAAAAAATCATGATGTAAACATCACGATTTTCACGAAAATTTGAAAAAATTTTATTTTCGAGATTTGATTGCAGATTAAAAGACATTATTCTTACTTGTAAACTAAGACATGAATTTTTCAAATATTCCAAAAATTGACTGAATTAGAGCTTTATAAAAAAAGTTTTGTTTTTTTTTGAATAGTCAGCTTTATTGGCATTTTGTGTCTCTCTTGAAAAAAATGAACTTGATTATTAACATAAATAACACTACAATTGAATATTGAATTTATAACCATTAAAATGAGACAACACTTTCGAAAATCGTTTCAAATTTTGCTAAGTTGAGCGTAGTTTAAGAATTTTCTGAATTTTTTTCAATTAAATTTTTGTGTGTTTTTCTATTTTGCTCTGAACTGTATTTTGATAAATAAATGAAGAAATTAATTTCCCAGTGATCAGAAATCTTTTATCAGCGACTTTCAATAATAATTATAATTATTCACTTCATTATTTCGAAACAAACTAGAACTCTAGAAATTCTAGAAATTTTATAGATAAATAGTCAATAAATTTGAATTTTATACCAATAAACAAATTATAATTCATCGTAAAAAGATCTCAAATAGATAACTTAACACGATATAAGTTCGAAAATGTCTTCAAAATATGGAGATGAATATTATTGCCAAAAATTTGTATTGACACGAATTTCTTTCAGTGTTATTTTTTTTGATTTTTTTTTTTGGTTTGTGTAGGGAGGGGCAGCTACTGGTCAGAGGGAGGGTCGTTAGAGATTTCATAGCAAACAGTGAAAAAAAGCAAAAAATTATGATGAAGTGGAAAATGAATGTGTCGATGATAATGAAGATGATGATGATGATCATCATGATGGTCGGGAACACATTTACTCTGTATAGAATGTCCAGGGACTGGGTCTGTCTCTCTCGAAATAGATATCGTTATTCTTTTGGTGGGTGTTAATGGGCTATGTCTTGACCCAACTTTATTTTCAATTAGTCTAAGGCAAAACACTTCCACAACTTCCGGCCCACTGCCCTGTCCCCTGCCCTGCCTTCTGTGTCGACCATACCAACTCGCTTCCGGACAGAGCTGCAAATTAGTCGAGAGTTTTAACAAATTTAACAAGCAAATTTGCACTCGAGGCACTTGGAGCCAACCCCGCGTATTCTTTCCCATTCTTGCCCATTCACTGCATTTTGCCTGAAAACTGGACTTGGCATTTGACTTGGCCGGGGAGTTGAATTTGGCGTTTTGGAGTGAACAACAACGGGAGGCAGTTGCAAATTTTCTCTGTTTGCTGTTTGCCTCTGCTCCACAACTCTCCCCCTCCATGCCAGCAATTCCTGTCTGAGAGAATTGGTTTGATGAAGGCTGGGAAGCTCGACAAGTGGAGAGGAGGGGGCCATGGGAGGTTGGAGGGACAGAGAGTTTGTTTTAATTTAAACAACACTGTAAAAGCAGAAATTGGCCCAAAAAAACAAAGAAAAAAAAAAAACGGCAGCAGTAGAGACTTTGCCAGGCTACAAACTCAGTTCCTTTTTGGTTGCTTCTCTTTTCCATTGGCATTTTCATGTCTTATTGCTCCCTTGACCCAGGTACGGATTTAGCAGCATATGTGTGAGGCGCTTAGAAAGTCAAAATTTCCACTGTGATCTTGTAAGTTCCTTTTTGCTTAAAGTAAATTTCAAATGCTTTAAACGATTTCAAGGGGCTATCTAAATTGGCCCAACTTACTTGTACCCCCCCGCCACTCCTGCCTTGGATACACAGGCGTTGGCCACTTTTGCCCATGTGTTTCAGCAAGATGGTGGGGTGTCCTGGTAGGGTCCTGGTTACGTATCAGTACAGATTGTTGTCCTGCCTTCCTCTTAACGAGTATTTCTTTTGATACGCCTCGTTTTTGCGGACCTCCAGAGTGTGTATGAGTGTGTGTGTGTGTGTGTGTGTGTGTGTTTGTCGAGGAAATTGAATAAAAAAAAAAAACAGGGGAGTGAAAAAAAAAAAACTGGATACACAGCAGGTTGAAAATGCTGTGGGTGTGGCCATAGCAAAGAGCTGTCAGAATCCTCTGGCACCTCCAGCTCCCGATTGCTCCTTTTTTCATCTTCTCAACTTCATCTCCTTGTGAAATTGTGAACCCATGTCAACTTTAATTGAATCTGATAGAAAGGATATTTAGCCAACCTGCCCAAACATGACCCATCCACCACTTCCACCACCCATCCATTCGACCTTCTTTTCGCTACACTATTAATAGGTGACCTAGTCGACAACTATAAACTTTAGTCCGCACTGCAATTGATGAATTGCCGCCTGACCTTAATTAGCATAGATGAACAGATTTGGGTCACATTTACAGCAACTACCAATTCGAGAAAGAAAAACATTTACAGCTCAATCTTTGCTATTTCCACTTTGTTTAGTCAAAGTTTATCCTCCTCCTACTTTGTCATGGCCAAAAACCACATCCAAGTCGTTTTTTGTTTTTCCTATTGTACATATATCTTGTCATCAAGTTTTTGCCCAAGGACTTTGTAAGGAATCATTCGATTTTTCCCACTTTATTTTCTATTTACCCAATTTAACATTATAAAAATTTGAACATTTAGGTCTGGAACTGCGCTTTTTGGCACATTTCTTTGGGAGTCCTTATAAGTTGGTTGCCATACACTTCCCTCAGTTGCTCCTCCGCCCCTCCTAGAATCACTGCAATGCCGTTTGCTTATGCCCAACCGTTTTAGTGTAAAGTAAATCAAAAGCATTTTGCACAAGTTTTTCCTTGTTCTTTTTGCTTTTCTTCTGTTCCTTTTGCAATGTCTGTATTTTCTCTTTTGTTTTTTTTTCTTTTACAAAGTTCTTTTTTATACTCTATTCTGACAAAATGCGGGTACATTAATTATGCTCACATGTTTAAATAGCAAATGTTTTGCTTGGTTCAATTTGAAAAACTAGAAACCCCTGGAAGTAGGCTTTGGAAATTCTCCAGATTTTTTTTCCTATGTTTAATAAGTCAATTTATATAACTGACTAACTACCTAAAGTCTTATGAAAGTGTATTTAAATTTTTAGGCAGACTACAAAAAGTTTCAATTTAAACTCAAAATTCACAAGAATATTGCTTGGGCTCTGCAATCAGAGATTTGAATAAAATTTCAAAGTATAGAAACTGCGGAGAATTTTTTCTTTTTGAGCGTGACAAAAAATTAACTTGATCTGGAGAAACTTCAGAGAGAAATAAAGGAAAGTTATTCTCCCTTTAAAATTTATTCATTTTACATTTTTAGACTGGTAAAATTTTGACTCATCCATAAATAATAAATAAAATCTTTTGGCATTTTCAATACAAAATCTTTAATTTTTTTTTGATTAATCTATAAAATTTTTGAACAAATTCTAAAACCAGTTAAATTTATTTATTCCCATTTTGACGGCAACAAAAATTATGATTAATACCTTTTATTAAAAGTAATTTATTTAAAAGTGCTTATTGTTAATTAAATTAAATATATTTATTTATTTTTTTTCTCGATTTCCATGGTTGATGGAGACTTTAATGGGTTTTTGAGTCCCAGACATAAACGATTATTTCAATAAAGTTAAAAAGATAAATTAAAGGATATAATATATGGCTTTGATGATGCAAACAGATCTTGCCAAAATTATATTTAAGATTCTCAGATTGAACAGCCTGTACTGCAATGTGAAAGAGTATTTATAGGTCGGCATAGTTGAAGCTGTCTGTGGATTTTTGCACTTTTTTTATGGTGTTTTTTTTCTTCTCGTTCAATGCCGTTTGCTTTTGTTATTAAATTGCCAGCCAGTCGAGGCGGTTCTTCTTTGCAATGAAACACATTGCCACCTCGTCTACCTCTCCACAATTTGTCCGGCTCCTTTCCCCTTCGAAACCCTTCGGCAAAATTGCACTCCGCGTGTCTGGGGAGTATTTATTAAGTCATAAGACCCGGCCAACATATGTAGTGCAAGGATACTGTATGGTACGGTACGGTGTGTGTGTGTGTGTCTGTGTGTGTGTGTTTATTGCACACACAGATGCAGACGACGTGCATTTCACACCTACGCGTAGGTAGGAACTTAAGGAGGAGAGGCGAAAGCCACAGAAACTTTTGGGCGCAGTTACGTACAAAAATGAATCGAAGTAAGTGAGTGGGTTGATGAGTGGGTGAGTGGGTGAGTGGGTGCTTGAATGAGTGGATAAATATATATGAACAGTCGACTGGATGGTATTCGTTACGTACGGAAATCATTGGCAATCGAGACGAAGACGGTGAATAGTTAAGTGCCAGTAAACTGTATATGGCTATGAATATATGGCTAAATTATCGATTAATTAACTAATTGAATTAAACGAATGCTGAAAGTGAACAAAAGTGGAATTAAGTTAAGATGTATTTGGAATTTCTATTATGTTTAACTAATTTCATGTCATTCAAATTAATTGCTAACGATTAAAGTTCAATGTTCTTTCAATAAGAGAGGTGACTACATTTATGTATACATATACAAACATAGGTGTGTATGCGGGTGTAGTTGCATATATGTATGTGTGTGTGTGTGTGTAGTATGTTGTGTTGGGTGCAAAAAGTTTTGCAAAATCTTAACGATTTGCTTATTGTTCTTTCCACATTTTTGCTGCAACTGCTGCCGGCGCTGCTGCTGTTGCTGCATGCCACATGGAGTCGAATCCACAGTTACCCAGCTCTCCCCCTCCCTACTCCCACCACATTTTAGCAGAGTCTTCACAGTCTCATGCACGCTAAAATTAAATTCTCTTTTAATTGCTCACAGAGGTTCCGCACATGTTGCACACAGCAAAAACTAATTGAATTATGTGTAACCTCCGCTCGACTAGACAGATTCTTGCAGAAATTGCCACACCCATTCCTTTCACACACCCCCATTCTCTGCTCTCCCCTGGTTCGGGCCAACTCCAATGAAGTTTTGAGCAACAAAGTCTGCCTAAATCATTCCGTTGGCCCCATTAAGTAAAAGTTGTTATGGCATTTTCTCCTGGCATATCGAAATTCCAAGCCATTGACTCGTATTTGTCGTCCGTCTGCCCTTAGAGCTTAGTGCGGGTTGAGCTATGGGTGATGCTCTGGGCCATTAAGTTAGCCAAGTTAATGAACTTCTAAATTCAACACAGGCATTTAGCTTAAGTTGCATTAATGGGACCAACTGATTTATGAATACATGTAGAAAAAGACACACACACACACACACAAACACACAAAAGGAGAGAGAGAGAGAAAGGGCTTAACAGTCACACATAGAGATAGATAGATAGATGAATAAACGACTGAATGAATGGATGGATGGATGGATGTGTAGTTAGTTTGGATGGCGGAAAAAGGCAATTTACCATCCTAGATGCGATAAAAGTCAAAATAAGCCGCAAAAAATGTGACCACAAATGTGACATGAATTACCACACCACATTTCCCCCTCCCACACCCAAAAAAGGGGGCAAAAGGATCAATGTAATGGAAAAGTTTGGAATTCATTTCAAATATATACATAAACCACATTCATAGAATTCTATGGGTAAAAGCTGCTTAGCTTTGACTCAGCTTCGATCTTTCAGTTCTCTCAGTTCTCTGAGTTCATTTGAGGGTCATAGTTGACTAGGTTTCATTTCGCATTCGTTTTCAGTGCTTCCCGTTGAATAATTGCTCTATAAATGAGGCAAATAAATTTTGTAAAAATGACTGAACAATGTTTTGCTCTTCTAGTGTGATGCAGTGCAGCCAGCCAGCAATGAAAGAAAGAAAGGAGTGCACCGGTCAACGGGCCATCTCCACATGGAGCCAGTCATGTGGGACGTTTTGTAAATGGATGCCGTCATCATCATCATCATCATCATCATCAAAGAGAGGCCATCATCGCGGCTTCTGTGTGTGCTCCTGCTTCTGCAACTGATGGGTGTGGCCAGAGTCAAAGGCAATGGAACAAAAAAAAAAAAACAAAGGGCAAAAAATACCCAACCAACGCGAGTTCAATATAGAGAAGAGTACGAAGGACAGTCTCTGCGAGAAGCAGGAGAATGGATTGGTTGAAGGATTGGGTATTGGGTATTGGGTATTGGGTGTGGTTGTTCTAGGGGTCCAACGCTTTGCCAAAGACTGGCGGAAAAATTTCTGAAATGAATCGCCTTTTGCCGCTTCAAAGTGGAAAATTGAAATTTTCATCAAATGCAATGAAATATCGCACATAATGGGAAAACTGTCCCGTTACCGCTTTCACCATGTGAGCTTGGGTTTGTATGCCTTACATCATGGTGACCACCAAGAGGATTTAACAAAACGCTTGAGTTGGCTTAAACAACTGCCGAGAACTGTGAGAAGGCCATCAGGAATGCTCTGAAACCATGTTGATAGCAAAGTGACCCAAAGCAAACATTTTCTCTGCCACTTTCTCTCTCTCTCTCTCTCCCCTTCAAGTGAAATTAACAATAGAAGCGGCAATTGTAAATTTTATCTAATGAAGGATCAGTGCCGGCTTAAGCCAACAGGCCTAAAACCTATTTGTCAGGTGTGCCACAGAAATCACTTCACTATCACAGACTGACAATGTGCCAGCTAAATGGTCTCTTGCAGGTTAATTACAAAGTTTTTATTAAAAAAAATGAATGTCCCAAGACAAATTGTTTAGTTATTGATGATTTTGCATGAAAATAATAAAAGGTTTGATTCAATTATTTGTTTAATTTTGCATTCAAATGGTTGCCACAAAATGGTTGCCACATTATCCAGTTCGAAAAGTGAAAGTTAAATGTGTTAAAACATAAATAAAAGCATTCTTAATTTAGTGACACTTTTAGTTTTCCTTTTTATAAATTGCATAGTTTCGTGTTGCAAGAAAAAAACAACTATTTCTCTGAAGTGGCAACATTCACCTGATATTGTTGTTGTCTACCCAAATGGTAAGCGCGATGTTTCAAATTCAATTTTGTTTTCTTAAATCAATAAATATTATGAATTCAATCAATGGTAATACATATAATATAAAACTAATTTTTAAGTCATTTTTTACGTCTCAAATAAAATTAATTAATAGAGTTTTATAAGTGCAATTAAAATTAATTAATTAATCTGTGGCACCTAGCTTTTTTTTAAGTGGATTATCCAATCCATATTCCGCACGGAATCGAAACTAACAGTGATTTCTGTAGAACACCTGTATAAGATTTTGTTGTCATAATGCAAATTATAATATCACTTCATTGCAAAGTTAGAAAATGAATGAAAATCGCTCAAAAACGATTTGCAATGATATTGTTTATTTCGAACAAAAATTATTCTTTGATCTACCTATTCAGTTAGTGATATTTTAACGCAAACTTTAATTTTATTTTCTAATTCAAAATCGATTGAAAATTGTCACAATTACAGTTATAAATAACTGTGTGATGATTTGAGAATATTTGAGAATATTTGAGATATCTTTGATGATTTTATCTATTTTCTGGAGACTGTATTTTAGCCAATTTCAACCGGTTTTAAGAAGTTATTTTATAATGACATAGATCACTTGGAATTTAAAAAAAATTAATTTCGACGTAAACATGACTATTTTTCACGAAAATAATAAAAATTTCATTCTCAAGCTTTGAATGCAGATTGAAAGACATTCTTCTATCTTAAGAATTAAGAAATGAATTTTGGAAATACTCCCAAAATTGACTTGATTAGAGCTTCATGAAATTAAGGCTCATAGGAATATTTTGCTGTTCCTTGAAATTTTTCTGTCTCACTTAGAAAGATTAACTTAACCAAACGTAATTTACATTCCAAAAGAAAATTTCATTTAAAAGTATTAAAAAGAGATATCACTTTGGAAAATTTATTGGGTTTTGGCAATGTTACAGACTCGCAAACTGTAGAGTTTTTAGAAATTATCAACATTTTGATTCAAGTGAAATATTGCAAAGTTAAATTAAAACTTAAAAAAAATTAATCAATTTGATTTAAAGTTTCTCAGGTCAGGACTTGAAAAGTTTTTTAAAAAAATGAAGTAAGTAAGTCGTCTCGCCGACTTGGATATACCATACACCAGTAAAACAAATATTTTAAATTTATAATAACCAATGCATTTTCGTATTTTTCAAAAAATCTGTTTGCATGCTTTTTAGAAGCATATCTTAGTATTTCGCTCACTCAAGCATTCGAGCACCCTAGCGCCCCCACCAGCCAACGGCCACTTCCAACCATATGGAAAAACGTTTATATGCATAACTTGACTATTTTTATTCCGATTTTGATCAAATTTGGTATTTTGCTTGATATTAGTATCAAATTTAAGTGTGCTAAATTTGATTGCACAAGGTAGAAAATTACGGGAGATAATCGATTTTTTTCAAATTACGGGGGCGGAGGGGGGCGTGGCAAAATCTTTACACATCAAAACTGTGCGCAATTACTAAGCAAATATTTATACCAACTATGGTGTCTCTAGCTAAAATAGGTTTTGAGAAAATCGGTTTTATTTGATTTGCGGGGGCGGTAGGGGGCGTGGCAAAATTTTTATAAATACAAGATGTGCGCGTTTACTAAGCAAATATACATACCAAATTTTGTGTCTCTAGTTGCTATGGTGTTTAAGAAAATCGGTTTTATATCATTTGCGGGGGCGTTAGGGGGCGTGGCAAACATTTGAAACAAACTCGATAAGCGTACATATGACACGAATCTACATACCAAATTTGGTGGCTCTAGCTCTTATAGTCTCCGAGATCTAGGTGTTCATACAGACGGACGGACGGACGGACGGACGGACAGACGGACATGGCTAGATCGTCTCGGCTGTTGATGCTGATCAAGAATATATATACTTTATGGGGTCGGAAAAGCTTCCTTCTGCCTGTTACATACATTTTAGCGACTTTAATATACCATTTCACCCTATGGGTGTATGGTATAAAAACTAAGCGATCCAAGACGATTGTAAATTAAAAATTTTAAAAATTGTATATTATGGTGAAATTCTTGAATGAAATCAGCAAATTCTTTATTCTTGTAATATATTTTACTGATCGATATATATCGATTTCTCTAAAAATATGGTAGGAACAAGACTTAGAATCCCATTTCGGTAAACGGCTTCTAACCTCTATTAGAATCTACTGCAAGTTGGTAAATCTCTTTTGCCTTAGTAACTCCATTAGGCGGTGAAACTAGGTACTAGTCTGAACAGTCTCAAAGAGAGGAGATTCCCCCAAATGGAAGAAGAAGTCAACTCATCGCAAGTCAACTCTTAAAATGACTTCATAATCTTATTATTTTTGCATCATTCAATCAGCTATGCGTCGAAGGTTTTTGCCTTTCTTCTTTCTCCACACTTTGCCCTATAATTATGTTTATTACCCCACCCCCCCGCCACTTCTCCTGCTGCTGCCTCCTTCATTGATGTGAAACAATTTGCAGAATCAGCGAGGAAAAAGTTTGCCCAAAAATAAAGAGGAAAAAAATTGATTATAAACTTTTCTTTTCTCTCTTTTCCACTTTTTTTTTTTTGTTTTGCTGTTGCTATTGTTTTTTGTTTTTTTTTTTTTGATTAGTTTGCCATCATTTTAAATGGTTGGGCCTACAAGAAGCAATTTTCAGCAGGTGCTGCTGGTCCTGGACCATGGGATTAATTGAAAATCCAAAAAAAAAAAGAAGAATGAAAAAAAGGCTGAGAAATGTTTGCAACAGCCGCAAAAATCAAAAGCATCAGCCCCAAGACATAGAGAGAAAGAGAGTGAATGAAGGCGGGGTAGGCGTGGCTGTGGGCGCAAGGCAAATTGTTTGCTGAGTTGCATTTGCATTTTGCATTTTGGCCAAAAAGTTTTCCATTTCTTTCGACAAGGGAGGGGGTGAGTTTTTTCGTGTTTTCCACCGACTTGTTCCATTTGGTTGTGTGTTCCGTTTCGTTCTATTTTCTATTTTATTTTTGTGTTGTAAGCAAAAGAAAGTTCCAAGGCATCTGGCGACTTTGTGTTCCGGTTGGCGTTTTTCGTTTTTTTTTTGGACTCTCATCTAGAAGTTTCCATCGACGAGTCCTTCATAGCCATTGCTGTAACACCCTTGCAATTAAGTTGCTCAGAAAAAGTTTCTCTTTTTCCCCTCTTTCTCTCTCTCTCTCTCTCTCGCTCTCTCGTAGCCAAAAACTGTCTGATTTGGCATAAGCTGCAGCAGGACAACAGACCAAATAGACCCACCCAACTACCCAACCATTCTACCAATCCCTAACCCCTTGGCTGTCATTTGCATCATGTTGCTGCGGGCAGCTGCGGGTCGATGTCAATCCGATGTTTGCCCAGTTACTGAATGCCTGGACTAAGTGTTGATTAAAATATAATCAGATCCGTAATTAATGTTAATTGATTTGTGTGACATGTGCCATGTCAGCAACTGATATAAAGCCGCCAGCCTTAGTGACGTCGCCGTTGTCTGCATTTTGCTGTCAAATGTTGCAAAAGTTGTTCATGTTGTCAATATACATATGTACATATGTACGTGTATGTCCCTATGTCCAGTTGTCCAGTAATCCTTCTCTATCCCCATAACTTTTGTCATGTTCCTAAAATGCGCTTAATTAGGCTTTTGTTTTCCAAAAAATTTTTTTACTCAAGTTAGGGAATTTTAAATCTTTGCTAAGGTAGGCCGAAAATGGGCCAAATCTAATGAAAAGCCATAAAATGTGGTAGTAATTTTTGCCAGAAACTTCAGTTTTCCCATTCTACCCAAAAACGATGCAAAGAATTTTATAAAGCCATCTTGATTTTGCAGACAATTTCAAAATTTGGAACATGATGAAACTGCATACATACAAATATTGTATTGTAGTATGCATGTATTGCACTTATATCTACTTATCTAATGTGTGTGTGTGTGTGTGTGTGTGAATCGTATCTGTCTGGGATCTGGTGGAGTTGTGTTCAACGTGGCATGACAAACGGCAACAGCAACAATAACCAGCGCCCAGTTGATGAATGTCTCTGTGTGTTGTTGTTGCTGTTGTTGTAGCTGTGTTGTTTGTCTGTGGTTGGGGATTATGCACCACACACATACACACACACAGAGATAAAAAGTTATCATCTACCTCGAACCTGGCATACCCTAATTAATGTACTTAGTTGCCATTATTCAAGACATTTATGTAAATACTTCAGGTCTATTTATTATATAACTATATAGATCGATATCCATGTTATGGTATTTTCAACATCGAATATGGTTGATTGTGGACCAATAAACGTTTGCCTGGAAAACACGTCACGTGTCAGATAAACGAGGTAGCCCCCGAGGTAGGTAAACTTTAGACCAAAACACACAAACAAAGCCAGAGGGTGAAGAGGCATGGGGAGGGTAAGGAACAATGGGCATATACATATATTTACCCCACATATACATACATACACGTACGTACATATGCATATGTATTTGTAGGCAAAGGCTAACCAATTAAGCTCTGTCAAATTGTTGGGGCATTTGGAAATGTTTCCAAATCCTGAGACCAAAACCAAGTCCAATTAAAGCCACTCTTTGGCTTTTCTCTATCTCCCTCTCTCTCTCGCTCTCTCTCTCTCTCTCTCTCTCTCTCTCTCAAGAAAATGTATATTTCACTTATCCATTTTCATTTTCCATTTCTTGTTTCTTCAAAATGATCATAACCATCTATTTTGACATTCAATCTGTCAATTGCAGTGCAGTAAAATTTTACCCATTCAATCGCAATCAAGCTAAGGGCATAATTTTTCTACTTAGATTTAGGTCCATCAATTAATTAATTCTCTCAAGTTTTTCATCATAATCATCGGAATTAAAGATTCCATGGACTGGAATCCATCATATACAAGGTTTGTGCAATGTTTTACTTACACTTTGCTTTTGCACGTAAAAATTAAATGCCTTGGGGTTGTTTCTTCTTCGTGTTGTGCCAAAAGTGTAAATACTGTCTTACACACGTTCTAACATCATCTTGGATATCATCTGTCTGTCCAGTCGTGTCCTTTACGAGGTGACTGAGTGAAGTGAAGAGACACACACAGAGAGTGAGAGAGAGAGAGAGAGAGAAAGAGAGAGAGAAAGAGATGATGCCCATGACAAGTCACTTTTTTATGCCACGAGTACCAGGAAAAGGACTGGAACCAGCAGCATCAGCATCAGACTTCTGGCATCATTATAAGATTAAATCGCATCCGCATCTTCAACTGTATGCCGCATTCGCATTCGCATCCACATCCGGATCCACATCCACATCGACATCCTTTCACTAACATTCTCTCTGTGTACCCACTGAGCATTTGATTTAGTTTTGTTTGCTCTTAGTTCAAGACTATATCTACTCCTTTTACTTTGTCTCCCGCTCGATAATGTCCAGGTGCCTGGTCGCTGGGTGCCTTGGATAGTTTTCTCTTACCATCAGGTGTCCGTGCACATTTTAAATTAGATTTCTTTCCCCTCTTTGACTCTGTGTGTGTGTACATTGTGTCTGCTCTGGGCTGTTGATACTATTCCTAGCTGATTTAATACCATCTCAGTTGAACTATTAACAGTTTAACAGGGCAAAATTTAAATGAAATTTGTTTAGTATGTAGTTTAGCGAATTAATTGAATCTACCGAAGCTTTTCATACTACATGGACTCTAGGCGTTTCAAAACTGACTGCGTCAAGTGCAATTTAATTTAAATTGTGCGTAGCCAAGGGCAACAGAGATCCACCAGAGAGATAGTAGAGGGAAGGTAGAAACAATACAACATTATCCTTACACCGCTCCTCTTGGCTATTTGTTACGCTCGGTTGGTGTCCTTAGGCGAACACACACAAACACACACACACACACACACGCATACACGACACATCTATTTGAATAGGCAAAAAGAACAAAAAGAGCAAAGGCCACTTGAAGCAGTCATTTCATATCCTGTTGTTTATGGCCACATATATCCTTAAGAAGTCTGAAGACGACGACGACAGAGCACTGAAAGTTAGTCGCACGGGAATCACTCACACACACACACCTACACCCATACACACACATACGCACAAAGTGTAGGCGGCAGGGGAGTGCAAAAGAGAGCACAAACAGGGAAAGGTCAGTTCAACTGCGAAAAAAAAACCAACAAATTTGTCGAGGGAACGGATATTGACAGCGCCGGGCAATAAAATTCAACAACGACAAAGGGCGACAAAAACCATGGGAGTCCGATTGAGCCACTGAAGCCAAGGAAGCGTGAACATTTTTTATTTATACAAAAAAGTGTTGCCCCCTTTGGCCTACAACCCAAAATCCACACTCCCCCACCCCACCCCAACACTATAATACATATGTAAGAATGTTTTAACTTGCATGAGGTGGGTAAAAAAAAAACAAAAAACCAAGGTGACAACTACAACAAAAGTTTCAACGTTTCATAGTCAAGATTTCAAGCAAACGAACGAGTGAATTTTTGCCCCAAAATGTAGGCTACGAAAATATTCAAAAAGATCGTGCTGGTATGTGTGTCCAACTATCTGTATATATATAGAGATGGCTTTTATTTACATAATAAACTAATTAAAGAGACTAATTCCAGGGTGGGGGGGCGACATTGGTTCTTGTTTTGCTTTCAGCAATTCCCCAAATGACAATTCTCATTTTACATTGGCCCAGCTAATTAACAAGTCGAATTCTCTTTTTATTAATTACATCAATTCCCAATGATACGTTTTTCAAATTGAGTTTCTGTTTTGTTTTTACTAACAATATTGATCTATATCGATTCTATTCTCTCCCTGTGTTGTCTCTTTCCTGCACTCAGTTCGGTTTTTTTTTTTTTTTTTTGAGGCTGCTGGTCAAGCTGGTCAATAGCCAGTTACGTATGTCTCCTTTTTCCTTTGTGTTTGTGTGTGTGTGTGTGTGTGGTCTCCTCGCTCTCTCCAGTTCTGTCTTTCTCTCTTTCACTTGTTTTTTCTTCGCCAGTCTCATCACTGTGCTGGTCACGTGTCTAGGACAACAACAAAACGCATCAAAATTCCAAAAGCGTGACACATAGTCGAGGGCGCGAGTTTGTTTGGCCAACAGTAGGAGGAAGCTAAGATCCCCGTAAGCCCCTTAACCACCACACATCTATATATATATATATATATATATATATGTGTGTGTGTGTGTGTATGTGTATCTATATATCTATCTATCTATGCCATGGCTATGTATCTATCTATCTATCCATCTATCCATCTACCTCTATTCATGAATCTTGTCTAAGCATAGACGAGTAGCAGATTGGGTAACGGAAGCCAAAGCCATTTATTGTCTTCTCCATCTACTCCCCTGAAACCCTCTCTTATCTGATAGGCGAGGGCTATGATTTTGGCTGCTAAAATTTGTCTAAGGTGCAACAACTTTGTTTGTCTTTTGGCCAGGCCGAAAGGGAAACAAAAAAGAAAACCAAAAAAACAGAAAGAAAACCAAAAAAAAAAAACGAAAATTGTAACAGGCTGTGCCATGTCCAGACAATAAGGCAGAATCACTACTCTCTACTCCTTTACTACTACAACTTCCGTACTATTCCAACTCGATTCGACTGCGAATCCCCTCACAGAGGACCGAGGACCGAGGACACTGCGAACGTGTCTCACAGCTTAAGCAGCTGCACTTGAAGAAAAAGTGTAGCAAGTGTAACTTCCAGCTACAATCCAAGATAATTTATCAGATTTTATTTAAATTCTTAATCATTAACTTAATTAACTTAACTAGCTAACTACGGTTTCATTAAAGTTTAAATACTCTACCATCAATTCAAAGTCTTTGTTTTTTATGTTTAAATATCAAACATTTTACATTTGAAATGTCGGGAATGTCGAAGTTTTCTCCGTCAAAAGTTACTGATTTCCTCCCCTAATCCCCTGAATCCGCCACTGAAATCTCCCAATTTGTGTTATTTGCATATAAACATTATTGATACCTTATTCGATGGTCTGATATATTTTTTGTCTAATAAGTAATTAAAATTGGATTAAAAAATTTCAAAAAGTTTTTCAAAAAATCTTTTAAAAAAGGGATAGGAAATGTCATTAGGTCATTAACACAAATTTTAAAATAATTTTAGAAATTTTATCAATGTACATTTTTTATTTTTTGCTCAGTGTATACGTATTTAAAGTAAACCACAAAAAAGAAAAGAAATGTCGATAAGAAAAATATTGGATAAATTAACAATGTGGATGATAGTTGTTATATGTATATAGTGACACTTATCGGATAGGGATTGAAGTCTATCCCATATCTGAGCAGTACTCAAACACGACACTTGCACAAAATTGATTAAAGAATATTAAGTGTGAAGAATTTAATAGGCTGATGGGTGGCACATTTACACATCATCATCATCATCATCATAGGGAATTGGCTTCGTTATCGACAGGAGCAACACTAATTAGCGCAATATGTAATTGTCGGTTACACAATGACAAACATTCTACCTATCCATACCCCTACCCCCACACCTACCCAACCCCTCCCGGCCATACCATGTGGTTGTGCACTCGTATATTGCGGGATTGAATTGCATTTTCATTTCGCTATAATTTGACAAGGCGTTATTTAGTAGATCGGTTACTTTTGAAGCGTTAACAATAAATGAAATTCAACTACAAGCCAACCCCAACTTACCCTCTCTTTGTGTACATTTTTGGGATTCAATTTCATTTTCATTTTGCTAAAATTTGACAAGGCGTTATATAGTAGTTGGTCTTCAGTTGGCTTTAGCTTTGAAGGTTTAAGAATCAACCATTCCATTGGGCACAATGCAACGTGGATCAAAATATCATCCTTTTTTCTCGAATTAGTAATCGTATCTAGGTTAATCTATGCCTTCATTGAAAAGCATTTGCAACTTTTTGCAACCATGGCAACCTTAGGTGCTTACTATAGGTAAGAGGGCTGTAAGGTAGAGCGGTAGAAGTGGGTGTCTGATAAGGGCAAGTACAATAAATAATATTTGAGTGTGATGCTCTAATTAATATCAAATTACACAAGTTGCAATTAGGTGCAAGAAGGTGGCTGAACAAATTGTTATTGTTTCTATGTATTTACGAAAGCTCGGATATCCTAATAAGCATATTTAATTGGTCAAAGAAGGGCAAGGGCAATTGCTGTATACTCTTCTAGCCAAAGAGTTTATGGCACTTTTGTTGCCTTATCAGTTGCACGCCTTGCTCTGCCCTGATGATTAGCAAAATGCATATAAAAATGTAGTCAATTGATAAGCATTTTATGATTCATTTCAAATGAAATGTTTCTTTTTCTAGCCCTCAAAGTGGAAATAAAAAAAATGATCAGATGTTTGTGACTTAAAAATTGCTATTTAAATATTTTATTTTTAGTTTTCTTACAATTTTAGGGCATAGGTCTGGACACTTTCGTGTGGCGGTGGCACTTGAATGAGCTGTACTCCCTCTTCGTTCTTGTAGTCGGCATATTTGAGGGTACTAATCAGTTCGTAGCCCAGACGTTTCACTAGCTGAGCGGAGTAGAAGCTGGTGCAGTCCAGACATATTAACGGATAGCCCAGTTTACGGGCCTGTTCCTCCATGGCTTTTATAAGACGAGCGCCCAGAGATTGGCCCCGCATTGAGGCATCGACACCCATGGCATGGATATGCAGAGCATGGGACACCTGATAACGTGGACAGACATTACTGAGATGTTCCACCTGAGTTAGCAGATTGACAATGCGTCCCCATTTGGTGCCCACAAATTCTTTGGCATATTCTTCCAAATGTTGGCCCTCGCTGGCATCTTTGGAGCCGGCAACAGCGGCGGCCACTATGCGTCCGCTTTCCTTGAGACGAAGCGTTAGGCAGGTTTGATTTGGAATATGCGAGAGTAGAAAATCTCGATCGGCCTGATCGGGTTGCGAGGGGGGGCTGGTGCCCACTGTTAATGGCTCTTCCCGATAATAATGCTCCAAGAGAAATTCTAATAGCTGAGAGCTTTCTGCCGGCGATACCACGTGTACCTCGATGACGTCATCATTGGAGAGAGAGGCGGCCATATGGTCATATAATGTCGTCACGTGTTGGTAGATCGAAAACAACTAAAATGATAAGTTCCACCAAACGAAGCGAAAACCATCCACAGCGATCGTTGCAATAATCAAGATAGTAAACACTCTCTCTCTCTCTCTCTCTTTTTCTGTTTCCCACTCACTAACATGGACGCTCTCTTTTTTACTCTCTCTTCTGTTTTCAACTACTTTGTGTGGATTATATGTAGATCTTATATGGAACTTATTTTGCCTATGCCTATGATAAACATTTCACGTACTTTGTACATACATAGGTATATGTATGTATGTAGGTATGTATGTCTATCCTACTCGACCTTTCTGCTTTGTTGAGAACAAATATATGTACATATGTATGTATATGTACAGTTGCCTTGCTGCGCTAATGGAGGATTTTCAGCCATCTAGGGGGCCATTAGAAAAGGTATTAAACCGGCTTAAGAACCTGTAGAGACAATACAACAATAGTAGCAATAACAACAACAGCAAAAACAAAAATACCAATGCCCGAAGTGCTCAAATTGTTTTTCGAAATGAAAAAGAAAAACTAAACAAAGAACTTAATATACACTTTAAAAGAAGCATAGGCAGATTGTCATTCCTAAAAGCTCTTCTAGAGTTACAAAAACGGGGACTCTTACCCTAAAGTATGCAATAGATTGTCTAAAGAACTTTTCGAAGTTCGCGGCACTGATTGCAATGAAAATAATTATTTTGCTACAAGACATTTTAAAAGTTCTATAAGGTTTTGTAAAAAAAAAAAAATTCCTACTACATACTTCAGGGGGCGAATTTCCTACAATTCACTTACCTATGTACATAGATCCGTGATTGTATCCGATTTTTATATTTTCTTGTCACATTTAGTAGTATAAAGTACTTTCTATTTCATAGTTTGTGGTAAGTTAAATCACATTTAAGGCAGGTCAAGCAAAAGTGTTTAGAAATTTCGATTTGCGTGTGTGTTCTTTTGCTGAGATGGAGAAATCTTTACAAATGTAATCCGTGAACAAAGCGTAGATATCATTGGGCCAGGCTAAAGCTAAAAGAGTCTACGGATTAGGCCACAGAAACTTATAGAAGTGAAATTGAGTGCGATAAGTGTTGGAGGAGAAATAAAACCAAAAAGGGAAAGAAAATACCAAACATTTCTAATTGGAGCGCAGGGCAAGGTCACAAACCAGAAGCAAAAAAAAAAAAAAAACACACACCAAGCCAAAAAGGAAACGCAACAAAAAAATAAAGAAAGAATGAACTAACCGAAAAATGTCCAAACAAATCCACTAAAAATAAAAGAACTGCTTTGCTGCACAATGAAAGCATTTTGAGTTGAAGATGGAGTGGAGTGGAGTGGGATAGGTAAAGCTGGGAGGGGGCAACAGCGAGGGGGGAAAGCAGCGGTCGAAGGCAGTTATTCGAGCAAATGTCCTTGAGCGTTTTTGTGTGCAGCAGCAGCAGGAGCCAAAGCTTAACACACACTTCAATTGCTCCCAACGAGGGCCACATAAACTTCCCATCTCCTTTCATTCAACTCCCCTGCCTCCTGGCAGTCTTTCTTACTCCCATTTTAACATATTCGCCGCCTTCTGACCATTCATTCGCCGTTGAATTCGCCGTTCAGAGCTTTTTTCGCCCTTGCCTGAGTGTTTTAAAAGCAGATGCTTCGCCGTCGAAGGCTTCAGAATAATTCGTGCCGCGTGCGCGTACGGTTCGTAGTCCTTTTTATTTTGTTGGCTCCTCTCAGTGTTTGCCTTCTGTTTGTTGTTTTCCCTACTGTCTGTGTGTATGCTTGTGTGTATATGTGTGTGTGTCTGTGTGTGTGTGTGTGTGTGTGTGTGGGTATTGTCCGTGTGTTTTTGATATAAAAGTAAACAACAAGCCAGAATGGCGCCGGCAAAACTCTCTTTCATTTCATAAAAACCCAACCCAAAGAGGAAACGTTAAGCTTTAAAAACTCTAAAAAAAAAAAAATAGAACAAAGAAACAATTTTTTTCCAAATATTACATTTCATATGGTATATGGATTATTTTTTCAACATTTTTTATAGTGTGTTTATCGAGCGATATCGTATACGAATTTAAAATGTTACAAAGCGGCGTCGCTGCGGCTGCCGCTCATCGTTGGATGTTGCCACTTTTGGGATTATGCCTAATCAGTCTAGGATTGCGCTGTGATGCGCGTGCCGTAAGTGTAACATGATATATATTCTACTCTAATATCAAAAAATAAAGTTATAAACAGCTGACCGGGTAGGGCTTACAAGGGGGAAACAGTTACAACAGATGTTCTGTAAATCCATTTAGTTGCGCATTTCGTTAATCTGTCCAAAAAAAAAAAATTAAGGGACATGGGTAGTACTCGGTCTAATTTAATTAACTTAATTTCAACCATGCGACTTAGATTTCAGGCAATAAACTATTTTTGGTAATCCCAAAAAGTTTTCTTGCCATCTGTAAATGTCCTTTAATGGACTCTTGATTTCATTACAATTTCAATTCCATTCCTCTCCACTTTGTGTTGTTACAGACGAAAGGAAAAAAATCTAGACCTTCGCTTGGCTTAACAATTTATGTGCATAAAGTTCTTTCTAACCATTTCATCTCTTTCCTTTGCCGTAGTCTTTTCTGTTGAGATTTGGAGAGTAAATCACAAATATTTAGAACTGTTTGGCTTAGCCAAGGAAAGTTTCTTGATTTTTTGTTCCTTTGTTTTTTTTTTTTTTTTTTTTGTGCTTCTCTATTTTTATGTTTATATTTTTCTGTTTTTGGCGACGTCATTGTCGTTAGCTACTGCCCGCTGGGCTTGCTCTGGTTCTTATCCTTTCGTTTCGTCTGTCTCCTGTCTGTCTGTAGTCTTCTTGGCCACATTTTTCTTATTTCTTGTCGTTTTTACTCGTTTTGTTTGGTTACGAGTCAGCGACAGCATCAAAGTCGGCGTCGGCGACTGCAAAATGAATAATTTCAGTGAATTTACTACACAATTTTATTCATATAAATCACAAATTAAATAAGTTTTTACGAGGTTGTTCGCAACCAGCCAGCCATCCAGGCAGCCAGGCAGTCAGCCAACCCCAAACGAAACTTGTTTCGTTCTCAACTTATTTTTGTTTGTTGCCTTTGTTTTTGTTGTTGTTGTTGTTGGCGTTGGCGTTGGCTCTGTGGGTTATATGGGGCTCAAACGTTTTCCTATGGCGGGTGACCCCGACGCCTACCACGACTTTAACTCCCCGTGTGGCATTTGCCCTTTTTTTTATGGTCGTGTAATTTTTTCGTTTTGTGGTGGCCTTTTTTCTGCTTTTCTTATTTATGCTTATTATCGTGATTGCTATTCACCATTTCCCTTGAACAAAAACAAAAAAAAAAGAAGGACTACATCGTCGAGTTTTCGAAAGTGGTTGCTACCTTTGGCTAGCAAAAGTGCTCTAAGATGTAAGATTTTTTGCATTTATTCAGTCCTTTCAGACGAAGACTTACCATTTGGAATATTCTCGATCTGCAACTCGGTCGTTTTAAATGCTAATCACTCGTCAAATCAGAAGTTACAACATTTCGACGTTTTTTCTCCCGTTCATTTGCATTTGGACAAGTGCAGATTTAAGCATTGTCGTTATGTCGGGGTAGCCATTACCTTTTCGAAGTCTACGAGCATGACAAACAAGAACAGCACACAAAAAAAAAAAAAAAAAAAAAAAATTGGAAATCATTCAAAATGGTAGTATTCGTTTCTGCTAAATGTTATTCATGGCACTCACGTGCGTTTGACACGAGATTCACGTGATGGAACGTGAAAGCAATTTACGATGTGGCAGCGGTTCGTGGTGGTTGTCCGCAACAGCAGACAATTAATCATGCCACTGCCAGGAGTCGAACTCGGACGCGAACGCGAACGCGGATGCAAACGCGGATGCGGACTCGCCGCAGTCAATTGTTGTTGCTCCACTTTCACTTTCGTCCTCGAATATCCAAGGACGCGCCGAAGGCCAGGCCACATTTACTACTTAAGAGAGACAGCAGCAGCAACAAGAACAAAAAAGTTAAAACACCTAACGACCTTGAGCTAAATTTGACTACCCCACCCCTTTAACCTCATACCGCAACCGACACTATACATTTCGCACATCAAATCATAATTTATGGAGGACAATCAAAAAAGAAAAAAAAATATCCAAAAAAGTAGAAGAAAGAAAAAGGAGGATGATGGAAAAAAACGGACGAGAATCCGCGGCTTGCGCCTTGGCTGACTGGCAAAAGGTTGCACAATTCGCCCACATAATTATCGGTTTGATTTATGGGGAACCCGAGCCAATTACTTCCACCATGAAAATGGTGGAATGCCTGGCGTAGGGGCAAACGGAAACGGAAGTAAAATAAAAAAAAAGAACATAAATAAAGCAAAACTGCAATGGAAAACGAGAGGGAAACCAACCTGGTCGGTCTTTACTGACTGATGATTCGCAAAAAAACAAAAAAACGCAATTTATTCTTGTATACCTATATAGCAAATAAACGAAAAGGGCGAAACAGAAAACTTTGGAAAATTTAAATGAAACCACCATTTGAACTTGTGCATTTATGGTTTCGTTTTTAATTTCTTTAATTCATTTTAAATGACTTTTCAGAAATCATACTCAAGACTCTTTAGATTTACTCGTCGGTTGTACTTGAATTTATATTCGTATTGGCATTTCTCGTTTCACCTACTTTTAATAGATATTTTGCAAAAGTTTTAAATATCGTCTTATCGCTTATAATTAAGCCACTTAAATTCATTTAAGAGTTGGACTGTAGTAATTTAAAAACAAAGTATAAGTTTTTGGGGTTTTTAACCAAATTAGAAGATCACTTTTCAGTGTAAAAGTTTGCATATGAATGAAAACTGGTTCAAAGTCTTGGTTAAAAAAATATTTATTATTTTTTAAAAGTTTCAATCATGAATTTTTGCTTAATCTGTCTACTTCTTCAGTCTGTATTCTCGCCAATTTCCAAGCGATTTCCAAAGTTTATATCTCAATTAAATTGGAATTTAGAATATTTTCAAACGCCATCAAACACTTGGATATTATGTATACATAATACATATAATTGGCAAAAAAAAATTTGATCTCCAGATTTTAATACAGATTGAACGAAATTATTGTAACTTAAAAAATAATCACATGAATTTTTGAAAAACTGCGAAAATTGACTTAATTAGAGCTTCATGAAATTACAGTTTTTTTTTTTTTTTTTTTTTTTGAATATGTACTTTGCTGTTTATTGGCAATTTTTTTTGTCGAGATTGAAAATATGAACTTTAAGGGTATTCCAAAATGAAATATCACTTTTCAAAATTTGTTAAAGTTAAGAATTTTTAGAAATTTTGCAGAATTTTTTAAATTCAAGTTTTATCAATAATATTTTAATAAATTAATGAACTTACATATATATTTTTAAAATGAGCAAATTGTTAGTTGTACTTGTTTGTTATTTGACTGAATAGTTTTTTTTTTTCTTTGTTATTTTCCTCAGTTTACTCGTTTATCATATTACTCGCTACTTTTATTCGTTCATTCTTTAACTCGCGTTCTACTCGGATTTGAATTCTATTAATTCTTATTACTATTTAGTATCTCTCCGACATCTGTGAATTGTTACACTAAACTAACGAGTTTCAAACCAACACAAACACTTGGTAAATATTTATTTGCTGTATGGTTCAACAAAATAAGCAAAATTAGACTAATATAGTATACCTCGCATAATGTACACACACAAATGTCGGAATCTATTACCTTGCTTGATGATGCATAGATACAAGTATATACTAGATCTTTGGTTGCACGTACATGGTATGTAATACATACCTGCATATGTTTGTATCCTGATATCCAGTCAGTTATGCAGCATAGCAAATATTTATGCTTAGTTGTTTGCGGTCAGATGTTGTGACCCGATGCTGCTCCTGTAACGTAATTAAGAAATTGCCGAACAGATTGGTCGAGTAGTGAGGCAGGCGGGATGGATATCATAAAGGAGTTGCAAATATTTGCCAGCCACATCCAACATGAGGTCGTCTCATATGTGCAGATTCCTATATGGGTTAGCAATAACAAATATTATTTATGCACATATGTATTATTCACTTAAGGATAAGCACATCTATGAAAAGGGCAAAGGAGTCCAATTATCAACCAACACCAGGACGTGTGTGTATGTGGGTGATGGAAAAGTGATCATTTTGTATTATATATTAAATGACAACCAAAACACAAAAAAAAAACGCAAATTGGCAAGATTATTCAGTTTTTGTTTCTCATTTCATTGCAATTTGCAAATAATATCACACATACGCCATGTATTTCAAATATTATTTTAATATCACACATACGCCATGTATTTCAGGTATTATTTTTCCTCTACATTTATAAGTTTTTCTTCGTTGGGATTGTTCATTACTTAGCAGGAATATGGCATAGCAAAAACACACAAGATCAGGATTGATTTTCTATATCATATTAAGTTACAAATATGGTCAAACATTATTGACTTAATACAGCTCTCAATTAGGCGTATATTTTGTTTGTAATTCATGTCCTTTTCGCTAAAGTTAGCTCACTCACTATGGCTTTGATTTAATTTATTTGCTAATTGGCTATATAGTTTGCTGCCTCTGTGCTGCTAATTTCATTTTACTTGCTTATGCAACTAAAAGTATTATTTTTGTTTTGTTTTTTTTTCTTCCATTCAGAACATTTCAGAGATTTCATTGCTTGTGTTGTTGAGTAATTGCTCGCAATTGGCACATGAATACCCCAAATGCGTTTCATTCAATGACACACATACACACACACACACACACATAAGCACACATACATATATAGAAAGTGAGTGAAAAGCAAAAGATGTCTTTGTTAGCGTTTTCTCTAGTTTTCTACCATTTCTTTCTAGCTCTCCCTATCTCGTTCTCTCGTTCTTTATATCTGTCTCTCACTCTCTCTCTCTCGCTCGCTCGCTCGCTAGCTATGTTTCTATGTAACGCTGACGACCTCTCTTGGTAATCAACTCAATGAGGTAGCTTCCACGCCTTCACCGCTTTGACCCGAATTCTTAGGGCGTGTGCGGTTCCATGAATGCGGGCACTCATTTTACCCATTTCCCCTAGTATACTCTACCTTAGCGCTCTCTCCCACGCATTGCCCTCTCTATTCCCCGTCCCTTGAAAGGTTCTGTTTTGTTCCCCTTGGTATTTTACCTCCTTCGTTTCTGTCGCCATGTCTGGCATCCTTTTGTTTGGTTAGCTACGTAGCTAGCTGCATGCCTCGTTATGCACAAACAAAGGCGTTTTTTCCACGCTTCCATTTAGCAGCAAATTAGAAGCTGCCTTGCAGTGTCCTTAAAGAAACGTTTTGTGGCGAGCGAGGGAAAGGAGGTGGCGGGGTGCTCTTAGGCAAGAGGGCAGCTAGGGCTCAGAGCTAGGTCATATATGAAACTCTCTTCACATGCGAATTAATTAACAGTAAATAAAGAGGAAGACAGCTACAAAAAAAAAAGGCAAGGACCTTGACAACGCGACCCTCTCTCACCTCCCTGCCACAGCTCTAGGCAATTTGTTGAATACCCGCACACACACACATTTAAAAAAGGGTCAACAATTAATTTAAGATGGTCAACAAGTTGAAACCCAAAGCTTGAGAAATAATGGGGGGAAAATTCCAGAAATTCTATGCTTCTCTTCTCATCCTTTTCTTCTTGTTTTTCCCCCTGTTTGCACTTTTTGTGTAAATTTTCTGAGTGTATCCTGCAGCTGATGCTGATATTCTCATGATGATGATAATGATGATGGTGATGAGTTCACAACATTCAAATCTCTTCCTCCCGCGTACTGTCTGGCGGCCATTATTGTGCTCATGGGGCCATCATTGATAACTAATGTTGGTTGCCATTAATTGAGGCATTTTCGTTTTTGGCTGGCTGCCTGTCTGCCTGCCTTGTTGGCCCAATCCCAACACTTTCCAACTTCACATATGTATGGCCCTTATTTTTTTTTTTTGTTTTGCTTTTTTGTTGTGCTCTCAGCCTTAATAATTGAACAATAAAGTAAGGCATTAAGTAATTTGTGAGGGTTAAGTCATAAAAATGGCACAAACACAAACACGCACACACACACACACCTACATCTACATACATGCCCATGGTTCGGTATACATATATACATACATCTGTGTGTATGTATAAATTCGTAATTTTAGTGCTTAAAATTTAATGAGTCATTGGCATGACATTTTGCTACCCTAGCCAAAGCAAAGTATGTATAACAAATAAAACGAGCATCATCGATTGACAAAAATTAAATGAATTACCTTTTAATTATAAAAAAAGATAATAGCAAGAGATAAAAATATTCTGAGCTTTGCATAAACCGAACATTTATTATAGATAAATATATAGGGTATTTAGGCAGTCGTCCAATACATTACATAATTAGTTAAGCGTGGCTCATTGCTAAAATTAAGTAAAGTGTAAAAGGCCTTAAGCTAAAATTAAAAATGAGTTCAATTAAAAATAGATTATTCGTTAAGAGATTTAGGGTTTCAGGTCGATTCGGTTGCTACCAAAGGAAACGAGACTAACGATTTCTTCTCTCTGTTATCAATTTTATAATAAGTTATGCAAGGGTATTAAAACAAAGTACTTTATGCCAATTTTTCCTTACTTTAAACTTCTTGAAAGTATTGTAAATCATACCAAGTGTTTCTTTACGAACTATCAGGCACATTTTCGCCAACTAAAACGTAAGGAAATCTTGGCGAATTTGGAAAATGGAATGCCAAAACATGCGTGCTTATAAATAACGAAGAAAAAAAAAATGATTAGGACACTTTTGGTGTTTGCATCACGCAATCATCTTTCCTTTTTTGCTTTCTTTTTCGTCCTTAGCCTTAACCATTGATTCATGTTAATTAAATGTGGCAAAAACAAGAAAAAAAAACGAAACAAAAAAAGACAGGACAAAAGGGGGCGAAAAGTTGAGGCAACTTTCTCTATGGCAATAGAAACTTTGTCTGCTCTGCAACATTTTCATTTGCTGTGGTATTGTAACTTGAAACCCAATCGTCTCCTGTCAGTCGACATACATTTGCCACTCGCCGCTCATCACTTGCCACTTGCCACTTGCCACTCTTTAGCCACTTATTTCTCTCTCTCTCGCTCTCTCACACACTCTTGTGTTCAATGAAATTCATTATCGATCATTGAGAATACAAAAAACAAAAAGTAAAAAAGTTTTTGATAAGCTCTTTTAATTACAAACCGAAGCTACGTAAGCTGCACAAGTTTTATCTTTGCTTTTATGCAATGGATGCCCACAAGGACATCTCAAATGACATCAATATGCGAAGGGAAGCGATTGCATTTGCATTGCCAGTTTTGGACTAACTAAAGATAACTTTGCCCACCTTACACACATCTCAAATATAGTGAGTGCCAAATTGCAATTGCAATATCTTGGTAAAGTGCTTAGTGCAAATGTGTTTGCCTTTGCATATCATGTCCTGGAATTTGATTTTTTAAAGAGTTCTGTTCTCAGCATGGAACTGACCCATTCCTAGTGTTGGAGCTGCTGATGCTTCTCATTTGGTACTTTCTGCTTTCGTTTCTTCCTTATGCCATCGTTCATTCCTCTGTTTCAATTTCAATTAGAAACTTTAACTGCTTTAGAGAGACAGTGGGAGTGAGCCATAAGATGTTGCAGCCAACTTGCCTTTTGCCTTAGATATTACACTAAGAGAAAATAGTAAGAACAAATATTAAGTACAGAGCGTGCTTTAGTTGCCCTTTGATTAGGAAATTTCATCATTCTTAAAAAAAAAAAATTGTTGTTCTTCTTTACGGATAGAAAGAATTTAGATGACCTAAGGCTAGTTTGAAGGGCTCTCCTTGCTTCTTTTGGATTTTAGTAATAGTTGTTTTTTGCAGTGTCGGTTTTTTTTTTTTGCAGCTGCATTGGCGTTGGCGTTCGTATCATTCTGGGTTTTGGTCGTTTTTCTCATCTTTTTCTTGGTGCTTCCTTTAGAGCAATTTAATTTCTTTTCAGCTGCCGTTCGTTCTCCATGTAGTAGTCAAAGACCGTCATCCTGTGATGAAGCTACCAACGACCATGGCGATGTTGCCGACGCTGGCGACGATGTCATGGAGTATAAGAAAAATTTCGTCTTCCCTTTTTTTTTTTTTGTTGATGGCGATGGCGGTTGTCGTTGCGTTTGCCTTCTGGCTGGCTCGACATTAAAGTAAATCACTTAAACTGTTGGAAAATTCACACAAGTGACTCTATGTCATTCTGTCTCTTACTTTCTACCGTCCCCTCGCCTCTCACACTCACTCACTCACTCAATGAATGCGGTTTTTGGTCTATGTAGTATGGGAATATATATATGTATATTTTGCGTCTTGCCAGTGCGCACACATAATTCACATTGGCTCAAGGATTAGACATCGTTGCCGCCAACACAACAAATTGCTATGTTATCCTTGGGCTTACAACCGTATTGTAAATGTATGTGTATTTATTGTCCTTGGCTTGGTTTTGGTTTCTTTTTTGTTGTTGTTTCTTGTGTCTATCCTCCACTCAATTCCCATCTCATTCATTAGTGGCAAACAGCAATTTGAGGGCTTCTAGAATTCAAATAATGATTCAAAATAAAAATACTCGAGAACATTATAATAGATGTAATGGTGAGGGTGTGCGTCTGTTGCGCTGTGTGTGTGTGTGTGTGTGTGTGTGTGTATGAGTGCCACGCTTAAGTGTTCGTTTTCCACATGGATTACCTGACAGAGTCGCCGGATAACGGGATGACTAGATGAGTGACTGTTTGGTTGGGGTGACATTCCTGCATGTCTTCAATTTTAATAAATTTTCCATGCATGTAAGCATTTGCGCGACAGTTGACAGCTGCAGCAGCAGCAGCAGGAGAAGGAGGTGAAGTATCGTCTCGTTTGTTGCCAAGCTTTGTGACAGAACAAGAAAAAGAGGGCCAAGGACAGGGGTTTTCTTTCTTTCTTTAATTTTTTTTTTTTTTTGTCCATGTTATTTATACACTTTTATCATTCACTCATTCTTTACTTACTTAGCTTTCACAGAAGTTGAATTGCTGCTGTCATACTCATTTCAACGCTATTTATAAGCGTTTTTTCTCCCACCTTTTCCACTTTTCTTCACGTCGAAAGTGTAATGGGATCTTTCGCACTTTTTCTAGTTGCATTTACAGATTAAACAAATCGTATTATATGAATAGAAGTATATATGTACATAGAAATATCTATGAAGAGCTGCTGCTACTCTCTATGTATGTATGTAAGTGCTTTTTAGTAAAAGAAAATTTTGAACTAGAAAATGAAAATATATACCTACATACATACATATGTATGTTTTTAGTTCTTCAAGTAGTTTAGCATTACTTTTAAACGCACTAAACGTTTTAATAGACGACAAAAAAAAAATAAATAAATACAATGAATAGATTCATTCACAGAATTTATATGCTTGACTTTAAAAGCGATGAGCTGAATGAGGGAAAAGAAGGTAAAGGCACAATGTTACAACAGATGTGGTGTGTGTGTGTGTGTGCGTTTGCGTGTGCGAGTGTGTATGAGCATGACTTGACATTTGACACAGTTTACAAAACAAGTGAACGTGAACACACAGAAGAAAGAGAGAGAGAGAGAGAGAGAGGGAGATAGATGTGAAACAGATGTGAATGGGGCAACCAACGTCAGAGGACGATGGCATGCATAAAATATTACAATATATCAAAAGGATTGCCTAATGCAGGTGTCTCACTGTGTCTACCTTCTGCCTACAGCATTGGAAC
The DNA here is from genome assembly GCA_018903935.1 of Drosophila insularis. Taxonomy (NCBI): domain Eukaryota; kingdom Metazoa; phylum Arthropoda; class Insecta; order Diptera; family Drosophilidae; genus Drosophila; species Drosophila insularis. Next base: position 13,445,548 of record JAEIFP010002303.1, on the reverse strand, counting down.
ATTAACTGTATCTTTATACCATCAAGGTCCCTATGGATATTTGACTTTTATTTGTACGTGTGCGTGTGTATGTGAAAATGTTAGGCTAATGTCGAGCATCAAATTTGCATAAGAATGTCTATATGGATAATATGATTTATTAGAATGACAAATATCAGAGCTTTAGTCAAAGTCATCTATTTCAATAAAATGCCATTTACTCACTTAAAAGTGTTGTCAAAATTAAACTAACAATTCTTCTAATTAGTTTAATAGAGTAATGTAAGGAAAAGCTTAAAATGCTAAAAGAAAAAAGGACAGACACTGTAGCATACTTATGAGGGCGCACATAATGAGGACATTCATGCATTCATTGCTTGTCTTCTTACGTTTTCACTTGGCGTTGCTCGTTGGTCGAAAAGTGCTGAACAAATAGCAAAACACAAAACGCGTTAGGAGTGAAGAACTGAAATGCAAATAACTTAAGTAAAATTATACATTAAAACAGCTGGAGAAGGAGCAGCTTTGATGATGTCTTTCACTTATGTTTTTGTATAATTTGCATTCAACTTCTGGTCCAACTAAACCTTTAAGTATTTCCTTTACTTTACCTTTTAGCCCCATCCATAACTTCTCCCTTACAGTTTCATCATTTAAAAAACAGAGAGAAAGAGAGAGAAAGAGAAAGAGAGAGAGTGAGAAGAAAGTCAAGAATTAATTTTTATATGGAAAAACGAACCCAATAAAATGGGAAAACGAAATAGAAGTAAAGTAAGGATGGCAAGGGCAGGACTATGCATTTTCTTCGTCTAAATGGATTATCAATTTATTTCCATATACTAAAATTTGATTTTTACTCATAATTTTTTGTGTTTGCTCTCTGTTTTTCTGTATGCTGCAAACTTTATCCAACCGATAGAATGAACATTTTTTTGCCGCTTATATTTTGTATGTAAATAATTGAATAATGCATAAACCACAAAAATTTGCATAGAATAATTGATAATGCACACACACACTCACACACAGATATATTAATGTGTACACACAATCAAGTTTAAAAAAATCTTTGCCCAAAAATGAAAATAAAAATAGCAAAGGGGGGGAAAAAAAATCAATTAAACCTTAAGCTGCTATTGATGCATGATAAATGAAAATTTGAGATATGCAAAAATCGATTAATTAAACATGAACTTATTCATTTCTTGTTTCATTGAATATATAATTCTTTGAGCCCTTTAAGTCAATATTCATTCAAAAAATCAAATAAATCATAAGGCCAACGAAACAATTATTTAGAATTATGAATTTTTGACCCCTTTTGAAATGAAAAAATAATTTATTAAATTAATTCCATGGGTCAACGAAATGTATGTGCAAAAATGTTGATCCCTTTCAACAAGTGCAATTAAGAGATGAAAGTAGCTTTTATTAGCTTTTCTTTTTACTTTTCAATTTTTCTTGTTTTTATTTAAGTTTCGCAATTAAAATTGAATCAAATTAATGAAACGAAACATTCGCTTTGACAGACTTTTACCTGATGAAAGAAGCAACTTAAAAGAATAATTCAAATGGAATTTCTGAAATTTGATATACTTGGCGCATATGGCAAAATGACTGATGCGGGACCAACAAAGCGACTCACTTTTCATAATTCATTAAATACGAACACACACACACACACACACACACACACACACACATACACACATATATATATATATACTTTGAATTGAATTTTCCTCAGACAGGTTTCTATGGCAATGGAAAGGAAGAATGTGAAAATGGAAACAAATGAAAAATGCTTTTATAATAAACTTTTGCTAAATAAATTTAATTAGCCTTTTTGATACATTTTCATTGAAGCTGAAATGTACCTACAGTGTGAACCCCAAAACAAACCGCAATATATTTTAGGGCCAAATTAGGTGGCAAAACCCACTTAAAAAGTAAAAGTTATATTTTCATACTTTACACCTAAATCGCTAAATGAACGCCCATTTACTTAAGTAGGTTTATGTATGTATGTAAGGTAAAACTTTAAGAAATTTCACTTTGTATATGCTGGGTATGGACTTGCCCACAGTTGATTCGTAAAACTTCGGCCAAAAAGGGTATTTAAATTTACAAAATTTAATTTGGTACCAAACATTATTATTTAAGTATATTCCTGACGAAACCACTTCCGTTCCTCTGGTCCAAACAATTTTCTCCTAGACCTTAAATACTACTGAAATGGAATATTGCATTTTGGCTTTGTGTTTCATATATAAAAATCAATCGCATCATAGGAACAATCGGTCAACAATAAAAGTTTAGATAATAACCTTTTAATAACTTTCAAGTTGTTCACAAAATTTTCATATAACTTAATACTTTTAGGTATTAGTTTATATTATAACTAATTTCATAAATTCATAAATCTCACATAGAATGAATCGGTTAAAAATTGTTTCTTGGATCTATTACATTATTAACATATTTATAAATAAGTGTGGCAAATTTTTAAAAAATCGGTAGATTATATCATTTAGCTGCACAAGAAACTATAGGCCAAAAAAATTATTTGGATTGGGGAAACATTTTTGTTTCTTAGTTAATCGCATGAGTTTTCTTCACTTTTACACCCTGAAACCAAAAAAAGGTGGAAAGGTATACAAACCTCGTCATGGCCGATTTGGGCCATGTTTTCGTATTCTGGGTTTGGGGCCCTTCTTGAGGAGTTTATGTTTTATAATTTTGTTGCTTCCACTTTCTCTCATTCTGTTTTTGGATTCTCGTTTTGTTGCCCCGTAATTAGTTAATGTGGTGGCTCGCACACACACACACACACTCAAACACAGACACCGCATCTTAAGTTAGGCCGTTATACACTGAAATATTGTTGCTGTTATTGTTTTTTTTTTTTTGTTTGTTTCGTTTTGTTGCTTTTGGTTTTGTGAAAGAAAGGCGTGTTGTGGTTGCCTTTGTGGCACTCGGCTCTGAGACTTCCTAATGAAATATATGGTATGGGATATACTCGCAAAGCTGATTTTTACACTAACCAAAAGCTCTTCTTCTCTAGCTTCTACTCCTGCTCCTGTTCCTGCTTCATTTTGTTGTATATGCAAATGGCTTGCCCTCGTGTGTTGTCGTTATATGTATTTTTAATGTCGTAGACTCCTTTTCAGTCTCTCGCTTCCTGCTCCTTTTTGTTTTTAATGCTTCTGCTTCTTCATCATGATGTGGATATGGATGATGATGATGATGTTGCTGCTGGGTGTGTGTGTGTGTGTGTGTGTGCGTGAGGTGTGGTAGCAACATTAAAAATGTAAAACGCTTTACTCAGCCTCATCCTTAATGCATAAACAACACCAACAGAAAGTAACCAAGGAAAAGAACACGCAAAAGCGACAGAGAAAGAGAATACAAAATGCTTCAAAAAGTAACACAATTTTTCCCTAATATGCCCACATATATATATATATATATACAATCCATATGAGAAAATTTTGGTCTATTTATACGCTAAACTTTCTCGCTTAGCCTATATATTTTGAAAGCCTCAGTCAATTAGATATTAGGTAACTTTACTTTTTGTTATTTTTAAATTGTATATGCCTACATAATTCACTTTTTCTATATACATATTTTCCCTTTTCGATTTGTGGTTTCTTTCAGGTAAATGTAAGCAACACTTGGACAATGCCCCAGGAGGGTTTAAATGTATTCTATAGATTCTTTCGTGATCGCATCTCTTGGTTTGAGGCAGATGCCGTTTGTCAGTTTCATCATGCCAATCTGGTGACAGGTAAGCCATGCCATCAGAAAGCCAAGTCAAACTGAAAAGCAAAAAAAAAAATAAAAAAAATGGGGCTGATGCTAGGCGAGAGCTCTTCACAGACAACTACAGAGCTGAGAGTGAACGAAAAAGAATGCCAAAATGCCAACACAAATTGTGAAATGCAAATAAGCCCAGTGACAAGAGCGAGGGAGAAAGGTGAAAGATTAGCTGTGGGTTGAGGGAGATGGGGCCCGTTCACATTGCACATTATTACAAATGTCCGGCAGCTGCTGTGACAGCAGCCCAGTCAGTCCAGTCCAGGTAGGTTGACTGGAGCTATAACGCACCGGTTATCTTGTCTACACGGAATGCTTTTTAGCCTCCAGACCAGACGCATTTACAAAAGGGTTGGAAGCAGCATCGTCGGGTCCAGACATCTATGTGTAGATATGTATATATTAGATGGGATTGGGATGAGTATGGGTGATTGGGAGGAAAAGCCCTGAAAATGAGGCTACTGCGGGAACTGAGGTAGCATTGAGGTTTACAAATGAATGAGAAATGGCAGCAAAATGACGCAGCCACAGAGAGACAAGTCTTTTATATATATGCCTTCCTTTATTCCCCCTCCCTTTCCCTTTCCCTCTCGCTCTCTCTCTCTCTCTCTCTTTGTCTCTGCCCCCTGGTGTTGCAGTTGTTGTAGGGGCCACGGACAGTACTCCAACAATGCTCCAGAAATTTTACAATAAATCCTTGTGACAAATGTTACTGGACAACAGAATAGATTCTTAGGCAAGGGCAGAGTGTATTTGAGGGGGGAGAAGGGCAAACATACGTACTTTTACATGCATAGATCCCCAATGGGGTGAAGAGTTGCATCTAGATTGAGACCCATCGACTTACATGGGGTTACTCTCTAAGTTCATAGAGTTTAGCACAATCTTTTATTGCAAACTTATAGAGTAAACCTCGCTGAGCATTGATTCAATTGAGGGTCATGCTTTAGCTAAATCGGCACTATGAACTTTGACAAATTGCCAACGAATAATACAAAAAAAAAAAAATTAAATAAGCGATTTTCTCAAAATATTTGAATATTTCTATTCGAAACACTTGCAAAAGGAAAAATCTTTAATAAAGTATCCTTTTCATTTACTACGTATGCCCAGGACTCGGGGGTCGGGCCCGGTCGAGTGTATATACATTCAAATGCAAATGCAAAGTGGGTTCAGCTTGGGTAAGCAAGTGAAACCTGAATCTAGGCAAAATCAACACAAAAGGCTAAATAACCCCTGACCCATCACCCCATACAAAAAGAGAAAGAAGAAAAAGCAAATCGAACAAAACAAATAATTTCACTAGCATTTTGCTAACAATTTGTGTTTTGCCACTAGTCAGACAAAGACATGCGGGGAGGGGGAAGCAAAAGAGAAGGTGATCGTTAGGTATCCCTCTAAAGCATAGCCATCATCCGTCCATGGCCAGCCTTGTCATCGTCCTGGCTCTGAACGAATTGAATCGAACACAAAATAAAAAAAAAACAAATATATATATATACATATATATACACAAATAAAAACCATTTGTTTTCGTTTCTCGTTTTCATTTTCATTTGTTGTTTTCCTTCCTTTTCCTCCCTGGTTTGGTTTTTTTTTTCCTCTTTTGTTTTGTGTGTTGTTGTTTTTTGTTTTCATTCGTCCTGTTTTCAGTTGACAACAGTTTTCAATTCGATGCAACACGCGACCTGCTAAGGGAATTGGATGTAAACGACATCGTTTGGATTGGACTCATGCGACCGCAGAATTCGGATCGTTTTATGTGGTCGTAAGTATACCCAAAATACAAAAAAAAAACAAAAAAAAAAGAAAAACACAAAAAACACGAACAAAATGGGGTTTTGCTTCTCATATTATCAATTGTAATTGCTTTGTTCCTGCTGACATGTGTATCAAGGATTTGGAATAGAAAATGAATGTGCTGGCTTGAAACTTATCCCTTTCTCTTCTTCTCGTGTCGTTATTGTATAGAAATTCACGTCCTTTGGTTACTGATACTGGCTATTGGGCCGAATCGTTGCCCTTAATGGATGCCCCATTATGCGCTGTTATCGATCCCATACGTGATTATCGTTGGCATGCTTTGCGCTGTGGAGGTCCTGAGACAGCTTCATTTTTATGCGAAATGCCGGGTAAGCCATCAAATCTTTTGAAATCGTATGAAGTTAACATTTAACTTCATCTCAACGTATAATTTAGTGCCCAGCTGGGCAGATGCCTGCATTCTCAAGGATATGCCCAATCTAACAATGCAATATATGGCAGATACGGCCAGCATTGAGCTAATACGCAATTGCCAAGAGGAGGGACTGCTGCGACACACTTGCAAGGGCAAAGAGGTAAGAGACCGAATCACGAGTAACTATCTTTCATCTTTTCCATTGGCTTTACTTTCCCCTTTTCCCCCAAACAATTGCCAAATTTCTGTAGGATCGCGAACGTGCCATTCGTCAATTGATATGCCCCAAGGAACGCATGGAGGCTCAACGTATTACCGATATGACTAATTCCCATTTCAAATCGCTTCAAATCATCCAGAATATACGTACCGATAACAATGAGAATAACGATATTGATCTTCTGCCATTGCAACCCAATTATAATCGTAATGGTAATCTTGAAATAGCCGTTGCCCCACCACCAACCTCATTGGGTAGCGTTACCTTTGGTGTACCCCATGAAGTGCCACGTCCAGTTAAAAAGTCAGGACCAAGGCAGCCGCCCCCAGAACATATTGATATCATGAGCATTATGATGGGTGATCAACCCGCCTTGAGTTTGGAACAATTGCCAGATAGTGGAGCTGATGTATCGAATGAGATTTTTGAACATTTGCCCCATAAAAAGAAAATATTGCAACAAGATCTAAAGACCATGCCCAGCATTCATGAGGCAACTACCATAAGCTTTTCAGCAACATCAAAAACAACACCAAAATCAACTCCAACAACAACCACTGGGCCATCATTATTAATCAGTACAACTGGGGCATCTCAACATACAACTCATGTGATTGAATCATCGGATAATTCACATTTCATTCCACCCATGTTAATGGTAAAATCACATTATATACCACCAGCCAAACATGCTGAGCATGGAGAGCATGGTGAGCATATTGAACATTTACTGGCAACATCATCATCAACAACAACCACAACAACAACAACAACAACATCAACAACAGCAGCACCAGCAGTAGTAAAAACAACAACCACATCAGCAACAGGAACAGCTAATGATAAGATAACAACAGAAAAATCTGCAATAGATGCAGCAGCAGCAATAAAAACATCAACAGCTAAACCAGCAAGAACAACAACAATTGGCACAACAACCACAGCAACAGCGGCGGCCACAACAACAGCAGCAACAAAAACAACAGCTTTAGAAATAATAGAAAAACCAACATCATCCTTGGCCACTGATAGAACTGTGACAACTGTCAAAGCAGATGCCCAAGCAACAACACCAGCAACAACATTAGAAACAGCAACGACAACAACAGCAGCGGCAGCAACAGCTACAACAGTAACTAAAGGAGCAGCCAATGATTTGAAATTGAATGCCACAACTACAACTACAACTACGGCTGCAACATCAAGCGTTACAGGAGCAACAGCAACATCATCACCTTCAACTGTTACAGCAGAGGCAGCAGCAACTTTATCAGTTACATCATCAACAACATCATCGCCAGTTATAGCAGCGACGACAGAAGCAATAGTAACCATCAAGGCCAAGGAGACGACAACAACATTGGTGACTGAAACGGAACAGGAAGTGGCAAGCACCACAGCAATACCAAAAGCAACAGCAACATCAACATCAACATCAACCACAACAACAACAACAACAGCAGCACCAACAACAACAACCACAACAAGACGCAACTTCCTTCAGGAGGAAACTGAGGCGCCATTTAAACCAAATCGACGACGCTCGCTAACAAAACCGGAAACAGTTAGCTATTTCAAGAAGATCTTGGGCTAAACCTATTACCCAGTTAAAACACACACACACACACATATTTCCGTTACATAACCGCACACTTCCCGTCACCCCGTCCTCCTGCTGCTCCTAGTGCTGTTGCTACTCCTCTTTGAAAATGCAGCAAGTAATTGCTTACGCAAAATCAAAGCTGCATTTGAATGTGAACGAATCTGTAAACGAATCCAATTCAAGTTGGCTTTCTTTTCTGTTTTAAAAGTTTGTAAAACTTGGCAAACCCCCCTCCATACGCCACACACCCAGACAGCATTTTCAACACACCAACTTGTAACTTATGCTTAACAGCCGGAAATTTAACCCGCAGCTGAAAACAAAAAAGGATAACAACGCAGTGAAGAGGAAAAGAAATAGAAAGCGCAGACAGTTTCAACCAAAAATATGTCAATTTTTCAAACACACCCTCCCCCCCTCCTTCACCGAATACCACCTCCTCAAAAAAAAAAAAAAAACATTAGCATCATATGTAGTAAAGTCTGTCAATAGGCAAAGGAAACAAGCGAAAGCGACATACAAAACAAAGAGTTGAAAATGGATATAAAAAAAAAAGAAAATAGACAGCACATACCAAAGGCCAAATCTACAAAAATAAAAAAAACAAACAAATCTATAGATGAAAGGAAACAAATAAAAGAAAGAATAAAAGTAACAATTTAGACGTTTAAGTACGCGTACATACAAAAAATGTGTTTTGATTTTCGTTTATATTGAAGAAAGGCACAAAACAGCAAACAATACGCCCTGTTAGCCAGTTCTTAAAAGTCTTCAATCCGTTCTTAGACGCACTCGTAGAAACTAGAAGAGCCAACGGCCATAGATTAACTAATCGATTTCTTTTTCCAAAAAGAATTCTGGGCAAACCAACACGAGACACAATACCATAAAATAATTCATTATAAACGAAATTCAAAGCACGCTAAAAGACAAAAAAAAAAAAAACAAATAAATAGATGATATTGTTTTTTTTTTTCTTAACTTTGTTTTGTGTCTGTCAAATAGTAAAAATACAATATACTATGTAAGTGAGCGACAGAAAGCGAAATAAAGTAGATAAATTTTTGTCAAAACAAAACAAAAAAATGTGCAAAAAGAATTTAGATTATAACCAAAAAAAAAAAAAAAAAAACAAGACAAAAATTTAATGAAATGGAAAGTCAAGTCACTCAAAAGCCAGGACAAAAAGGCATAAAGCAAAAAAGTAAGTAAAAACAAAATGAAAAAAATTAAAGAAAAGCCAAGCGAAAAGAAGCACTTAAAATTAAGTTACAATTAAAGAGAAAAATGAAGAAAAAAAAAAAGCCCAGCACTAAAATATTCCCTCCCCGTTTGTCCCCCACATGCACTTGATATAGTGAATTATTTATAACTATATATATAATATATATATCATCGTACTTGAAATCAGTTTGAATCCAACTTAAAAAGCAAAATTTAAAAAAAAGCAAACGGCAAACAACTTAATTGAAATGAGTAAACAAATAAAACTTTCCCAAAACAATTTAAAAAAACAAAAACTGCATTAATTTTTGGGATTGAGGGCAAACTATATAAACTAAACATGAAAATCGGAAACAAAAAAAAAAAAAAACAAAGCGCTCAACTGAAAATCTCAAAAGCATTTGGATCTTGGTTACCCAGATGTACCTTTTAGCTGATGAAGCTGTGGGTAGCTCTCCCACATGGACAGCCATTCATTTTGTTTGGTTTTTTCCGTTTCGTTTTTAAAGCCGTTTTAGTTGAATTTTTTCAGGTTTGCATGTTTTTTTAAGGGGGTTTTTTTTTTCTTTCAGCGCGGCGTAGCGCAAAAATGCTTGAGGCGCCATTCTGCAAATTGAAAACCACAAACCAGTGGCCTGATATTCTCTGCCTCGAACTGTGGACACACTCTTCGCTGTGACCTGTCAAGTGATAAGCTGGCCAACAAGGGGAAAGAGCTGAAGGTCCATTTAGAGACACATATCTGTGGGTTTATTCTACAAACTGTGCCCTGGGTTTTGGTTTTGGCTGTTCTTCGTTCTAGTTATATCAGTTATATCAACTACCTAACCAACTCAACCTATAAAACTGTTATCCTCGAGTTGGAACCCCTATTCGATCCTCTCCCATTTAAGCCATATTGAAAGGATGTTTCATCGGGGATAATGTAAAGGATTGTAGTCAACATCGTTTGTTCTCTAGTATTCTAGTATAAATTCTTAAGGGAACTCACCTTGGTGGCACCACCACCAAGCACCACCGCTTTCACTTCGCCTATCTGTGCCCCTCATCGACCATTTAGCATGTCAGTCCGTTGAATATTCAAACAACATTTCAACGTTTGCTGTCAATGCCAAAAACGTAGTTTTCATTTCATTTCCCTTTCTTTTTGTTTTTATTTTCCTCGTTTGTTTTCCCTTTTTTTGTTGGTGGGTGCATTGGCGCTGCCTTTTTTTTTTTTTTTTTGAGGCCAGTGACCGGTCACTGGTTTGGCTCGGCTCGGTTCGGTTTGAATGCCTGGAGACTGAACGGACCTTGTCCCTGTTCAAGATTCCGTGAAATTCAACGAGAACGAGTGGGCGGCCCCCAGGCGATCGAATGAAAGGAGCAAAAAAAGAGAAAAAATAAAAATAATTCCTCACTTAAAAGTGTAATTTCCATGCTTACAGTTTGTGTCTTGCTTGGTCCTTTTTCTGGTTCTTACGAGCCGGCGAGCGAGTGTTAAGGGTTTTCCGCTAAAAATTTATTACGCATGCTGCAAGACGAAAGGAAGCAATTTTTTTTTTTTTTTTTTTTTTGTTTATTTTTCGTTCGTTTTATTTCATTTTTATTCCTCAAACGGAGAAATTGTACGGTTCAGCGGATGTTTTACTGTCTCTCTGAGAGAGAGAGGGGTTGGGCGGAGGGGGCGCGTTCGGTAAAGGGAGTCAAATTAAGTGCAGCTGGCACTCTTTGGCAAAACGTTGCCAGGACACAAAGGATATCTGCCATATACCGCACCACACGCATGTGTCCATTAGGTTTCAAATTAAATTTTTTATTAAGCTCCAAAAAGAAGAAGACTACACCTTAAGTTGTAGTGTGTAAGGATGAGCAAGTGTGGATTTGTCACTGAATCGAATCGAATGAAATGCATCATCCAAAATTTATATCAATGGCTGGTTGTCAAAGTTAATTGAATTTCATCACACACACACACACACACACGCGACAAAATCCTTGTTACGGTTTCTCGCTCAGCTCCAAGGCAAATTCAATTCAATTTTCGTCAATTTTCATGTCCATCTTAATCAATTTTGCCATCGAAAAACAACCAACTAGACCAAACGACCTATCTACAAACACACACACACAGACACGTATATAGATATATATATCTATACATATATGTATATAATCTATCTATATCTATGTGCACTTGTAATCAACTCTGACTTGCATGCACCTGGCGAGAGTCAGGCACAATTCGCACTATTGCAAGTAGATAATACACTGCCAAAAATATCTATGAACGAATTTCAAGCATTTTCTCAAATATCGAATTTCTATTTTATTTTGTCAAGTGTATAGATGGATGGAGTCATTACTAATTTCAATGGCAATTGAAGTGCTGGTCCATTTGAAGTGGATCTAATCTTCTTTCGTTCGGCATTTTGCACTATTATCTTCAATCTGGAAATTACAGAGAAAGAGCAGAGACAGCGAAAGGGAGGCCATTTGCCTGCAACCTTAAAAGGAGCAATTCCTTGGCTACAATTGCCATTGCTGTCGTTTGCAAAATAACTGTAAACAGACTAACTGTACATTATGAATGAATGTGTGTGTGTGTGTGTGTGTGCGACTGCTAGACAGGATGCGGAACCAATTCAATGGCGCCATTTCCGCGACCTGGGCAAACGAACAACAACAACAACAACGACAACAACTAACTGTAACTGCAGAAACTCTGCGGCCAAGTCATCTTACTTTCCTCCATTTCTATCTCTTTCGCACACACTCACTTGGCTCTCTCTCTCTCTCTCTGTGTGTCTATGTGTTCGTTTTCTGTTGCATACTTTTGTGCTTGATTTGTCAGCGAATGCCATGCCATGCCATGCCGGATACAGCTCCATTCCACTCCACTCGAGACAGAACTTTTGTGTTGTTGTTGTTGTTGTTGTTGTTATGGCTGCTCCATGTCGCCTCCAACGACTCCACTCCCATCTCCGCCCATTAAGTCTTGTCTCGCATTTATTGCCTTGGTTGTGTAAACTTGCCGCAATCGTTTAACTGTCTGAGTGTGAAAATGTGCCTCGAGCCGTGCCCGCGATGGCATAGAGCTTCCTTCTCCATTCCTCTTTCCCCTCCTTCCCATTTCAATCGAAATCGACATCCAACTTCTGTTATTTTCATACAAGTGTCACTTGTGTGTCCTGTGACCACTGCGCTGACAATTCCGGACACATACAAAAAAAAAAAAAAAACCCAAACCAAAAATGAAATGAATTATGTTAAGCATGCAAATTTCAAAAAAAAAAAATGTATGCACTGTCAATTGCAATTTGCAATTTATGTGTGTGTGTGTATGTGTGTATGTGGCTTGTAAATAAATAAAACATTTTTGGGTAACAAACAACATTTGCAATTTACACACTGCCACACGTGATCTGACATATTATCAGGGACTATACATATATATCTCGTCCCCTGATGCCTACACGAATTTTCTACAGACCAGGAAAAGATGGTAAGTATATCCAGGTATTTGTATTGAAGGTATCCTTATTGACAATCATTTACAATTTTTTTAAATATTTGTTAATCATTTCAATAATAATTAAAGGTAAACTGCTCTCTTTTAAACTTTTATGGCCATTTCTTTTGATTTAGAGTAAATATTTATAGGCATGATTATGTTTAGTCAATATTCTATTTATTTTATCTATAATTATTTGCAGCAAATTTTACTTTTCCTTAAATAAAAAATGTCTAATTCAAAAAATTGTTAAAGTATTTAAACATCGGCTATGCCATCAATCATGACTTTAATTTATTTATCTTACTTTTTATTCCCTTTTTTATTCTTTTGTTATGTTGCACATACTCACCCACACACACACACACACAGAAACATACATATGTACATGCATATAAACATAATGTATTTATATATATGTATTATACTTTGTCATTGCCTTGCGGGGTGATATATACAATATTTTATTTCGTATTTTTTGTTCGCGCTCTCGCGCTTTGTTTCGCCTTTATTATTTATTGCATTAATAATGCAGTCGTGTTGAAAATTTCATAATGTCCGGCAATGTCATTGACGGCAAGTCCAGCAGTCACTAGTCAGCCAGTCGCCAATTGCACCATTCAGCAGTTGTTGTTGTAGTCGTTGTAGTTGCCTTTGGTTGTTGCTTGTTGGTTGGTTGTTTGGTGCTGATGTTGCAGATGCTGTCATGGTTATATGTGCATATTTTGTGACACTTTTGTTTTTTTTTTTTGTCATTTCAGTTGCGGTTGAGGCTCAGTTGAATGTTTGATGGTTCGTTCGTTTGTCGGTTGGCTATTTGGTCGTCTGAGGCTGGCGGTAAAAAGTAGAATGAACCGCAGAAACAAATGAAAGAGAGATAACAAACGGAAATGTGTGTGTGTGTTTATGTAGGTTTTATACATTGTATTTTTGACCAAATTGATTATCTCAGCAGCAAAGCCCAAAAAAGTATGCTATAGAATATCCATATGCATAGACTTAAGCATAATTCATAGATTGTTATCCATTTATAGGCAAAATTACAAAGAGATGCAGATTGAAAATAAAAACGTATTTTATGATAAAAATATATCCCAAATTTTACAAAAAAACTAATCAGTTGCAAAGTGTAAGCGATCAAATATTCTCATATTACGTATACGCGGGGTTGGCTAATTCGACTAGAAATAATTGAGATGAGCATAATGGTTCTACATCTATTTTCTATTTTCTGTATACAGATATACATCCAGGCAAACACCTGTTAACCATTATAGTTAATTTTATTTGTATTCTTTAGTTTCGTTTAATTTGAAATGTCTTAGCCTTGGCCCTTTTTGTGGGTCTATAAGTTACATTGTTTACTATAAGAGCTTATACTTAAAACCGAATGAGAGAGTTTTTCAACATTATACATACAATGGAATATCCTTTCTTTGGTTGTGTTGTTGTTGTTATTTTTTTTTTTTTTTTTTTTACCCAGCCTATGAAAGAAAAAAGTATTCAATCCTTACACACAAAATGCCACAACGAAAGACGACAACAGCGACACGGATATGTATGTCGTGAAGGTTTGTTGCTTGGGCTTCCCACAATAGCCGTAACATGTGGGTTTTAGTGTCGGGTAAATATATATATATATATATATATAAGTATATGTATCTAGCGATATCTTTTAGCGTTGAATGTTGTTGCCGTTGTTCTTGTGGCCACCAGCTCTTCTTTGGTTTATTATCATCCCTTTTGTGTATTGTATGGTGTTGTTGTGTGTGTGTGTGTGTCTGTGTGTGTGTGTGTGGCGCCACAGCATTTGTTAATATCGCGCTGGCTTAACTAAGTCCCAATGACTTTTATGTGATTTCCCTTGTTGTATCGGTGTATCTGTGTCTGTGTGTGGCACTTGGACTGCCATTAGGAACTCAAATGGTCGTAAAAATACCGCAGCATCTTCGTCTTTAGCTGTTCCTTTGGCTGTCATTTCACATTTTGTATGTGTTTTTCGTTTCTTATATTCTCTTTTTCGTTTTTTTTTTTTTTTTCTTTCTCTTTTTTTTTTTGTTTTTGTTTTCGGCGTAATGAAAAGCGCGTTAAACCGCAATGCCGCACGCTCACATATGTTTATACACACACACATACATATACATATATGTATGGCTCATAGTAAATTGCTTGCCTTGGCATTTAATTTGATCTGTTTGTTTGATTGTTGGCTAAGCGTTTCGTTTCGCTTTAATTGAATTTTATGATGGGAATACATTTATACGGATACATATACATATAAGGATTTGCCCTGATCTAAAAACTTTTTTCTACTCCACATTTTGTTTGGTTTATATTCAAATGCATTGGCCACACAAATTAGTAATGTGGTCGCCATCTTGACTGCGCGAACAATTAAAAAAGTTTAGTTTTTCTTGCGGCCTGCATTTAATTAGCAACAACAATAATAACAACCGCATTCTTACAATTAGAAAAGCTACTTACTAAATGTACCTACTAATAGCTTCACCGCCTAAAGGGCAATATAAATTGGTCCATGGACCATGCGGCAAGCAACGAGTGGCGAGTAGCGAGTGGAATGGGATTAGTAGTTGGCAACGAATTGCCGCTTAATTGAATGCCGTTGGCAAAAACAAAACTGAAAACCATAAAAATCATCCACGAGGGTTAGCTAAAAACTTTGTACGAAATCATTAGGCAGAGTTTGATCATTAAGTTCGATAATAACTTGCAAAGTTCAATTAAACTCAGCAACTGCAATGCATTAAGATATGAAGTAATTAAAAATTAAATCATTCGTCATTTCTATGGCAATTTTTCAATTAGCCTTCGCAAAAGACAAACCCAGATGAACCCATAGTGGACGGTAGAGGAACATAGAAGAAGTTAAGATGGCCGCAACAACAATGGAAGTCAGAAATGCGGTGCTCTCATATTGTATTATCTATCCAGTGGGGTTGGGGCATTTGTTAGGCATTTGGTTTTGGTTTTGACTTTGGCCAAAGCCGCCGGCTGTTTGGGTAATGAGAGTAGGATGGTGCTATTTGTTGGATGCTGGGGAAAACACCATGGGCAGCTGCACAACTGAAAATTTGCCTTTTCTTTTTTGTTTTTTGTTATACATAGGACAGGGAAAAGATAGAGGGAAGGAAACTCTCTTCTCTTCACTTTTCTTGTCGCCGGCCTTTTGCTTTTGCCTTCGTTTTCTTCGTTAAGTGGCGGCCACAAACCGCAACACGGCGAATGAAATGGCAAAAAACATAAGCAGCGGCCGCATTATGAAAATGCCAGCGGCCATTTTTCCTTAACTGTTAACAGCAACTGTAACGATGTAACGGTAAATGGGCAAGCAAGCAGCGCCACACCGCGAACGCAGAAAAAAAACAACAACAAGAAAAACACAAAAAACACTTTGCATGTTCGCCGTTTGAAGTGGCGCAGAAATTTATGCAAAAATAAAATAGAACGAGGGCACAACAACGCAAAAATGAAAGAAAAGACCTAAGATACCTAAGGGAATCTAGGGGGGAAACCTAGAGCATTTTATTTTCAATCTTTTTTTGTTTTTTAGCATATTATGCGAATTACGAAAGTAGAGATCACAATTGGGGTCACCAAATTACTAACAATACCTTTAATATCTTCTCCAAGACTGTTTTACAGAACCAAAGTTGTAAATTTGCAATGTCAGGTAATATATTCATCAGCATCAACATCATCAATGTTCTATCTAATCCCGATAATTCTGTGAGAGAGAGAGTATCAGTAGGCATCCAGGCAACACTGCAGAAATAGCAGGAATAACAAAAACATTGTAACAGCTTTGCTTGTTCCCAGTTCTCGCTTCAACCTCACCCCTCCACTCCCCTCCCCACCCACTACCATTGTTATGGCATCCTCCACCTTATTGTGTTTGTTCCTTCCATTCTTTTGTATGAATGGGCGGCAGAGTCGGCGGCCTCTGCTCCTACTTATATGGGAAAATATGCAACGTCACTCGCCGTTACATCCGTCATTCATCTTGTAAAGCAACAAAAAAAAAAAAAAAAAGATGTGTAAGCTCGTTAAAAGCTACTCAGAAACATACAAACAGGAAACAACTCAGCTGCCCCGTATGCTGCTGCCTGCCTCTTGCAACATTGAGTGGCGGGCCCCAACAGGATGTTTTCACAACATAATTAAAAGCATCATCATAAATGATAACTGATCTACTAATGGAAAGACCTACTAAAATTGAGTAACTATTGTAATGGAAAGTAAAATAAATAAATAGTAACTTCAATTAAATTTAAAGCTCGCTAACTAACCATTGTGATTAGCCACTTTGGTTGCATATCAAGTACAAAAAAAGAAACATGTTTCGTATCCAAAACTGAATAGAAGACGAATCTACCACCAATCATGCTGCCGGGCAGCTGTCACTTACCCAAGCAGCATCATTATCAGCAGTCAACATGGTCTCTAACAAACGCCTGTCTGTCCAGGGAAACTGAAACTCCGACTGCTTCCCAGACCGATATCCTCTACAGGGCCGGAACTAGAGAAGCGGAACTAGAGGGCCCAGAGTTGGAGAGACTTGACTCCGACCCTGATGCTCTCTATATCTTCTTGGAGTAGAGAACACATACATACATACGTACAGATAGCGACGGATACGCTGTATCCGTATACGCGCCGGAGGTGTTAAAGTGCGTGATTTGTTAGCCGTCGTGACGTGCTGCGCAAACCAATGATGATGATGATGAAGATGATGACGATGATGATGGCATCTCTCCATCCCTCCTACCCCACCATCTGACTGACATCATTGTAAGAGGGAAGGATGTCAATTTTAAAATGGGGGGCTTACAAAAACCCGAACCACAACTTACCAAACTTTCAATTTACCCTTGCCAGCTGAATGTAGGGAGAGAGAGTGATATAGAGTGCGAGAGAGCAAAAGTAGGGAATTGCCATACTCGTTGTATTTATTTTACTGTTTATTTGTTTAATTTTCATATATGTACATATGTAAACGTATCTACACAAGCATATACCCACTCACTCACATACATTTATAATTAATCAAACGAAATACACTTTTAACTAGATAAATTCGATAAATTGCCAACGGTTTAATTAATTTTATGTACGCACATTTGCCACATTCACATTCCGACTTCCCCCTACCCCTTCCCCCTACTCACACATGCATAAGTGAAAACCCATTATTTTAGAGAAGAGTTATCGATATCAATTACGTTCGCCTCCCCCATACACACACACACACACACACACACACAAATGATCATTAATCGATATTGATAATAGAAAATAAGTGTTAACATATATAAGAGTTGAAATTTTTAAAAATCCTGGCTTATATATATAAATAAATTTAGCAAAGATCTTAAAATGCAATTGAAAATGGAAATGGAATTGTATTATTTGCAATAGACTCTAAGAAATAGCAATACTTAGCTATATTGGTAGACAAATTGAGGGAAAGAGCTAAGCTCAATTGTTTAAAATGCCATTGGCATTATTTTATTTTATTTTTTTTGTTTGTTTTATTTTTTCTGGCATTAGCCTAGGCAATAAATTGCGGAAAGGCGTTTATTCTACTTCTACCCTGTTTTCAGCCAACGCTTTGCCTCAATTGAAGCTTTCGAGTGGTGACAAAAACATGAAGAAGAGAAAAAAAAACAGCAAAGGCAAATCAACGATGGTTTACACTGAGAGAAATATAAATGATATATCAAGGTCATTTACATGCAATTTCTGTAATCCTATTAGACCGCATGTTTAATTATATAAGTTCGAAATTATTATTATCGAATTGTTTATCTCTCAGTGTACTTGAAAGTTTTTATAAGAAGGAGAGAAAAAAAAAAGAAAACAACAACAAGAATATGCCATTATTTGCTCTCTGAGGCATACAATTTATTGTTCATTTATTCGCATTTAAAATACTTACCAATACACCAACATACAAACAAACACACGTACACACACACACACACACACACACAAACCTACACACAAAAATATTCCCCGCTGATTGCTATAGATTTTCCGTTTCTGATTGCATTGAGTGGTTGGGTGGACAGGCAGAAAGTGAGTGCTTCTCTTCGTTTCTCTTGGCTTGTCTCATGGCCAGTCATCCGTAATTTTCGTATAGAAAATTAAATGAAGGACCTTTTTCCCCTCTCACATCCATTTTACGCTCTTTCATCCTTCCGCACATTTCTTCATCCATCCAAAAATACTAAAAAAAAAAAAGAAAAAAGAAGCAAACGCAAAAAATAAAAAATAAAACAATGTGTACTTAATTTCCGTTTCAAAAAGCTGCTATTGCGGGTGGTGTTCCCGATGCTGATGGTGATGATGATGATGATGATGATGATGGTGCTCCTACTGCTGTTGCTCATTTCGTTTCATTTCGTTCCATTTCATTTGCATGCTGAATATGAATCATGTTCTATTTCTTGTTGTTGTTGTTGTTGTTGTTGTTGTTGCATATTGATTGAAGCTTTCCTTTCAGCTTTTCTCTGGGTTTATATCAAAGTGCAACTGCCGCAGCCGAAACATTTTTCAATTAGAACTTGCCCCAAGTAAGCAATAGAGCGTAAGCGAGAGAGGATGAGGGTGCGAGGTCAAGAGACGTTTAATTAACATTTTGGGGCATGGCCATTGAGAGAGCAATGGGTCATGCAACAAGTGCCCAATCCTCCCGGCGAATGCATTTTATGCAACATCGGCTAGCTTATAGTAGAAGCCCCTATCTCATTTGGTTCCAAAAACAAAAAAAAAGGAGCCCACAGTTAAAACGTTTTAATATGTTGCAAGTGAACAAAATAATAATTAAAAATTTGCTAAATATCGTACACTTTGAATCTCAAATGTCTCAATACAAGGTGATTATTAAAAAGAATATAGTTATATAATTAAAAAACTATTCAAAAATTAAGCATAAAGTTTGCATGTTTCAATTAATTCAAGAATATTTGTATATTTAATATTTTATTCTAAAAGTTTCTTTATTTTTGTGTTTAAACTTTTGATTAATCAATTAATTGGTTAAGATTTTTGTTGGTTTTTGTGGCTTTCATTCTTGTCATCGTTGGACACTTTTTGGTCCTGCATAATGAACGCCAAGAGCCTCTGCCCCTCTTAACCTATTCGCTGTGCATATAAGCCGCAAAGTGCTGTTATGAGTTCAAGCAGAAGTTGTTGCTCTGTGGCAGAACTTTTTTTTTTTTCCCAATGCCCTCCAACCATCGGCATCCATATAGATGGCTATATAGCCATCCTTCTGTCTCTACCTTGTGAAGATATACTACATATAACAGTGGCGCATCTACAATTTCGAATCTATGGGGATTTTTTGATTATTTTTGATTGCACTTTTGAATTGGTGAAGAAGTTTTACCCTTATCCACTGATAGAAGAGAATCCGTCACTGTGAAAGATATATGCATATGTATGTATGTATATACAAGTACTATATGCTCGTCACTTGTCATAAATAAACTCCATTTGCAATGCAACATGCCCAATGGCTTTTGCCACTGCCACCATCGTTACGCATATCCGGACAAATCCTTCTTCTCATTGCCGATGTTCTCGTCTCGTCGTCATCATTGTTTATGTACGTGAATTTCAAATCTAACTGTCTCTTTCGCTCTCTATCTCTCTCCCTTTTGGACAACCAAAATCAACAAGGAGACTTAGTCGAGTGCGTCAGTCAGTTTGGTGGCAAAGAGACTCTTGCAAAATTCATGCAAATGGATTTTTGAGAGATCGGCTACCAACAACATCTACCGCAATGCTGCTCCCTATATTCATTTTGTTTTTGGCATTCCTGTTGCTTTAGTTAGGCTAAAAACAAACTTTACCACATTGCCACCTTCATCATCATCATCGTCATCTTCATTATTGTCCCCATTGTAGCTGGTTATTATGATATGTAGTTTTTCCTGCTGCCTGAATCCTTCACAGTTTGCGGTTGTTGATGAATGCTAACAAACAGCATTTAAATCCGAGCTAAAAACCAGTAAGCTAAACCAAAAGGTAAATGACGGTTTGAGCTAGATAGTAACCACATCAGCTCTCTCTCTCTCTCTCTCTCTCTGATAGGCAGATCCTTCAAAAGGCGGCGCACATTAGTATGCTATAGTTTTTGGCCTACATTAATAAATGGCTCAAGCAACTTTGAGTCCTAAATTTAAAGTCAATATATCGTTTTATTAAACTTTATTTTATATAATTTTTAATTCTTTTTTGCATTTGAAAATCAAACTTTTATTTGCCCTTCAGTTAATGAATAGAATAGATAACAAAACTAGGAAAAACTGACGAAGTGAAGTGAATAAAATGAAATGAAATGACATGAAATATTGTAAAATAAAAGTAAAGATAAAATGAAATGAAACTCAGCTTGATGATGCATGAAAACAATTTTATTAAAAGTAAGTGGGCGTGGTCATTGGGGTGTCTAAGAAATTTTAACCACTCAGCACATCATGATGGTACACTTTCTGCAAAGATGGGGTCAGATGGGGGGAGAGTAAAGCGAAGGGCATCAGCTGCCATTTCATTTTGCTTGCTCGAACAAATTTATGAATGGTGAAGGGAATGTGATAGGTGGCCTGATGCGAGGGGACCCCCATCACTTCAAGTATTGTACAAATACCGTCTCCTACTTTTTGTGCTCCTTTTGCAACCAGCACATGTCCTTGTGCTAGTCCTCGTTATTGTCCTCGTTCTCCCGGTCCCGGTCCCGGTCCCAGTCCAAGGGTCATTGAGTAAAGTGTGTTCGAGTGTAGAAATTTCCAACGATTAGTTTGGCATATATCGATAATGGTGATATGGAACTTGGTGGCCAAAAGGGCAGGCGGTGTGGAAGACGCTGGTTGTGTTGGCGGTGGTTTACAGGCTGGGAGAGTGAAACAGTCAATCGTCGTCAAAGCTTTTGCCTCCAATCGTTAGCATATCCCCCAAACTGAGGGAATTGTGGGGAATGTGTCGGCGACAGCTGTTCAAGTATTTCAGAACCAAACTAAAACCATGAATAAATGAATGAATACTTTTGCTTTCGCTATTTGCTATTCGCTTGGGGAACACACAGGTCTGTGCAGAGAATTCGATTGACTTCAATTCCAATATTCATCACAAAACAAAAGAACAAATGGCTTTCATGGCAATGTTTTACAACAAAATTTTAGAGAAAGGGGCTTCAATACTAAAGTACTTTATCTTTGTTTGCTCTAAACTTTTGACCTTGTCACAGTAGCAATAAAAAAAAAAATCAACATAAAATCTAAATGAGAAATTCGTATACTCTTTGAAATTACCCTTTCTGTTTCATTTTATAACTTTTATGCCTCGAAAGTCCAACACTTTGTTAAAGTTATTCAAAAGCTAATCATTGGTTTTATTTACCTTGATTTAATGCATAAAAGTGATCAGAAACAGTCAATACAATGTATATGGTAATTTCTCAAAGTTTGGCTAATAATATATAACTATCATAATTTTTCAATCAATCTATTTTACAATAGTATTCGGCTAGAATATTTCTACTTGATTGCATATAAAATTTTCTTTGCATGGCATTTTTCACTTTTCATTCCATTTTCATTGCCCCACCGTGTCAGGTTTAGAGCTTACTCTACTAATGGAAAACTACCAATTGAAAATACAAAAAAAAAATTTAGTTAGAGATTTAATTTAATTGATGCTTTTAGTATTTCAAATTTTTGCACATATTGCATTTGCTTTGGGATTTGCCCTGTTGCACTTATGTTTCGCAATGTTTTGCATATGTGTATGTACATATGTATATGTAGATATGGAGTAAATACATATATAAGTATATAAATCAAATTGATGAATGCAATTGAGCATATTTCGTTTGTTGATTATGGCATTTTTCCCGTTAGTTTCGTATGATATAAACCACCTAAATACATATGTGTGTATGCATGTTGGTACGCGATAATGATTTCCGTTTTCACACCTCGATGCGACACAAAAGAACCTTACACATATTCAAGTAAATCATAGTGAAACGGATGCTAAATGAAAAAAATACGTCAACTCGCACACGATTGGGGAGAGGGTTATGCCCCACAATACGGATACGACGGTGGTTCCCCTTTTAACGGAAGCGCTGCATTTGCACATTTCCGGAGCTGCTGCTCACTCAGCCCGTGCATAATCGATTAACTGGCGCGCATAAACATGACCGCAAATGTGCAAATGCGCGTGGGTAGATGGATGGTTGGATGGTTGGATGTCTGGATGGAATGGGTGGTTGGGTGCTTCCTCGGTTGGTTGCAATGTCGATGACGATGACTACCACAACTACGATGACGATGACGACGACATGCATAAATGCAAATGCCATGCCCATGCCCATGCCCATGCCATATACTCGTACTCATACTGGTACTGGTACACATACATATGCAAATTACTTTTTCACACACTGCCAACAACAGTGATAGTGGGTGGTGGTACATCAGAAGGATGTCTTCAACCACCCAACCACCGAATATGTGTGCAGCCACTAAACTAATTGCAAAAATGAAACTCGAAACTCTTCAACGAGAAGGGCCAAAGTAACAGAGAAAAAAAATGTTGAAAAATATGAGCAACCAACCAACTGACTGACTGACTGACAGACTGAGCCCCATGAACCTTAAAAATAACATCGCATGTTCCATTTAAAATATTCCAATCCAGATACATTAAAAAATATATATATATCTATATGTATATTTAAAACTTTTATTCTTCACTTCATATTTCTATTAGCAAACGAAAATATCTTTCTAAATTAGCAAATTTGGGTGCAAAAATATTCAGAATATTCATTTAGGAATTTATTTCTGTAACCTTCTCTGTGCTTTATCTATTCTCTTGACGAAAATCCAAATTTTCTCTTCACCTCTCAAAGTATGCCCACAGACTGGCGACGCTTTCACACTCTTTGGCCGCCAAAACTCTTATACTTGAAATTTATGACCCTTCCGCTTCAAATACCAAAAACTAAATCAGAAAGCAAAAACTTTTTGAAAGGGTGGCCAAGCCGAGAACAAGGATAAAGATGAGGACGAGGACGAGGACGAGGACGACGACGAGAACGAGAACGGGCCAAAACTGAGGCTGAGGAGTTAAGGAGGTGTGCCAAATTAATTTTAGTTAAATTTCAACACGTTTATTGTGTGTACGTACAGACAATATTGTTAGACGGGATGGAGGGAGGGGGACAAGTAGAAAGGCAGATGCAAATGGAGATAGAGAAAATGCCATAAAGTTGCTACCAAAAATTTTGAGATGTATAACTTTTGCCATATTGCTCTAGTAAAAATTGAAAAGAACGAACAGCGAAACCAACACTTGGACGTCGACTTGGACTTGGACTTGGTCTTGTTGGTGCTACAGAAGGAACATGAACGTGAACGTGAACATAGACATGGACGTGGACGTCGGCGTGTACGTGGACTAGAAAAGACAAAAACAGTTGCAATATCTAAGATAAAAGTAATTCTCTCCAACCAACAAGACAAAAAGTTGTGAATAGCTTAAAACGCAGAGAATACAACCAGCCACCCACCCACCCATCAATCGACTCACCTATTTTTGACTACCTGCTTGGCATGCCGATTGCCCATTCCAATTCCCCATTCTCATTTCCGTTACCATTCGCCATATTTTGTTGTTGTCTCGTTCTTGCCGCGTTGATTCCTATTAAATTGTATTGAAATTACGTTTATAAGCGCACAGTGATGCGTGACAATGGAGGCTGGATGAAAGGAGTGATAGAAGGACCTCCCATCTAAGCAAGGATGGTTGGCAAAGTTTCTTTATTTTATTTTATTTTTTTTTTTTTTGTTGTTCGTTTATTTTGTTTGCGGCTGCTGGGTATTCGGTTTCGCCTGTCACGTCACCTAGCCTAAATGTCTGCCATCAAAAAGTAAAGAAGCTCAAAAAGTTGTCAAAAAATTGTGAAGCAAAGATTAAGTATTCGCTGCGGTTCAAACAAAGTAGCGGGTAGCAGGTAAGCGGAAGCGGAAACTGAAGTATGAAAGTTACCTTAACCTTAATATATGTCATTTACCTAAAAAGGAGAAAAGTTCATTAATGACAGCGCGACAGCTTTCCCTTAAAGATATTCAAATATTGCAAGTAAAAGAGAGAGAGGAGAGAGAAAAAAACATTATATGTAATCTAAAATAAATGGCAATAGTTCGGTCAAAATTGCAAGGCTTGCACTACAAATATTCAAATGTAATTCAGTTTGTTTTGGTTCTGCCATGGACCATGATTTACGATCGATTAAGAATGATTGCTTAGCCTATCGATTCCCTTTTCTTTTTGCCCTCGATCTGTAACCCTAATCGATGGATAAATTGTCTGTATGTACATGGATACGAGGACTTAAATCAAGCAAAAGCAGCAACAACAACTACTACTACACATGCACATACATACATACATATTGAATTCTAGCCAGAAGGATAATTACTAGACATTTATCACGTATACGCCTCGATGTGCTGGCCTACACAAAACGAAAAGATGCCAAAGGTGGGGTGGATGGAAAAGTGGAAAGGAGCTGCTAACACAACACAGAAGTGGCCAAAGAGGAAAAGGCTAAGAAATGGCAAGGAATCCAACAATGTCCGACTACGAGTCTGTGGCTGAGACTAAGAAATGGCATGTTTTGCGTTCAGGGCCAGCAAAGTTAATTGAGCAAACGTGTCCTTCTCTCTCGCTCTCGCTCTCTTTCTCTGTATCTTTGAGTCGCTGTTACTCCTTGGGCGAAATCCAATTTGTCTGGCTGGCCACAACAGCTGCAGCTACTGAGAAGAAAAAAGTAGATGCAACCAAGTTGCTTACGAGCAGGATAGAACGAACGGAAACTCTTGAAACCGGAATGGGATGGTCTGTATACAAACGTATTTCTAAAATTGCTCAACAACATCAGCCAAAATATGTTGGATGAAAAATATCCTTTACATATTAGTATTAAATAAAGCAAATACCTTGCTTGGTTAGGGTATCAAAAATTAGGCATAGAGAAGTATAGCAGACAGATACTGAAATATGGAATTAGAGACTCACTCTCAGCTGGCGTTCTTGTGTTTTTTTTTTTTTTTTTCGGAGAAGTTCTAAAGATATGCATCTGACAGCATTATGGCTAAAATTGTTTGCCTTGTAAGTAGCACATCCTGCTGGGTCAAATAGACCAAAAGGAAAAGCACAACATGATCTAAGACGAGTTCAACCCACCCCACCCCAGCTCCTCTGCTCCCCGTCGTTTCAATTTAATCTGCATATGAATATATTATCTCAATAAATTGCCAGCCAGGAGACATTGAACAAAAAACTTTGAAACTCAAACCCCACATATCATTGGCAGAAGACATACATATTGTATTTATGTCAGTTGCCTTAGCAATTTCCGTTTTTGTTATTTTCAAAACTTTAATTGATTTCACACAAAAAAAGCATGAATATTAATCTCGTTGATGGATTCTTAAAGGAACGTAAAATTTCCCAATAAATTGTCAAAATATTTATTTTTCTTCTTTTTTGTGGAAAAACTTTTGACAGAAAGTTTCAAGAGCATTTTCAATTTATTAGCTAAATCTACATGCAAAGCAATCAAATGTTTGAATTGAATTTAGTTCATTTATTTTAAACTTTCGTATGAGCCAAAGAAAATTTATATCCATATAAATCTCAAGATCTAAGCAAGTCCTCCACAACTAATTGGGAATTATAACCAGATGAAGGGGGGGAAGCAAAGCTTAAGAGTCAACCTTGTATCTTTAATTTAATTCCATTGAAGAGAAAAACCTTGAAATTTAGACAAATGTTAAAATGTTCTATGCATTATTCTCTGTATTTTAAGATTCAATAAAACTCACTGCTTTTAAATCCTTTCTTCATTTTTGAAGATTTAACAAGCTAAATATATGCCAAAGGGTGGGCCAGTTGGAATCCAAGATTTCGGATAATGCAAGATATCGACCCGCTGTGTCTCTAACTGTCTTCATATTTTTATTTTCGTATGCCATCCTTTCTCAGGCTTCTGCTTCTACTCCACTTTATAGTTAAATGCTGACCAAGAACCAAGCAAACGGATGCCAATACCACAAAAAAAAAAAAAAAAAAAGGAAAGAGAAAAAACTGAGATATACACAGACAATGGTCAGGCAGATGTTACCAATCGCAACCAGATACATAGATGGGTGGCATGATGTCATGGTTTGGGACGTAGTTGGAAGTTATAGAGAGCAGTATGACATTTCACTTGGAGTTTTCCTTGGTATTTTCGCCAAATTGACTTTGCAGTAGCAGCGGCATCCATTTTTTAAGCTCCATTGCACAACACCTTCAGCATCAGCATCAGCATCAGCACGAAAGTAGTCTGCTAGCAGGAAGATGAGAAGGAAGTGAGGAAGGAAAGCAGGATGTGGAAAGAAGGATGTGAACGGATACGTAAGAAATACGCAAGTCATGACCTCAAAAATAAAAATAAAAATAAAAAAAAAAGGAAACAGGAAACCAAAAGCAATGCCAAACCCAAAAGAGTGCAATCTATAAATATCTAACAGCAGACGAGGAAAGGTAAAGAGAAATGCCGGCAAATGTCATCAAAGGCAACATCAGTGCTGAAGCTGCACCTGCAGCTATACCTGTCTTACTGCCCCCTCCCCACCGCAGGGACCATCTTTGGCGCCTATGCCGCCCGAAATTGACGTGTGCAACTGCAATACCTGCGGTTCCCTGCTGCCTTTCCAATTGATCAATCCGCAACAAGCAGACAACGGAGGCTTGCAACGGATAACGGGAAACGGGAAACGCGAATCATGAGATGCAACAGACAGAGCAGGGGGCATGATGATTAAAGAAGAGGCATGAAGGGCATAGCCGGGCAAAGTGAAGGAGTTAGACAATATTTGTGGATGATTGCATGCTTGTGCAAACGTAAACGGCGAAATTTATTTGCGAAGCAAGGCGCCTGCTGCCTGTCAAACTTTGCCATTTTCCAAATGCGAATGCGACGACTCATTCAGGTCCCCCTCCAACTCATACACATATGGCTTGCATGTGTGTGTGTGTGTATGTGTGTGTGTGCACCGCCGCCATAAAAGTCTAGTGCATAAACCAATTTCACATTCGAAACTGCAGCAATCATGAGATGGAATTGGAATGGGTATGGGTATGGGTATGGAAAAGGGAATCAAATGGTATGCGATTGGTTAGGATTGGAGACGGGATTATACCATGAGACTCTGTCATCACTGGCAGGCAGGCAGGCAGGCAGCAAACTTTCAACGTTTTTCTCTTTTTCGTTTCGACGTCTTCGACTTGACATAAACCGCTTTGATTTTTATTTAACTGCACATTTCGCTTAGAGGCAACAATCCCTTGCTACCCAATCCAACCTCTACCTAACATCCATCTAAACGCCTTTAGTCCCCCTTCGTACCCCTTCCCATCAAGCCGGGGAGATTTGCAGCTGCATTTTTCGTATACGTAGACCAATTCATGCGGTTTTCCTCCTCTTAGTGTCTCTTCTCTCTCCGCCCTACACACACACACACACACACACGAACAAATTTTGCAATTTTCCATTTGCCTTGCTTCCACTTATTGCATTTATTCTTTTCCTGTTTCAGTTTTATTCCTTTTTTTTTTCGTTGCATTTTCTTATTTATTTATTCACTGGCTGCAATGAAATTGATAATTTATAAAATTGCAAAAATCGCTCGCAAAATAAAAATGCACCAACCACGAAAAAGCAAAACAACAATCAAGAAACAAAAAAGGAAGAGATGAAAAATAAAGTACACAAGTCGTCGAGCCGACTTTGGAATACCATGCAACGACTAAGACAACTACTTTAAAGACATAAGATCACATAATCAAAACGTGTATCAACATCGTAATGATTTTTTTTGTTAACTAGCCAAATGTATATAACTTGGCTAATTGTATACCCTGCAAACAGATGGTGAAAAGGAAAATAAACGTAGCCAAAATGCATTTAACAGACAGAAAGAAGCTCTTCTTCTTGATTAGCCATATTCGTCAGTCCGTCCGTCCGTCCGTATCAGCATCTTAGTCTCGACGAATATAAAAGCCAGAGCCACCAAATTTGGTATGTAGATTTGTAAAATATTCAAGCAGATTAAGTTTATTTTAAATTGTATGTGCCTGAAATTGTAAAAAACAAAACTGATTTTCTGCCTAAAATTTAGTAATTTAATTTATGGCTTTTTAATTTGCACTTTGCAAACTTTGAAAATAAATAAATATTTTTAATGGGTTTCAAAAAAAATTTTGGTTTAAAATCATACGATTTTTCTGTAATACTATCGAAATCAATTTTTTTTTTAATTTCCCAGTGTTTGATGTAATAGTAAAAATTTTGATTTAAAGTTTGTTCGAAATTGTTTCAAAAATATTCTTAACTTTACGAACAGAATTGCAAATTTTGTCATATCAAAATGCATGTCTTTACTATCGTATAGAAAAGTTATACTTAAATTTACATAAACAAAAAAATACTTGGCAGATTGAAAATAAATATCTATCAACTCACTGAATTTCATTTAAATCAGATTAAAAAAAAACCCCAGTTATGATACTCACGAACGTTTTTCTCTATTAAGCAATTGAAATAAATTTTCAACACTTTTTCCTATAAATTGAAAACAGTTATTTCACCTGGTGTATGGTATAACAAAGTCGATGCTATAATTTACTTACAAGGTAAATGACATAATCAATCCTTTATTCACTGAAATCGTCTTTCCAAGTATTTAAAGCAAAACATAATGAACTGTAGTATTTTTTACAATTATTTAATATGATGTTTGCAAATATATTTTTATTTAAAATTTGTTAAATTATTTATGGATTGACGGTTTAATGTTTTAGCTTAATGGTTACACTTAAACACGTTAACTTATTGAATAGGACATACAAATTTCTCAAAGAACACACACAAACACAGAGGAAGAAAAGGAGGCCAAAACAAAATGAACTCGAAACCATTTTTGCCGGTAATAATTTTCCATTTGACCATAAAAAAAAAGACCGGTTAAGGTGCTTCTAGAATTCCTCTACGCCTTTTTTGCTTGGTGTTTGCTTGCTTTTCTAGGTGTATATTAAATTTATGTGTTATATATACACACGCATAGGAAACTTTGATTTCGGTGGCAACTATGGAGCTACTTAGTTACTTTAAAAAAGTTTCCTCCTGTTGGCTGTTGCTTTCACTTAAACCTCTAGCAACCTCCCATCAGACTCGACTCCATCTACCCTAGCGCTCCTCTCCTAGCCCCTTCCCAACCCGGTTAGCCAGTATTTATTTGGCTCTTCGCTGCTTTTTATTTTATTGAAATTTATGATTTCTGACACAAAATTTATGTTGTTTTGCATTTATGCTTGCTTACTCACCCTTTCGTTTACACAAACACACTTTTTCTCACTCTCTCTCTCTCTCTATCGCCCTCTCTTTCCCTTTCTATCTGACTGTGTTGCGTTCTCTTTCTATGTGAGTGTGGTAAAAAGCATAAAATAAACCTCAAATACTCGTAAAATGTACAACCCGCCCTGTTTCTTTTTTTAAACCTCCTTTATTCTTCCCACTATCTGAATGCTACTTGGACCGGACCCTTCCGTTTGGTTGTCTGTCTGTCTCTCAGTCTGTCTGGTCTGTCTTTGTCTGTTTGAGCCCCTCCACCTACTTCCCCATACCACCTCTATACCTCGATGGGCTTGTGTGCTGCTGTTTGCTGGCCTCGTGCGGTTTGGTTTACACCATCCGGCTAGCAAGCAGCAGGCAAACTCTTCTCTAGGCCTTCTGTTTCTGTTTTTGGTTTGGGGTACGGATTCGGGTTTTTGGGATGGAGAAGGGAAAGGGGAAGGAAATTCTGCTTCTGATTCTGGCCACAGCCCCATGCGCGTGAATTATTTAATTCGTATAAATATTGAAAAACTCAATTTTTTATATTGTTGTTGTTGTTGTTGTTGTGTTCTCTGTTTGTTGGTTTATTGCCCTTTTGTGGCATTTTAATATCACATAACTTTGTAGCAAGCATTCAGTATATATAAATATGTACATATGTATATGAATATATTTATATTCCATATATGTACAAATATTGGTATAAATAAAATATAAATGTTCCATATGTAACTACATATCTTTCTGTTCGTTGCGTTGAAATTTCATATTAAAAATATTAATTCATTTCAATTAAGCGTATTGTGTGATTGCACTTGGTCTAACTACTTATTTCCACTAGCCCTTAGTGCATCTCTTCAAAAAAAAATCCCTCAAATTATGTCGAAAAAGTCGTCATGCATGTGCAGAAAGTCTGAAAGTGAAACGAGCAGTGAACAAGTGCCATTAGTGACAGACTTTGCGAACTGGACTTGGACCGCAACCTTCAGCCCGTCTTATCCATTCCATACATACATATGTATATTTGTACATTCTGCATTTTATTCCATAGTCGCATACACACACCACCGTATACATGGGCTGGCCTAGAAGTTTCAAAGGATTCTATACTTGTTCTTTTTCTCTCTCTATTTAATGAGAATTTAATTATTAAGTCACAATAATTAACACCGCTCAAAGAAAACAAAAAACACTTTTCTCCAAAAAAGTATGCTATACATACATACAGACTGTGTGGTCTGTAGAGTTTACTTTTTGTATGTTTGTGTTTATGTTAATTCTTATAATTCATGTTTTTTTTTTTTTAGCGCAACTAAATTTGGACTTTCTCCTAATTCAGTCTTAGCAATTTTAGCAATTTGATATTTCGTTTGTTACATAGTTTCCGGTTTAATTGCTTTAATTGGCTCCTTAAGGAAGATGCTCTAGGCACGGCCTAGAATATTTGAATCCATCAGTCTTTAAACTCCCTTTTAACATTTTAATTTGCGTATTATTTATTTCTTTTTTCATTCTCCAAAACACCCAACAACCCTACGAAATAATTCTTTGATATGAGATATTAACATAGGCAAAAAGGCGTTCAAAAAATTTACTTAAGTGCAATTGAGCCGATTCCCTTTAGTATTATTTTCAACATGATTTCATTGGACAGATATACTTAAGGATAATTTTGTGGCCTAAAACTAGGCAATAAATTTCATTCTTAGCAAAGTGACTTGGATTGAGACAATAATATGGTTTTTATACTTATATGTATAAATGCAAGTGACCCCGAAGGAATATAGAAACTAAACTTAAAACTATTGAAGCTTACCTCGCACATAAACTGTAGACATATGTTTCCAGAACTATACAAGTATATCTATGCATAATGCTAGATACCAAAGGAGTTAAAGAAAGTTAAAAGGGGGGACAGAGGACTCATGCAACATTATACCGCAACAGAAAACACACAAACCAACTAACAGACCAACCGTCTAACCAAACAACACATACACACATAATCCCCAAAAGATGAAAATTGTAGAAAATTTGTGTTGCTTTCCACTGATTAAGGATGGCTTACTGAATGTGCTCGAACCAGGCAATCTCTTGTAGACCAACGAGATGAATAGGATAGAAAGATACAGAGACTCCAAGAATATCTGTAATATGTGCGAAATATATCAGACGGCATGGAAAATGGCAAACATAATTTTCTTATGCAACTACAGTTGCTGGGAATTTAAGCCAGTTGCATACCAGTTGCATGGATTAGGATGAGAAGGGCAGTTCAAGCGAAATGCAGCTTCAATTATTATTTCCAAGCCAGTTCCGAGCAGCACACAATTGGCAATCCGACCAAGACCCCGACCCGAACCCTCGACCCTCACCAACCGCCTTTTGGTTTTGTCGAAAATGGTAGTCAGCATGTTGCGTTGCTATGCAGATGTTGAACTCTAAGTATCTTTTAAATATATTTTGCTTGTTGTTTGGTTAGTTTACAGATTACAGAGAACCAACAAATGGATTATATGGTAGATACGTTACGTTACATATACATATATATTTCTATCTCCCTTTACATTTAATCCACACTCAGCGTTAAACTCGTTGCTCACTAAATATAAGTACGGCTTTAAATAGATACATAGTACGTATATTTTTAGTTTTTTCTTTGGAGGGGTTGGTTGACAAAAAGCCAGTTGCAGGGTCGTGATTTGGTTTAAGGTACATTGTATAATGCTTGCGTCCGAAATTCAATTGGTTGGTTTAAAAACCTATGGCCTGCATATAGCCCTGAATGTGATTTCCCAGAGTCGTACTGTGGAAGAAAAGGAAATTGCATAATTATATACACCGTCGGCACAAGAAGTTATAAGTAAAGTCCAAGTTACCCTAGGCCAGTGATCCCCTTTGTATTGGCACTGGATTTGCTATAGATAACGGCCAGTAGCATTGCTTGAGCGGTAACAAAGAGTTCTCGTTTGCCATAGCTTAGCCAATTGCCAGATGTTGCTGGAGTGTTTAGTGGCATTTCGCTGCGGATATCACGTTGCTCTCGTTCGGCAATACGACTGCTTTGTTTTAGCCGCATGTTACTTTCATTGCGTTGTTGCTCTTCTCGTTCGAATCGTCGTGAGGCATCTCGTTCTTGACGATCTTCTCGTCGTGCTTCTAGTTCTTCTCGTATAGCTGCGCGTTCTTCACGTCGTGAAGTTTCTTGTTCTTCTCGTCGTGAAGCTTCTCGACTCTCTCGTCGTGTAACCTCCCGTTCGTCTCGGTGTGATGCTTCTCGTTCCTGGCGGCGTGAAGTTTCTCGCTCCTCTCGTCGTGAGGCTTCTCGTTCCTGGCGGCGTGAAGGTTCTCGCTCCTCTCGTCGTGAAATCTCCCGTTCGTCTTGTCGTGTTGCTTCTCGTTCCTCGCGCCTTGAAGTTTCTCGCTCCTGTCGTCGTGAAATCTCCCGTTCGTCTTGTCGTGTTGCTTCTCGTTCCTCGCGCCTTGAAGGTTCTCGCTCCTCTCGTCGTAAAACCTCCCGTTCGTCTCGGCGTGATGCTACTCTTTTCTCGCGTCGTAAATGGTCTCGCTCTTCTCGTCGAGAAACCTCCCGTTCATCGCGTCGTGTAGGTTCTCGCTCCTCTCGGCGTAAAATCTCTCGTTCTTCTCGACGTGAAACCTCCCGTTCTTCTCGGCGTGAAGCTGCTCGTGTTTCCCTTTGTGATGCTTCTCGCTCAACGCGCCTTACAACTTTCTCATTGTCTAGTCGTGCACTCTCTTGTTCAATTCGCCTTGTGACATCACGATCCTGAACTCGTGCAACAGTACGATCTTCTCGTCGAGAGTTTTCTCGTTCTCTTCGTTGCTCTTGTCGGCGTGACACATCTTGCTCCCCTCGGTGTGTGCTATCACGTCTAGAAACTTCTCGTTCCTCACGTTCTGAAACACGTTGCTCAAGGCGTCTTAAAGCATCCTGATTCCCTCGTTCAATTGAGATATCTCGTTCCTGACTTCGTGCAATATCACGATCTTCTCGCCTAGAATTTTCACGTTCTGCTCGTCGTTCAAGGCGCCTCAAATTATTCTGCTTTTCTTCTTGTACATCGTCGCGTTCGACTCGTCGGGAGACATCACGTTCCTGGCTTCGTGAAAGATCACGATTTTCTCGCCTAAAATCTTCTTGTTCTTCGCGTCGGAAAACCCCTCGTTCATGGCGAATCAGATCGTCGTGCTTTTCCTGTCGTCCACTTTCTCGCTCGACTCGCCTTGTGACATCACGTTCCTCTCGTTGAGAATCCTCTCTGTCTTGTCGTCGCTCTTGTTCTTTCTCGCCTCTCCGAGAAATATCTCGAATGTCACGTCGTGAAACTTCTCGTTCCTCACGTTGTAAATCACCTCGTTCTTGTCGTCGGTTTTGCTCACTTGATACATTCAGCTCTTCTACGCGCCTACTATTGCGAACTTCTCGTTCCTCTCGTCGTCCTAGGCGTTGTGAGATATCTTGCTCACGATCACGATCTTCTCGCCTGAAATCTTCTCGTTCTTCACGTCGGGACACACTTCGTTCAAGACGTCTCAGATCGTCCTGGTTGTCTCGTAGTTCACCATCTCGCTCGACTCGCCTTGTGACATCACGTTCCTCTTGCCTATAGTGCTCTCGCTCCTCACGTCGCTCTTGTTTGTGGGATGCATCTCGCTCTTCTCTAGGTGTGCTGTCACGACTGTTTCGTTCACCTCGCTGCAATTGTCTGACTTGACCTCGTTCACTATCCCTACGCTCTTCCTGTTCGAGATGTCTCGTTAGATCAAGCTGCCCGCGTTCATCATTTCGCAATGCGTCGCGGCGAAGATTCTCCTCGCGCTCAGTTTGCCTCATAATTACAGATTTGTCGTTGCTTTCCAAGCGCTCTTCCCGTCGCTCTGTTCGGTAAGAGTTCCCTGGCATACGCCTAAGGTCTTCCTTGGAACTCTCTTCCCTTCGCCCATTCACATCCGCTGGTTGTCTGTAAACCAAACGTTCGTCGTATTCATCAATATTGGTCGGACCACGTCTATTTTCCCAACGCTGAGTTTCGGATGTCTCGTGACGGGAACTTGTCGCAGCTGCAAGTACCAATATTGCCAGGAACAGAAATGCGCTGAGCCGTAGCCATAGAGCATTTGCCATCTTTGGAGTAGCTGGAATTTAGCGATGAAACTTTTGCTGATTGCTGCTAAAACTTGTTGATCGCTTAGAACCGTCTTGTTAGTCAGCCAATACTTGACTGCCTGCTGTGGTTAAGAATTCGAGCGTTTTTATAGTCTATCCGCCCACCATATTTTTGATATACTTTCTTGCTGAATGAACTTCAATTCCATTGCCCATTTGGCTCATTTTCTTTCATTTTAGCCTCATTTTGATTGATTGAATTTGGCTTATCGCACATGTGCACCATTGCACCATCAGGGCAAGGAATTTTGCTACCGGATCGACTTGGCGCAGACGCGTCAAAGTCCATTCAAGTGGACTCTAATTCTATGAATGAAATTCTTCTATGTACATACATACATATATCACACTGCTTGTGACGTCACACAAATCCTGTGTCTGTATATGTGTGTGTAAGTGCTTATTGTGTGACGTCAAAATAACCGAACCCCCAAAGTTGGTGCACATTTGTGATAAGAGAAAATTCAATCAGCGGCAGCAGCAGCAAATTAAAGTGCAATGAACAATGTAGTCAATACTAAAATAAATGAATAGCAAGAATAAATGGATAGGCATCTGGGCGTAAAATTGCTAAACAAAAAAAATAAATAAATAAATAAAAAGGGAGCCAAGCTGCAAATGCGTTCAAGTGTAAGACCAGCTATAAAAGCATTTTGAAATTCAGTCATCACTTCAGTTAGGTATCCACAGACCTCGTTGATGGAAAGCCTTCGCCCTAACATAAGGTTTGCCTCGGAGCCTTCAATGTGACAGGGCATAGACATTGCTCGGACTAGGACTAGGACTAACAAGAAAAAGGAAATGAAGATTTTCCAACGAGTATTCTTATCTTATATCATATTTGTCATTATATAAATAAACTATTATTATATATGTATACAATATTTAACCAACTATAATGTAATCCAAATGTATGCAAAATAATCTTATCTTGTTAAATGTTGCTGTTGTTTGGGATCGTATAAAGATATATATGTATTTATCTATCTATATTCCTACGTATATATATATGTATATATATGTATGTAACTTTTTTTGACGACGAACTCTATGTATTTCCATTAATAAAACAAAAATTATTCACACAAACTACATCAAGGAGTGGGCATTTTGTTGATTGACATTACAGGACATCACAGTGGGTTATGATCACCGGTTTGCTAATCTTACCATTCTTAGTGCCATGTGTCTGCATACAATGGATTATCTTATCACCCCGTATGACCCGACCAAAGCCAACTCGTCGCCCATTCGATACACGCAGGGGCTTAAAGCTAATGGTAAAATTAATGGCTGATCCATTGCTGGGAAACCCTTCGCTACAATACTCTTTCGAACAGGATAATATATAGGCATAACGGCCATGATCCACAACCCGTGTATCGAACTCCATGGCACAGCCCAAACTGGCCTGGGCTGACAATGATGGCCTTGCGGAA
Source organism: Drosophila insularis (assembly GCA_018903935.1). Taxonomy (NCBI): domain Eukaryota; kingdom Metazoa; phylum Arthropoda; class Insecta; order Diptera; family Drosophilidae; genus Drosophila; species Drosophila insularis. Next base: position 13,408,928 of record JAEIFP010002303.1, on the reverse strand, counting down.
TTCGATACCACCAAATAGCATTCCAGCCAGAGTTGCGGAAAAATACGTCGCACGGAAAACTCATGCGATCGATGCTCCAGACAGGTTCTCATAAATTGCAATACTATTAGGGGAGCTGCTTCCGTATATAGCTGAATGATCACATCGCCCAATGGCCGGCCATCTATGGCACCAAAATGCAGAGTTATCCGTGGCCTTAATAATCGTACCAATTCGCCATTATCTTTGGGTAATTGCAAATTGAAACCATTATATTTGGCAAATATCTGATTATCTGTATTGGGTGCTATAAACGATTCCGATATCGATTGATAATGCGAATAACGTGACTGTGTATTATATATCGATCCGGATCTCACAGAACGTGGCGTCTGGGCCACAGATCGACGATCGCCCAAATACTTAATGCCCATCAATCGTTTGCCCAATTCGATATTCTGGCGTTCCAGTTTCTCCACATGTCGCACCATTGTGGGAACCATCGATGAGCCAATACGATACATTTGTGATTGGGTGCCAATTGCTCCCATTGTTCGCATAATTCGCGACAAATGCAACAGGATTCGCACATTCTCTTTGGTCCTTTGCAAAAAGGTGCGAGCATCGGATAGCAATGCATCAACATTTCCCAAATGGGCGGCAGGAAAGACCGGAGCCTTATTATCAATCAGGCTATGGGCACGACGCACACGTTCATTTAACCGATCCGAGATGCCCTTATGTCGCCGCCTAGTATAATGGTTCATCTTCACATACAATAAATTTTAATTCGCATTAGATTTGGAAAAATATATATAATTGATTTACTTTTAATTTTTAGTCGTAGATAATCGAATATTGTTTGCCTTTTTTTTTTTTTTTTTTTGACTGTTATTTCTAGTAAAATGTAGCTACTAGTCTAGCAAATTTTATAAGACAAACAATCAGGTTTAGTTTAATTGATCTAAAATACGTTTTCTTTATAGACAGATTTACTCAATAGACTTACTGAAAGAATTTACAGAATTAAATGTTATTTAATTATTGTGGCTTTTGTTCTGTTTGTTCATCTTCAGTGTTTTTCGATTCTGCTGGTGGTTGGCTTCCACTTGGAATCTGGTCATCATCCTCCTGCATTTGCTGCTCTTCCTCCACCGCCGCCTTCTCCTGAAGCATATGATGACCACTTGAAGCCTGCGGTTCTACTGGCAGAAAACGAGCCGACGAGGATGAGAACATTGTGGAAGGTAGTCTAGAAAGCTCATAGGTATTCCTATTGAGCACCTCAATGCTCAGAATGGAAGTACTATTTACAACTGTTGTATTCGGATTGATGGCATATTTGGCAATCGTTTCACCCCGCTCACTGGTAATTGTCTCTGTGCGCAAATATTCAGCCTTTGCCTTGCCACAACTAATCACACACATATCGATATTCGAGCCAGAACCAAGATCATTAAAGACGCCAGCCGATATGGCCTCACGTACCAATTGTTTGCCCTCATCCAGACTCAATTGGGGATGCCAGCCATGTTCGAGAACCGACATGGCAGCTAAAGTACCCGAACCCATGGCAGCGTATGGTATTTTATCGTTGGAGCCACACGGATAGATGCAATAGATCTGTGGCCCCCCCTTGTCCACACCGCCCATAACCAAGGCGGCACTTATATGACCTTGATACCGAAACAATGTGCTACGCATCATCCTGCTGGCACATACCACAGGCACACGTTCCCGATTGATATTCAAGCGATGTAAGTCCAATTCCGATGAAGTCATCTGGGTAAGGTGCTCTGTATCAGCGGCAGTTCCGGCTCCACAGCAACTAAGAGACGTAAAAAAAAAAACAACAGGAGTTACTTTCTTCTATCTTCTTGCACTTACTAAATATTATCCTGTAGACGATGTATTTTTGAGCAATTCTTATCAGAAACAATTGGTCCTTCAGTGGCTCGGGTATCGGCACCCAAAATGACGCCATTATCATAGATGATGCCCACTATGGAGGTTCCAGTTTTCATAGCCCTTGGGGCTCGATAGCCTTTGGCCAATAATTGGGCATTACTGCAAAAAAAAAAAAAAAATACATTTTCATCTATCTTCCTGTGCCTGAAGCCACTCCATAGAAACTCACCGATTGCAATTGATGAAATTAAATCCACAACTTGAAGTTGGTGTAACAAATGGCTTTGCTTGTTGATGGTTTTGGTGTTTTTCTATTCCTATCATAATGAAAATGAAAACAGAAGAAAAAAAATTGGGAATTCCAAATATCAAAGGGGGAAACTAAATTGTTTGTTTATGTTGTTTTGAAAACTAATTGACAACTAAAAGCAAACAAATCAGGAATATGCCCCCTTCTCCAGTAAAATTCTTTAACCTTTTAGATGGAAACATAATTTTACTTATTTTCTACTATTTTTAACATTCCATCTATTCATATGACCATTGAAAATCGTTCTGGGAAATTTAATTTTTTGTTTTATTTGTTTTAATTTGGTTTCGTTTTTTTTCTCATATTTGGTATAATCTCCATCCTCTGCCTTAAAACGCAAACATGCACATAAATATTCATAATACACGTAGTGTAATTAAATTAGGTACAAAAAAAAAATCGGATTTGTTACAATAATTATATATATTTATATATAATCGATTGTTATACTTATAATTAAGTACCGACAAATTACAAATTAAATATATGATATTTAAAAATATTAAGAGATCCATTCAATTTCTATTTACATACATTGACATTGTAATGCAATTAGCATTTCCTTTAATATTTGGTTTTTTCTTTAGTTTTTGGAACGATTTAAATTCATCAATAACATCAAGATGGTGATATAGAGCTAAATATTGACTATATATCTTGACTGCTTCATTTTGTGTATCTCTTTCTCTGTTCAACTGATGCTAAATCTTTTATTTCATTTTGTGTTTTTGAACATTCTTTAATATTAATTAAAACATATTGTTTTATGTCTGAACTACACACAGTAATTTTTAACTCTGGCAGGGTGTGGTATCTAAGGTAAGATGAGGACATTCTAATTTTTGTAACTTTGCTACATTTTTATTTACATAAACAAGGTTAGTTTTTCTATCTTTCTTAATTTTTGTTAATTTTACTGAGAAACTGCAGTCGTAGGCCAATTTGATTGGAATTTTCATTTTTTTTTTTTTTTCTTTTTTTATGTATTACGTTTAAAATTATATCTGCAGTTTCTATAATTTACAATTTTAAAATGTCAAACTTTTGTTTTCTACACAAAAATAATTAACTGCCATATTAAATATTTCCTATGTTTGTTTCTTTAGACGGCTCTTTCGCGGACGTTACACAAATTTAGTTGAACATAGTTCATGGAATGATTTTTCTTTTTTGGTTTACTCTCTTCTTTTTTTTTTATTTGTATAAAAAAAAAAAATTATGAAGTTTCATTATGCAATTTTTTGTTTTTGTTTAATCTTGCATTCAGTCACAACCCACAAAAACAAATATAGGTTTTGAGCAAGTCCACTTCATTTGTTATTATTATCCTGCAACAAATCCTCGAGGGCACCATTGAGACGTCCTTTACTTAGGGCATCGACCAGTATATGCAAACGTTCCTCTCGCTCGGAATGGCGACGTTCCAACAACGATACCTAATAGTGGAGTATGAGAAGTTTTTGTTGTATAAATTTTGTATAACTCCTAATCAAAGCACAACATTTTCGTACCTTAGCTTTCAGTGCATAGTAATCAACGGGCACTTTACGTCGCTTTTGTGTGGCCTCATCACGTTCATTGAGACGTTGCTGCAAAATGCGTACCGCATCATTACAACTGGCCAACTCCCGCTCATGAGCACTCTGCAAGGTCTTAAGCTATATAAAGGAGAAATGATAATGATAAATCGTTTGGTTTATTTGGTCAATTGTTAGTTACTTACATCTTGCAAACGTTTGTCGTGCAACGTTTTATAATCGGCCTCTAGTAAGCGATATTTATTCTGTGCCTCTTTGAGAGCTTGATTCTCTGTGGTGGCTGGTATATGGTCATGATGATAATAATGATGGTCATAGCCTCCACGACGTTGACTAAGGCCAGAGGAATTTATTAAGCTGCTGCCACTGCTTTGGGGTAGCTTAGAACCTAAAAAAAAAAGTATAAGAAAATTAGTTAATTTTTTCACAGAAGGTCATTAAATTCCAGGCAAAAACCTTAAAATCTCATATTAATGCTTATGATATCTATTTGTAAACTAGATCTAAGGGTTATCCTTAAGATAGTTTTAGTTGTAGATATTTTAATAATTTATGTAATTAAAGTTCATTGATCTTAATGTCTTGTGAGATTGTCAAACAATCAGTTGGTATAATATTTTTCTTTTTTCTTTCTTTTGGGAATGAAACCTTTTCTGATGTAAAATGTAAATTGATAATACCAAAATCATATTGCATAATCAGATTAAATAAAAATATAAAATTTGCATTTCAACACGCGCCGCACATACACATACACACACACACACACAAACAAAATGAGAAAAGATATTTTTGGCATTTACAATTATTAACAACAAAATGAAGACGACGGCGTCGTCGACTCGACGGTTCGACGGCTCATTAATTAGCTAAACAAGACATGAAATTATACCAAAAAAAAAAAACTGAACAAACTCAAAACTCAAGCTGAACGGACGCGTCGTCGTTGCCGTCGACGACGACAAACAAGTCGAAGTGTTGGATGCCGGGCCGCGTCTTTGACTTTGACTTTCGCTTTCGAATTTTCTTTTTCAAATCAAAAGCCAAGAAACAAAATACAAAAAAAGAAAAAAAAAAAAAAAGCCAAATATAAACAAGCAGTTTGCCAGGTGACATAACCAACTGGCCGAGATGCGGTCGAGTCTTTGCTTTGGGGGAGGGTGTAAGGTAGAAGCCGGTTTAATGCAATTGCCGTTTGAAACGAGTGCAAAAAGTGGCCGCCAATGGCCAATGATTTATGCCAGGCAATTTATTTGTTGCTGTACGTTGTACGTGCTGAACTGCCTAACTGGCTGGCTGGCTGACTGACTGACTAACTGACTGACGGACGGGCGGACGGGTGGACGGGTGGACGGACAACGGATCAGCAGAGAAAGTCTATAAATTACCAACCAGCAGCAGGTACAGCGACCGAGTGACATACACACACAAAGAGCGGGAGAGAGAAGCGCACACACACACACACACACACATACACACACACTCTTGGAGTTGACACAAGGGCGTAGTCAAGTTGTCAATCTTACATTTAAATAACTATAATTTAAACGGTTTTAAACAATAAATCAAGTTTATCCTCTCTAATTAACCAGCAAGTACTTAGTAGCTAAAACTATACAAGTTTTTAAAGCGGATTCAATTTTCAGTATAGATCGGCTAGACTACTTAAATGTTAAAATCTTCATTAACTCAACCCCTTTCTACTAAGCCCATTTTGTTGTTTTTATATTGAGTGTATTAGCAATAGAGAAATGGGCATAGAGACCTGCTAAACCGCTGTTGCTTATGCTGGATTCTCCAGTGGCTGATGTTGGTGTTAATGCTCCACCTCCTCCATGGCCTGATCCTGCACCTGCATTTCCAGGACCACGTTCCCTTTGCAATTTCTTGATGGTCTTTTTGCAATCATCTAGTTCCCGGGTCAAACGTTGCATGGCCTTATTCTTGATGGCCAAATCGACGCGCATGCTACGCACTGAGCTAAGCAAATGAGCGGAATCGTCTTTAGCCGAACCACTTGCTCCTCCGCCGCCGCCTGTGGTTAGCAATGACAGAGTCGATTCAGATTGTGAAATAGGCAATTTAGATGCAATACCACCGCCAACCACTATGGCCGGTGGTCTTCTATGCTGTCCACTTTGTTTCGAATTGGGACGCGATGTATTTGGCGTTGAATTGGCAGTGCTGCTGGTGCTGCTGCTGGCCGAATGTACTTGCCCATGGCCATGAACATGGGTGGTGGTACAGCCAATGGTATTGGTGGCATGATCACGCCTAGAACCAGGCGTTGTCTGTGTCTCAGTGGTTGTTGTATTAATGGTGGTGCTGTTTGGCTGGTAAGCGGTCACTGCTAATGACCCGGCCGTGGAGTGGAGTGCATCGCCTTCAGTTGCTGTCTCTTCGGTCTGTGTGCAATTGTTGTAAAACCTGTCCGCCCGATGCTGCATATAGCGATCCAATGTACGCACTTGACTCTCAATTTGTTCATTCAACTTGGTGTTGATCTCTTGCAGACTGTAGAGCAGAGATAGTGGTAGTATAAATATAAATATAAATAAAACTCAAAGAGATGTGTCTCTCTTTCTGACACACAATTAATCCGATTATTTTGTTTACCCACCTTAAAACCTGAGTCTCCAAATCGGCAATATGCGTCTCATATTTGGCCTGAACTGAATTGAAACGAGCCTGAACATTGGCCAATATTTGTTGAGCCTTGCTATCCTGCTCTTTGGCATCCGACTCCAATTGTGCTATGCGCTGCTCCAGCAATTTGCGACTATTTAAATTTTCTTGATCATTTAGTGAACAAATGCCAGGACTTTTTGAGGCCACTACAGAGAGAAAAGAATGTCCATGGAGACGAATGTATTTGCTATAGAAAGAAGTCTCTTACCTATCAAAGCGGATACCGAGTCGGGATGCTTACGCATTAGAATACGTTCCATTTCGCGGCATTGTCGCTGCAAATCCTGTATGACTTTGGCATCCTTCTCCTTGCCATCGGCGGCACGCTTGCGTTCTTGCTGCACTTCCTCCAATTCGGCACGCAGGGAATTTTGCATTTGCAGTGCTTCGGCACGATCCCGTCGTGCTGCCTGCAATTCGGAACGCAACACTCCGGCGCATTCGTTTAGATGCTGCACATCCAATTTAAGCATTTCGGACTCTTCCTGCAGGCGGCTATTGTGCTCCCGCAATGAACGTTGGGTCTGTGAGAGGGAATCGCTTTGCAAGCGTATGGAGGCCAAACGCTCTTCGGTATCCTTTAATTGCTCCTGCAGCTGTTCGATCTCGTGTTTGAGGGCATGCTCACGCGACACACTGGCAGCACTGCAACTCATCATTGGCTCAATGGGCGAGCTTAGAGTGCTGACAAGATGTTTGGGTGAACTGCCCACGGCCTTTTCGCAATAACTGGCCATGGGTTTGATCGGTTTAATGGGGGAATGTTGTTGGCGACGTTGGGCACCAGTTAATGCCGTCGAGTTACTATTTCTACGTATTATTGCATCCACATCATTCTCAGGTTCGGTTAAATCTTCCATCTGTTAAAAATTGAATATATTAAATTTCATTTCACTTCTGTTGATGAATTTTCTAGATAACATATTTAAGTAATAGCTGTCAAGTGAGGATTTTAAGCCATGGACTTGCTGATCTTTGACCATTAAGTATATGGCAGATAAGATCATTACAATATGTGTGGATGGTTGGATGGATGGATGGATGGCAGCGACAACAATAACAACAACAGCAGCCAAATACAACAAAACGGACCACAAACAAGCAAAATATTGAAAGAAAGTTTTGTGCTCCAGCTCCACCTTCACCTGCTGCTGCTGGTGCTGTTGCTGCCACCTTCTCCACCACTACACATCAGCACCACCACTCCCTCTGCACTCCCCACCCCACACACCTTTGTCATTATTCATTGTTCAGAGTTGTTTTTTAAGTCGCATTTTGACATTGCTAAGCGTTTTTTGTGTGTTGTGTTTTTTTCGTCGGTTACCCATAGTTATTCGCCCACTCTCGCTTTCATCTCAAGCTGCCAAAAAAAAAAAATAATAAAATAACCAAGAGGCAGCACACAAGAGAAACAATCCAAATTGAAGAAATCCCCTAGAGATTCTATATACTACATACACCACCTGCTCATCGGCACTCCCAAATAGACAATCCACAAAAATCAATGCTTTACAATTTTTACTTACTTTATATCCTCTAAAAAAAATAAAAAACAACAACAACTTATTAGATTTCAAGATTTCACCTAAAAACTTTATAAAACAAAACTGTTTTTATTACCATAAAAAACATTATCTATAATGGATAACATTAAAAAGATATAACATAATAACATTTAAGTTCTTTTTATCGAATTCTATCTCAAGGGAAATTAAAATTTTATCTTTTGAAAAAATTGTATTCTATTTAAAGAGTTCATTTGAATTTTTTGCTTTGAAAAATGGAATGAAATGAAATTTTTTTAAATCAAAGTTAAAACTCTTGCATTATTAAATAGTTAATTTGATTCTTTAGAAAACTTTCTATTCGAAATCAATTTAGCATATCGCTTGAACAATTAAAACGTGTTTAAGTATCGAGTAACAATAATAATAATAACGAGTGCAACGAGTGAATTGCCAATTGATCAATTGACTAACGAGTGATAAGTCTGAATAAGTATATATTAAGGACAATTTCACTACTTGACCCAGGCCACTTGGCAATTTACTCGATTCGACTTGACTTGGCTTGACTTGCTCCGGCCATGCGTTCGCTCTTCCTCAATTGTCATTTTGTATTGATAAACTCCACTTATAAAGTGAAAGGAGCGACGATGATGCGGTGGCGGTAATGGCGCCAATTGTTTGTATGCTCTCTGTACGATGATGATGATGATGATGGAGGTGGAGGTGGAGGAGATGAAGATAAAGGTGAAGGTGGAGCTGCGGAGGTGACGAGGGGTTTCAACGATTTGATTAGAGAGTCAGTGTGTGTGTGTGTGTTTGTGTGTGTGTGTCAGCTTACATTTATTCAGAAATCATGTCAATGAGCACAAATTGGAAACTTATAAAGCCCCGCACATACAACAATGACATCAAGGCGGCAATCGAACAGCGATATAGTGGGGGCAAGGGGCGGTATGTAATTGTTTAAACAATTTCATTTTCACAATACATCATAATATTTGTATATATGTATGTACAATCATTTTAAATAAGAACATTGCCCACATACAAACATACACACTTTCTTTAATATGGAAGATTGATGATTAAACATCTGATCATTTTTATTATAAAACCTTTTGCCCATAATTATATTTTCTTTGTACCACAAAATGTATTTAATGTCAGTTTGTTTAAAAAAAAAAAAGACATCTCTTTCTTATTGAAATACCGAACCTAAGACAACATTTTATTAAGTTTAGCATTAAAAATAGGAGAACAAAAATTTAGATAAAATTAAGAAATTAATGAATATTTCTTTTCTATTCTTTCATAACAAGTTTTTTAAGATAAATAGAATGAATAAAAATCATAATAAAAAAGGCGCTGATAAATAAAAATTAAAATTAATTAAAAGTCTAATTGAAAATTTACAAATATGAGCATATGTAATGAAAATGTTCAAAATTTTTAAATGGTTATCCGAAAACTCCTTCACCAAAATATGCAATTCTGGCTACGCCCATGATCATTTTTAAATGGAGTATTTAAAACTTAACTACAGCTTTTAACGTACTTGACATTATTGATTGATTTTTTGTAATTTGTAACTTTTTTTTTTGGTGTTCATGTTTCGTTTTCTATGCTCTGTGCCTGTTGCTGTTGTGTTGCGACCTCTGAAAGAAAGCGAGAGCGAAGCGGGCGGCGTTGGCGACATTTGGAAATTAACATAAAAAGATCGAACAAGAGCGGCAACAACAACAACAACATTAACCGATGGCTAGCCGCATTCATGGAAGATTCATGCAACCGATAAGCAGCAACAGCAGCAACAGCAACAACAGCAGCAACAGACGCTGACCACGACAACGCTCACTTCACTTCACTCACAAGGAAGAGAGCGAGTTGTTGTTGTTATTGTTGTTAATATTGTTGCTGCTGCTGTTGTTACCTAAACAGGTGCGGATTTCCGTCAATTGGCGCCTTTTCCATAGCAAACAAATACAAATTTCACTTAATTCCTTGCATCCTTCGCAATGTCATCAATTAATTTAAGTGCCTATTTTTCTTTCATTTAGACAATTTTCGAATAGAGAATTTTCCTCAATGAACTTTAGGTATGTGAAAAAAGGTCAAACCAACTATATGGAGTTGAGTTCTAGATCAAATGTCCAAATACATATATAAAATAAAACGTATATTTGTACAATTCTAGATCGATTGAACCTCTAGATTTTCTGCTATAACCTTTCAAATAGAATACATATAAAATAATAATGATAATTAAATTTCTGATCAATCTGAGTGGCGAATTTTTTCTACAAAAACGATAATTTACTTCTTAAATAATTATTATGTCTAAGACAGACTTTCGTCCCTAAAATGACACTTAAAAAAATCTACAACACGATCTACTACTGAAGTAAATCAGTTTTGTTTAAATTTTTAAACAATTACAGTTCCATAAACTTATCTATATAAAGGAACAATGTGTTAAAAAAAAAACTTGAAACATATGTGTCTTAAGTTGGTTTGGCAAGATCGGCTTAGCATAGCTTTAAGATCTCTCCATTCAAAACCGAATGCTGATATTAAGATAATAGAAATAAACAGATAACAGGATAAAGAGATCTATTGAAATACAATCCCTGAAATTGTCAATATTGATTTTAATCCTAGAAAATAAGAACAACTTGTAAGAAAATGAAATTAAGTGCATTTCAAAAAAAGAAGAACTAGTTTTCCTTTTTGTGAATCCTTTTTCCAAAAGGGTTTAACATGTGATTTTTATATTTTAGCATTGTCATTACTAAAGCGGAGTTGGGTTTAAGGTTAAGTTTAAAGTATGGATGGATCCGGTCCTGAACATTGCTGGTTGTTGTTATTTGTCGCTGCCAACGCATTTACATACATAACACGATTGTCATACACTCACATACACACACACACACATGTGAGCAGAGAAAGACAGAGAGAAAGAAAGAAGAAAGAAAACATATATTGAAAATGAAATGGCAATAGACTTTTTCCCAGTTGGCGGTATAAAAGCGCCACTCCACGAATGGGACATGTCTCATTACTAGTTCAACTCAGATCTCGCAAAGATGTTTAACGGGAGATCAAGCACTCCAATACTTCTGCCATCAAGAAGGAGAAGATGGATGACACCGATGATCACCGATATGCTGCTGCTAATGAGCATCATTACATTCGGTTCGGTATCATCCATGTCATTGGATCGCTTGGCCTTGGAGCGTAACGAGCTTCCCCAGCTGCCGCCAGTTGCCACAGAAGACAATAATAACAATTCTCCCATATTGGTTGATGATCTAAAATTGACGGCTGCCCCAAATGGGGGGAATACCGATGCATATATGCTGGTTCCCGCATCGGTGGCCAATCAATTGGATCAATCGGCAAATGTGATTATGAATACCATTGAAAATGTGCCAGAGTCAAGTGATTCGGAAACGGACTTGTCCAATCCAAATTCTGATATGCTTATGCTGGAAAGTGATCAAGGATCAGCTATGCAAATGGTTGCATTACCCAGTGATATAACCATAGCCGAAACTGCAGCTGTCGAAACACCGGCTAGTGAGTCCATGGAGCTGATTGCCGAGCATGTGGTTGAGGATTTACAGAAACCAATTAGTCAGGAGGAGGTGCAATTGGAAAATGTCGATCAGGCTGTGGAAACGGCCACTGAGGAGGCAGAAAAAGAACAGCAAAATGACGAGCCGGAGCAGGTCCATGAACAGGAACAGGAGCCACAGCAGGAAGATGAGCTAGAGAGGAAAGAGGAAGAACCCGCTGCCGTACAGCCTCAGGAGGAAACTGGATCAACAGAAAGTTTGGCTCACATCATGGCCGATGCAGTGGATGTCATGGAAAAGGAAATTGAGGAGGCCATTGAACCAGAAGAACCACAGCAAGATGTAGTTGAAAAGGAGGAGGCATCTCCCATTGCTGAACAGACGGAGATGGAGAAAGACACAACTGAAGCATCCTTAATGGATATTATGGCTGATGGCATTGAAGAAGGACTCACTGCTGCCATGGATCAACTAGAACCAGAAGAACAACCTGTGGATGCCAAGGAAGAGGAAAAGAAGGAAGCCGATGAAGAAGAAAAGGTACAGGAAGAAGAGAAGCCACAAGAGGATGCCAATGAGGAAGAGAAGGTGCAAGAGGAAGAGAAGGTGGACCAAGAAGAAAAGGTGAATGACGAGCAGATAGTTGTGGAAAAGAACGAAGAAACAACAGAGGACGAAAAGAAAGAGGAGGAAAATGAAGTAGAAAAAGTGATTGAAAATGAGGAAGACAAGCAAAAGGAAACAGATGACGAGAAGGAAGTGCCCCTAGAGGCCGAGAAAGTGGAAGAAACCATTGGAGACGACAAGGAAGTTGAAGATAAACAAGAACCACAAGAGCAACATGAGGCTGTAAATGAAGAAGCCGAAATAATCAAAAATAATGATGAAACTGAAACAGAGCAAGAAGAAAAGAAGCCAGAACCAGAGGCTGACAAGGCTGAGGAGGAGACACAGGTGATCGAACAGGTGGCTGAAACCGAGCCTGAATTAACCCAGGAAACCGAAATGCAAGTCCAGGCCGAGCCAGAGCCAGAAAAGGTCGAACTCGAGGAGGAGAAGGCAGAGATGGCTGAAAAGGATACCGAAAAAGAAGAACAACAAGAGGATGTCCCAGCTGCTGTGCCAAGTGAAGTGCAAGAAAATGAAATAGAGCCACAACAGACACAAAACACTGAATTGGAGGATAACCAAAAGGCTGAACCAGAACTCCAGGAACAGGTCGAAGAAGAAAAGCAACAACAGCCGAACGAAAGTGAAGTTTCACAACCAGAGCAAACTGAATCTGAGCCAATTGAAGCTATCCCCATTGAAATGGAACCTGAAAAGCAGGAACAACAAGCAGAAGAAGAAGAAGAAGCTAAGCCAGAAACCGTAGAAATTGCCGAAGATCCCTCCAAATTGCCCATCATCATTAACAATGATGAAGTTGAGGAAACTGAACCTAAACCAAACCACGAAACCCAACAAACCAATGACCAACAGCAGTCGGCCATAGAAACACAAGCTAATGAAGATGACAAGAAGGAAGAACCACAATCAGTACCAGAATCCTTGTTAACCACCATCATACCAATGGTTCCAGCTATCCCCCAACAGCAACAGCAGCAACAGCAGCAGCAGAAGCCTCTACAAGTTCTTGACAGTGTCTTGAACTATGTGAATGCATCGTTCATGCAAGCCGAAACAGATCTACCCAAAGTTGAAACGGAAACGGAAACAGATTCATCATCCACATTCAATGCCCATTTGAGACGTTATGATGGGGCACAAGTCTGGCGTATTGTGGTGCAAACCGACAAGGATAAAAAAATGGCCGATGAATTGCAAACGAAATATGGTAAGAGAAAATGAAGAAAATACGACCCAGTTCAATTTTTGCTAAATACTTTTGCCCATTGCTCATTCCAGACGGTCAACTGTGGAAGGAGGTTAAGCAAGAGGTTGATTATTTGCTCAAGCCACAGGTTTTGGCTGCCGCCGAAAGACACATACGTGCCGCGAATCTATCCCGCATTGTGTTAATCGACAATTTGCAGCAGGTGATTGAGGTGGAGAATCCACCAGCAGAGAAAATAGCTGAATTGCAGAACCGCAAGGGTGAGTGAATTAAATTGAGTTGAATAGAGTTGAATGCCCAAGGAGTGTGAAAAGTCACAGGACACGAGACACACGGCACACGGTACACGGTACACGGGACACAGACGACACACGACACACGACACTTTTGACAGCTTTTTGCCATAGTGATAAAGGGCAAAGGGTGTTCAAGGTGTGAGGGTCATGTGCACGCACTGGAAACGCAACTTGAACGAAATGTTTAATCAATACCAACACCACCTAACATGGCCCTGCCCAGCCTAGACGGACCGGCCGACAAACAGACAGACAGACAGATAGACAGACATTAATTTCCTTAACGGCATAAAAAGTTTTTCTTTCACAAGAAACGAACAACAAACAACAAAGTGACGAAATGCAATTAAGCAATGTGTTAACCATCCCTTTTTGTATTTCTCTAGGACATCGTTTGACCTGGCAGGCATATCATCGTTTGGAGGATATTCATGGATTTATTGACTATATGGCCAAGACATATCCAGATATTTGTTCAACAGAGATTATTGGCTATTCGGTTGAGAAGCGTCCCTTGAAGATACTGAAGTGAGTTCGAAACATTCTCTCTCTCTCTCTCTCTCCATTTTTGTTGCTCATTCATTCATTTCGTTTCGTTTAGAATCTCCAATGGTAATTCAAGTAATCCTGGCATTTGGATTGATGGCGGTATGCATGCACGCGAATGGATTAGTCCCGCCACTGTCACCTATATGGCAAATCAATTGATCGAAGGTTGGGAAGATTTACCCGAACATATGCGTAATATCAATTGGTTCATTCACCCGGTGGCCAATCCCGATGGCTATGAGTATTCTCATACCACAGATCGTTTGTGGCGTAAAAATATGCGCGCCCATGGTCGCCAGTGTCCCGGTGTTGATTTGAATCGTAACTTTGGCTACAAATGGGGCGGCAAGGGTACCTCGGCGAGTCCCTGTGCCCAAACCTATCGCGGCAGCAAGGCCTTCTCGGAGCCAGAGACATTCTATATATCGAAATTCATTAGTAGCTATCCACGTGAGACATTCCAGGCATATCTATCATTCCATAGTTATGGCCAATATATATTATATCCATGGGGCTATGATTATCATTTAACGCAAGATCGTGCCGATTTGGATCGTGTGGCACGTCAGGCAGGAACAGTAAGTTTTAGTAGACTCTAGTAGACTCTTAGTAATTACTAATTCCCTTTTTTTTTTTTTTTTTTAGAGCATCACAAAGTCAACGGGTGTCAAGTATACGGTGGGTTCATCGGCTACCACTTTGTATCCAGCTGCTGGTGGTTCGGATGATTGGGCCAAGGGTATTGCTGGCATCAAGTATGCCTACACCATTGAAATGGGCGATACGGGACGCTACGGATTCGTTTTACCAGCCAGATTTATCCAATATAATGGTAAAGATGGCTATACCTTTGCCAATACAGTGGCCCGGGCCATTGCCCAGGGACGCAATGGTGGTGTGGCCAGTGGTCAGGCCAGACGTCGTCGTCACTGAATGCATTTAGTTGAAATTTTAATTTTTTTTCCTAGCTTAATTATTTATTTTTTTGTTGTTTTTTTTATTTAATTTTTTTTTTTGGTTTTTCTTTCCTTTTTTGAACGTCAAATGTTGTTTTACATTTAATTTATTTATTTATTTATTTATTGTAACTAGACGAATTGTAACATATATGAAATAGACTGAGAAATGTTTATTTGAAATCACACACACATACACACAGATACACATATATCTACAAACAAAAAAAGAGGTGAAACTATTGTGGCACATCTCGCTACTAAAACCGGGTGTATAACAGTCTACTCTTCTTTCGCATTGATTTGCGTTCAAAGTAAAAGTTGTTGGAGTATGCAAATATTCAAAATCTATTGTCTATTGGATTGGATATTTGGCCTAGTTTGTATCTCCATCCAGAATGAACTGAACTCTCTTCAAAGTTGTTTCAACGGTCTACAAGATCGGTTGTTAACCATAACGTAACCGTAATCGTACATATCACAATCGTTTTAGTGTGGCAATGCACTTGATTTGTCTATTTCAATTGATTTTTACGCTTAACTTTGCCACATCTGTGGAACGAACTGTGAGTGATGCAACCGTTAGTAGCACTTTGGCTCGTTTGCCATTTTTTGGCGGCGGTGTTGGCCAATTGTTACGCTATATAAGACCCTTGGATATGGTCAATGGTAATCAACGACGTTCCGAGCTGCGTAGTGAGCTTGACATCAACTACATTAGCTACAGAGGAAGTCAGTTGTGGAAGTTAAATTTTAATGCCACACGAATGGTTAATGATGATGATGATTATGATGCTAACGACTATGTTAATCAAAAGACATCAGACACAATGCCCGGTCAAACGAATGCTGAATTCAGTCAGATAGTCGAACGTTACGGTAAGTCAAAGTTGAAAGGGTTACCCCGAGGCGGGGGCTCCGAAACAAAACACTAAGCACACGGCTAATGAACTCTCTTGCCAGAGTTTCAAAAATTTGCTCATTTAATTTCAACTGTACAACTCAACACAGCCACAGCCCACAGCCCAGAGAAAAAAAAAAAAAAAAACAGAATATAGTCATCGTTTTTGTGGTTTTCTTCTTGGGTAATATATGCATAATTTTTTTTTTTTTTTTTTTTGTTGGAATAAATCAACGATGGATGAGAAGTGGTCGCAAGAATTGGCCAACTTCTAACCTTTTGCTGAAAGTTGTTGGCTTAAATCGTCTTAGTTCACATTTCACGACCGCCCCAATCAGATGATGACAGTATTACTACGGCGGTGGTGGTGGTGCTGGTGGTGGTTACAGTTTCTTTGCCTGCTTATCACAGTATTGAAGGCAGAGCGCTTAGTTCTTTGGCGTAGCATTTCAGTGCCGGGTGCTTTTCCGGGTGTACCTTTGGCACTCTGGTCTCTAAATAGCAGTGAACTCTATGACACTACATTCGAGAGTCTGCAGTGGTTGTCGCCAACAGATTTACGACGATTTGATTTCATTTCACCGGGTTCGTCGTATCAAATTAATCGACGATATCGCAATAAAGCCTCAGTGAAACGTTATTATGGTTATCAGCTATGGAAATTGCATGAAACCAGATTAAAGGAACCAAAATTGAAAGCATTTTCCCAGCATTTTGGTAGTAGCAATTGGCATTTGTTATTTCTTTCTAACTAACATCTAATGTCTTTCGGCCCCTTTAACAGGCACCGAGGTGTGGAATATTAATCAGGATGGCATCGATATACTAATCGATCAAAAGAATGTGGCTGCAGCTCGTGAATTTATGGATAAGGCTAGCTTTAGCTATAACATTATGATTGATGATATTGAAAAGGCCATTGATGAGACATATACCGAGGCAGTTGTTCCGGATTCTGGCTTGATGGAGTTGAATAACAATTCGCATCCTTGGATGGAACGCGAGGGGGTTTTAATGACCTGGCGACGTTATCATGATCATGCTGATATACAGCAGTTTTTGCAAAACATTTTGGAAACGCATTCCGATTTGGTTGAGATCATACAAATTGGTTTAACGCGCAATAAACGTCCATTGGAGGTCTTAAGGTACATTAGATAGGCATGGAATATTTATTTATTTTCATGATTTTTATTTTACACTACTTTTTCGATAGAGTTTCGAATGGAAATCCAAATAATTGGGCCATATTCGTAGATGCTGGTCTACAGGCACGAGATTGGCTAAGTCCTGCTGCTGTCACTTATGCCATATCGAAGCTAACTTGGCTCTGGTCGATGAATGAACTTGATAGACATATGAGACAGATTGATTGGTATTTTCTACCCATCACCAATCCCGATGGTTATCAATATTCCCGCCTAACCGATCGTCTATGGACCAAAAATCGCAACTATGACAGTTCCACGGGATGCTATGGCGTCAATTTGGATCGTAACTTTGATCAGGGCTGGAGCCAATCGGGTGGTTCATCTTCGAATCCCTGCAAGAATCTGTATAGCGGTTCGAACAGTTTCACGGAAATCGAAACACGTGCCATGCGTAATTTCCTGCTCAGTTTGGGTAAGGATTATTTGGGAGCTTATATCTCGTTTGGAGGCTATGGTCAGAGTATTACATATCCATGGGGCGATGCTGACTATGTGACAGAGAATCAACGACAATTGAAACAAACGGGCCGAGAAGCTGTACGCAATTTAAGACGTTTAAATCACGCAGAATATAGTCTGGGTACAAGTTATCGCCAGAAACTTGCCCGGCCAGGAAATTCAGCCGATTGGGTACAGCAGCGAATTGAACCGCAATTTGTGTACAATGTATTTCTAAAGGATCAGGGTCGATATGGTTATCTAATGCCACCGCATTATATTGTTGAATCCGGTGAAGAGGCCTATGACTTTTTAAACACAATCGCTAAGAATTTGAAATGAAATTCATCAATGGAACAAAGTTCCTTCCCACAGATGCATTCGAATATACCTAAAATCAGAGGGTAATCCTCTGGGCCTATATATTCCTCTGCATTTTATTTATTTATATTTTATTTATATATTTATTTTTTTTTTTAGATATGAAATGAAATAAAACTGTAAGAAATAATGCAACTTTGACGCAAAAATTATCCATTCCTGGCATTCCTTTTGAGCTAATTGATTTAATATTTTCCATTTTTATTTTTTAATAAATCTTTTGTAGGGGCATTTTGTCAAAATTCACAAATTCATTATGTCTGGTGAAGGGGAACTGCAACCGTTAACTGGTGATGGTGTTTCAGAAAATGGTGTAGTCTACTTTTAGGCTTAAAGCACAAAACATTCAAGTTGTATGTGTCTTTGGGCCGATTTACATTGAACATATTGAAGCACCTCCCCTCCCTAGACCTCTCTTTACCCGCTCTAACCTAATGCAAATAGCTCGACTATATTTTACCATTATGTAAACTGATGGGAAAAATGCGAAAACCATAACAAATCGAGAATCACATGAACCCCAAAGAAACTCTAAAAGAAAGTTAAGGCACTATAAAGCGTCCGCCCGATCGCACGAGAGCCACCAAAAGAGAAAAAAAAAAAAAGAGAGCGGCAAAACGGCAACGCGTCGAGATGGTAACGAACTTTCACTTTCAATCGCTTGAATTGAAAACCAGTAAGTCTCGATGGATATATATTTATTTTAATTTTACATATACAAATTATGCGGCGGGCGGGCGAAAGGTAGACATTGTCAAGCGCAGGTAACAAACAAGCAAAACCAAAAATTAAAAACAAAAAAAAAAAGCTCAAAGCCGTCCGTAAAGAAAGTGATTTACTACAACAGAAACCCCCGCCCTCTACATAAAACCATCACCAAAATACAAAAAAAAAAAAAAAAAAAAAAAACAGGTAAGAACTGAAGCTAGCTGGTTACTATCAGTGTTAGCCAAAGTCGACAAAAGAACTACACTATACAATACAATGCCCCAATAATAGTGCTTCAATTTCTTTTCATTTCACAGGGTAAACAAGTGATCGACTCGTAAATGATTGAACATCATTTGTGTTTAAACATGATCAAAAGGCAAAGGAAAGTAAAAACTTGCCAAGTGGGTCAAAAATTGCTCGGTCATACAAAAATTCATACATATTTATGTACATATATACATACATATGGATATAGTATATGGTCGATCGTATATACAAAGCAATTGTGTGGTGGTGCAATTGAACCCAAACCGCAACAATTTATTGTTGTTGTTGTTGTTGTTATTTTGTATGTTTGTTTTCTTGTTGAATTAAATCAAATTTACAACAAACCAACGCACTTACATACATATATACATAAATATTCATCAAGTGTGTGTGTGTGTGTGTGTGTGTGTGTGTACACACACGCATCATGTAAACGACCCATCGTATATCACAGTGGTGCCACAACCATCCTCTATTTCCGTCAATCACTTCAAATCAACTGGAAATTCCCTTTAGCAAATTCTATTTTTTAGAAAAATATTAAATATTAAAATGAGGCAATCGCATAATCTTTTACGTCAATGCACACACACACACACACATTTCTTAAAATTAATAGGAATTCTTTTGACAGCCAAAGAAATGCAAAAAATTGCATTCATTTTTATATATATGATTAATCAGATTGTATTTAATGACCTTTGGGGTTTTTTCCTCTTATACAAAGTGCACATTATGCTAATCAATTGATATTGAAAATGAATCACTCGACATTTAATTGGTCTCTAACAAACATAAGTCGCACTTAAGACCGGCTTCAGGTTTGACTTCTATACGAATTTCCTATATTAATAAGATATTCACCCAACAAAAGTACGCTCATCACTATTGGTGTCATTACGTATTGGTGGTAAATGGTGCAGTAATGTCATGTGGAGTGCAACCAAAACAGAACGCAACTGAGTCATCTCATCTCGAATCACACACAACAACGACGACGACGAGGAAGACGACCGTAAAGCACACGAAGAGTCAATCGATCAGAAGAGAGTTTCAAAATCAGCCAAGAGTCAGTCAGAGTCATTTGGTTGCAATACATTCGTAATGTAATTAAACGGAGCAACAGAAAAGCCTGGCTTTTGGTCATTGGTTGTGGGCGTGTACCATGCACTTATGACACTCTCTCTCTTCCTATCTCACTCTCCCTCTCTCTCTCTCTCTCTCTTGTGATTGTGGTGCGTGGCTCTCTGCCTGCTAACTGCTGCCTATTTCCTGAGCCAGAGCCAGCGACCGCTGCTTTGTTTTGAAGCGTTAACGTCAGCGCTGCTGCGGCTGTCACTTCATTCAGTACGCGACGATCGCTCCAAAGATCAGTCGCGCAGACAGCAGCGCAAAATTTAATTATTTTGTTTTTTTTTTTTTTTTTATTTTGGTTTTGTTTTGGATTTTTTTTTCTTCTGATTTTAGTTTTTGTTGTCTTTTCGGTTTACTTGTTGTTGTTGTTGTTGCTGCAGTTATTGTTGTTGGTTTTGTATATAGTCTTTACAACATTTTGTACTCCTCGTTTTGAGTTTCGCCGACGTCGCGCTCTCAGGCCCTCCGACTCTGGCCTGGCCATATATAAAAATTGAAGCGCATATAAGCACAGCATTTAGTCTGGCCACAACGCTGGACCCTATCCCACATACACACACACACACACACACACACACACACACACACACATAAAGAACCAAGTGTCGTCCCCCAACATCATCATCATCATCATCATTAACATCAACGTGCAGAAAAAGTAAGCCAAAGTACTAAAAACAAAAGTAAAAAAAAATACTAATAATCATAATAATAAAAATAAAACCAAGGGAACATTAAAAAAAAAATGAGGATAAGTGAGTTGAGGAAATGCATTACAAATTTACCGGTTTCAACGTAAAAAAAAAAGAATTTCTTCTTTCTTTCTTTCGGTGTTTTTGTTTTTTTTTCGGAAATTAAGGAAAGTGTCGTTGCTCCAATTTTGTTTTTTGTAAAACTCGATTTGCCTGAACATGTAAAAAAAAAATGAAACTAAAACTAAAAAAAATATATATATGTACATATGTATTTATATCTACATATGTATGTACGGTATTTAATTGTACAATACAATACACGAAGGTCGAGGCAATTACAATATGAGGCCGCCAGGGAGGGGGAGGAAAATAAAATCGTGTTGATATAGTTCGAGGAGAGAGAACCTGTTCTACGATGACTCCGGCAACTAAAGTGTGTTTATTTTTTTCCAGCTAGTGACAGTGCCGACACTTTCTGTACACAAACAATTAGCACAATGTTCGAAATAATAGATGCTAAACAATATTTTTCGAAATTAGTAACATCAATTTCTATTTTCATATCAGTATGCGAACCAAGAAAATTCATTCCCAAAACGTTAATGTGTTGAATTTCAAAATACCACAAAAGAAGAAAAAAAATTGCGTCACACAAAGAGATAATCAGCATAAAAAAAAAACAATTTTAACGCGTTTGGCATAATAAGTTTTGTATTTCAAAACTAATTTTGCTAACCATTGAACTTGAACTGTTTACGATAATCATGCAAAATACATGATATTTCACGTTTTGCCAAATTCAAATTACAGAGTCATAAAAAGAGATAGAGAGAGACAGTTAAACTAGAATTTACTTTTAAACAATAAAATTTGTTTAAAGTTGTCCTAGAGAGAAATTGCTTAGATAGTTTTAGATTAATTTTCAATGGGAATGGTTTTTTTTCCTGCTTTTGACACATTTATCGGAGTCAAAATTTAGTTTTCGTGTTTTTGTTAAATGTTAAATTAATCTGTTCATGGTCATGTAATGTTGTTTTGTTGTTGTGGGGATGTTTATTAGACCAAATCAAATTTGACTGCTAATTTAGTTTTATCTAGCCTTTCAGATAGTTAGTTATTATGATAATTATTTTTGAATATTTTTTTTAATAAGCTAAATGACGGCAAATGTCAAAGCATACAAGATACTGATAAGAAAAAATCGTCTGTTTTTTTTTTTTTTTTTTTTTTTGCAGCTCACAAATACATGAAGATGTCGTCATTATACAATTGTGTGGGGAAATTTTATATAGTTTCCCTGCTATTGATGATATTCGGCTCTGCGTGCGTCTTAGCAGACATGAATAATGCCACCGAATTCATGCTGGATGTAAATGAAATACCCCAGCGATATGATGAGGCACAGTTGTGGCGTATTTATAATATATCCGAGGCCATGCAACAACGTGTGCCTGTGGGACAGGTTTTGGAACAAAAATTTGGTGGTAACATTTGGAAGGAGAATTCTAAATTTCTCGATATATCCATACAAAAGGAACAGGTTAAGGCAGCACGCGCCTTTCTGGAGGCTCATCGTCTGGACACTCAAGTTCTGAACTATAATGTACAATCGATGATCGATGAAGAGCTATTGGAGGGTGTTATGAAAACATCATCCGGACCGGGTGTACGTTCAAGTGAGTAATAAAAAAATTTAAAGACGACGATAAGTGGGTAGAAATATGAACCTTTTTTTTTTTGTTTCTTTTTTTTGTTTTGTTTTGTAGAAAAAGCCACGGGCAGTACAATGCACTGGAAGGACTATCACGATTTGGATACAATTTATGGATTTATGCGAGAGATACGTACTAAATTTCCAAATATTGTGCGACTTTACACCATTGGTAAAACTGTTGAGGGACGTGATCTTAAAGTATTGCGGTAGGTGCTCACATCTCCAATTGGCAAAGCCAACAGAAGCCTAAAAGTATGCTTTCATTTCTATTCATTGTTGCATACAGTATCTCGGAAAATCCGCGTGAATATAAAAAAATATGGATCGATGGCGGTATTCATGCACGCGAATGGATCAGTCCGGCCACAGTTACCTTCATTCTATATCAATTGATGTCAAATTGGGAGAATCAGCCATCCCATATACGTGGCCTTACATGGTACATTATGCCCGTCATGAATCCGGATGGCTATGAATACAGTCGCACAGTGAATCGTTTGTGGCGCAAAAATCGTTCACCATCGCGTCGTAACAATTGTCTGGGTGTTGATCTGAATCGCAATTTCGATATTGGCTGGTCTGGTTATGGTTCCTCAACAAATCCCTGCAGTGACACATATCGCGGCAGTGCACCAGCTTCCGAAGAGGAAACGAAAGCAGTTGCCGAATTCTTGGCCAAACGTAAATACAATTTGGAAGCATATTTGACTTATCACAGCTATGGTCAAATGGTTGTCTACCCTTGGGCTTATAAGGCAGTCAAGGTCAAGGATGCGAGCGTTTTGCAACGTGTGGCTAATACGGCTGTTCAAAGGATAGCACAGAAAACTGGCTCCACATATCGTGCCTCAGTCACTCATGAGGTCCTTGGTATTGCCGGGGGTGGTTCAGATGATTGGTCTCGTGCCGCTTTGAATGTGAAATATGTCTACACTATTGAATTGCGCGATCGTGGAGCTTTTGGATTTGTCCTGCCACCCAGATATATCAAGGATACAGCCCTGGAGGGGTGGACAGTGTGCGAAACCGTTGCACAGGCGATTGGTTAATCGCTTCATTTCAAAAAGGGGGGCAAATTTATGTTTTCTTTTTTAGTTTTGTGTGAATGCGCTTGTGAATACATGTGAATCGATGGATGAGTGTATGTGGAATGTATGTGACCATTATGTTTCTTACGAATATATCAAATATATTCCTTTATTTATTTATGACGATTAAAAAAACAAACTAGTTAACCAACTTTTTAACTCAATTTGAGCCCTTTGATAAAAAGTAATAATAATTATTGAAGTACTTACCGTATCCTCATCATCGTCGGTATTATCTATATGCAATTGATGCTGTGTCAAGGTTTCCGTACGATTATGCATATCCTTGGGCGTTGATTCCTCCGATATGATTGACTCCGAGGGTAAATTGTCGACAAAAGTCGAAAAATTATTGTTCTGATTGGCGGCGGCAGCACAACCCTTCTGAGGACTAACAATGGTGGTAATGGACGAACCAGCTGAGGAGGAAATGGATTTTACGAAAACGCCAGGCGATGGTGATGGGGTTATTGTTGTTGTCTTCGTCTTCTTTTGGTCCATTTCAATGCGACGGGTAAATCGTTTATTTAGACGAATTGTGCTATGCGGTGATGATTGCGGTGAGGGTGACAAGGGTGTGGATTGACCCTGCCGCCTGGCAGACGCCACATCTTGATTCACATCATCGCCATCATCACCGCCGCCGGTAGCTCCTAAGCAACCTAGCCGCAATTGCTTTTGAATTAAACGTTCCGCTTCCAGGAGCAACTCATCCACTGAACGCATATCCGAGCTATCACTTAGACGACTAACTTCACGAAAAATGCTTTCCGGATCCACTTCCCCTCCTCCTGCAATGCCAGCGATTCCAGTGACGCCGTTACAGTCTTGTTCTTTGGCCAGGAACTCTAAGATGGAACTGCTGCTGCTGCAGGTGTAGTCGTCCATGTTTCCCTTGGATTTGCTGCTGCTGTTGTTGTTGGTGGTGGTCGCAGTACCTGCTGCCACGCCCACACCCACGCTGTCGCCCACACGACGGGCTGTCTGCGGGCTAAGCACCTTGGACATTGCTTTCACTGTTTCTCTTATTTACTTCTGCTGTCTCGTTTTTTTTATGTTTGTTGATTTGTTGTTTTTTTTCTTTAATTATTTTGTTGTTGTTTTTGTTGTCAAACAGAGAATTTTGCAAGCAAAATACAGGGTGACCAACGTGCAGGGTGGTAACGTCGATAACTTTGCTCCGATAATGTCGATAACGATAATGTTACTCCGACAATGTCGATATCGATATGTTTGCTACAATAACGTCGATAACGATAATTGTGACGTCGTTATCGTGAATCGGCCACACTTATCGATCTATCGCACTTGCCATCTAATTTCCATCTCTAGACACTAGTTATTTAATTTCGGTTGTAAATTTTACACCGTAAATAGTTTTTTAATAATTAAAGATGTCCCAACTTACATTGCGCTGGCTTACCAAAGCCAAATTGCAGCCAATGGCAGCTGCATCAACAGCCGCACAGAAAACGCAGCTGTTTCACACATCACCGGCCTGTTTGGAGATACGAAAACTGGCTCGACTCCGTGTGGTGGACAACAGTGATCTGGGCAAACGAGCCATGGCCGAGGGCCGACCACCTCGTTGCATTCATGTGTACAATAAACGTGGTGTAGGTCTCATTGGGGATAAAGTTCTAGTGGCCATCAAGGGACAGATGAAGAAAGGCATTCTAGTGGGGCTTAAGCAAAATCAGCCCAGCAAACAGCCAAAATTTGACAGTAATAATCTGGTTCTAATCGACGATAATGGTTCGCCCTTGGGCACCAGGATTCATGTACCCATACCCAGCATATTAAGAACCATACTCAAGGAAAAGACTTTGGCCAAAGGTGCGGATTATACCAAAGTTTTGGCCATAGCTAGTCGTTTTGTATAATTTGTTTTGTATGAATATAAAATAAAATAAAGATGATGAAGGGTTTTACCTCTGTTGTTGTTATAGTATATATAAGTATATTTTGTTTATAATATTTAGTGGTTTGCCTAACATTTATATAAATTAATTTTAGTTTAGTTTTCTTCTTTTTTGTTTTTTTTTTTTTTTTTTTGTGGGATGCAGTTTACATTTTTATGTACATTAGCAGTAGTTTACAAATT
Source organism: Drosophila insularis (assembly GCA_018903935.1). Taxonomy (NCBI): domain Eukaryota; kingdom Metazoa; phylum Arthropoda; class Insecta; order Diptera; family Drosophilidae; genus Drosophila; species Drosophila insularis. The sequence continues at coordinate 13,383,140 of JAEIFP010002303.1, read as the reverse complement.
ACAGTTCAGAGTTAAAAAGAAATGCAGTTTACTTGACAGTTCAGAAAGAAGGATGAGAGAAGGGAATTCCATCCTTATATACGTAATCTTTCTCTCCCTCTCTCACCCTCGTCTAAATAACAAAATTGAATATCGGGAGGCGGGGGTCACGTTCGCCGTTAGATTTCCGGATTTAAAACTTGAGCATCGTTCCATTTCAGAAGTTTTATGCATTTGTAGCTACAATTTGGGACTACATAGCAAGAAGCATTTGGAGCGAGAGCTTTATATGGGATGTGGCCCCAATAAATGGAAAATGTTCGCATCGTCTAAGTACAGGTACAGGATACATACACACATGTTTCGTTTTTGTTTTTTGTCGATTTTCTTTTTGTAATTTGAATTTAGATATTTCCTGCACTGCTATAAAATTGAAAATTATTAAAATTCACCGGCGTCTTTGGACTGGGGCAGAGATACAAGAAATCTTCATTTTGCAATTGTGATTGTGTCAAATTCGGTTCACTTGCACTGCGATGAATTTTCGGCAGGGTTCTTAACATATTCTCCAGCATATTGAGCAATGGCCGAAATAGCGGACGCTCTTTAGGATTATACTTGATACAGTCCTCGGCTAAGCGTTTCAGTGCTTGAGGTGCATCGGAACGCACTTGACTCATGTCCGGCCTGAGAAGACCACGTCCCACCATGAATAGGATTTGATCCTTATTGCTAATATGACAATAGGGCAGACATTCGCCCAATAGTTCGTACATGACAATGCCAAAGGCATAGACATCCGATTGAAACGAGTAGGGATTCTGCTCTTGCATACGTATCACTTCGGGGGCCATCCATAAAATGCTGCCAGTTGGTTGATTCGCTTGCTTTTCGCCAGACCAACGTGTTTTGGCAGTGGCCAGACCGAAATCGCCAATTTTCACCGACAAATCTTCGTGCAGGAAAATGTTATTGGACTTGAGGTCTCTGTAAAAAGATTAAGATATACTTAATGCGCTTAATGCCTTAATACTTGGACTCACCTGTGTATGATATTCTTGGCATGTAAATAATCCATGCCCTGGGCCACTTGCCTACCAATGTCTATAAGTGTGTTCAATTTGAATTTGGTCTCATTCACATGGACGTGCTTATAGAGACTACTTCCCTCACACCATTGTGTGACAATGGCCAGTGAGGGTTTCGATACGCAACCCATAAATAATAGAATATTACAATGCCGCGTTTTTTTCAGCATTGCCACTTCATTCTTGAATGCCTGCAACTGGGCGGGACTGGGTGTTTTTACATTCAATGTTTTAACAGCCACTGGTCCATGCCAATGGGCACGATATACAGTTCCAAAAGAGCCAGAACCAATTCGTGGTCCAATCAATATCTCTTCGGCTTGAATGTTCTACGAAAAAGACAAAACATCAAATGTAATCAAAAGAAAATTTTAATTGGTTTTATGAGACTCACCCAATTTTCCTCGGAGCTTTTAGCATCGCGGGAGAGTAGATTCTTATTGCTCTCATCGGCAGAACGAGCACGAGGACGATTGTGCTTCAAGGTACTGGTAGGCGAAGCTTGCGTTGAATTTGATGAGTGATCGGTACAAGGATGCTGTGAAGGAGTAAGTCCCAGGGAAAATCAAAAAACAAAGATTAATTGCTCATCAAAATAGTTAGTTAATGGAAGAATTAAACAAAATGTTTGCTTGTGACATAATTTAAAGTGTTTTGATTAAGTGATACTTTCGTTGGGACTCACCGGCAATGGGGGTCTGGATTGCATAATTAAACTTCTCTGAACCTCGCTGGTCATTGATCGATTGATATTATTGATACAGACATTTGGCGCCGAATTGGAACGATCATCCTGGCTAATACGTGGAGCCCGACCCTGTCGATGATGATGATGATGATTAGTTGAAGTTGATGAAGTAGATGATTGTGGTTTAGCTGAGCTGCTGCCGCCGCCACCGCCGCCGCTACTACTGCCACTGCTACTGCAACGTCGACTCCGACCGCTGCTGTTGCTACTCACGTTGAATCTAACGGCAATGCCGCGTCCTCCTGTTAAACCACCGCCCATGGTTGTCGGATCCGGTTGTTCGGCCAACAGCAACTGATAATAACTATCCATGGGAAACGGTTGACACAGCATCGGTACACGATTGGCGCATCTCTGATGGAAACGAAAATTGCATTGACTGCAATAAAATCCAGTGAACAGTAGGCGCCGGCAACCTTCGCAAAAGACCAACGAGAAGAAGGTTTTGCGTATAATCTGATGCTTGATATGGGTCCGTATGGGAAATCTATCAACCAAACGCACATAAATTTCTTCTACATGCAGTGAGCCAATATCTGTATTCCATGGTATGATATGTCTACCCGCCAACGATGTGCTAACCTCACACATATCGGGCGTTAGTTGGCGCAATTTTAATGCCTTCATCAATGCATCGCAAAGACGTACTCCAGGCACCACCCCAACGGTGGTGCGCTGCTGATTGGGCAAATGGACGCGTAATAATGTCTTTGTCTGACGGAAGGCGGCTGAGGATGAGGAAACGCTTGATACCAGACTATCAGTGAGATCATTGCCACCACCACCAGCAGATGTCTGATTAATTCGTTTGGCCAATTGTCGCTGCTGTTGCAGGATTTGTGTTTGATTTTGATAATGTGGTTGCTGCTGCTGGTGATGGTCTGGCTCCTGCTGCTGGTGTTGTTGTTGTTGAGACTGCTGCTGTTGCAGTTGCTCCATTAACTCGTGCTCTTTGGCCTCCAGTTCATGCAGCTTTGAGGTCAGCTCTTGGTATTCTATAGAAAAGAAAGAGAAAATTATGGTTTACTTCTTGATTTTTTTAATTTCGCATGGAAGTCGTATAAAGTGAGGGATAAATTTTCAAGCTCAAGGCTTCGATTGTTCGAAGGACATATGTATGTATATTTGTGGCGAAAATTTGCATATAAAGTTCTTCTATTCTCAATAAATAACACTGCAAACATTTGGAACCTATTAAATTCACTCACCATTTAAGTACATAGCCGGAGGCTCTTGTAGATTGGCAAATTTGGCATTCAATGCGTCAATATTTTCCCTGGTCACATGCTTCACCAGTTGAACATTGTGCAGCTCCTCGGCCAGCGGATCATAGAGCTCGCTGTCGCTCTCCATTGACGACTCACTAGACATGTTGTTGATGATGATGCTGCTGCTGCTCCTTGAACATGACCCTGAACCCTAGCCTACCCCTAAGCCTGTGAAGCCTTGATTTTCTCTCTTGTTTTATATATGTATATATATATGTGTGTGTGTGCGTGTGTTTTCTTCTTTTTTTCTCTTGACTTTGCGCTTGCGTTTAAATTTGGTCTAGCGGCCACCCACGTCCACCAGCAGCAGCAGGTGGAGGAGCAGGTGGCTGCATGATTTTTTATAATGAATTTATTTATTTATTTTGTATTTTAGTTATTTTCGCCTTATTCCTCTTCTAGCTACACACACGCACACGGCTTTGGCTCAGACTGCAAAGGAACGTATTTAGGTATTGCTCTTTTCTCTTCTTCTCCCCTCTCCTTTCAAGGAGCAGGTTTTTTGTGTCAATTATCGTCCTGATTAGAGCTGTTTACGATTGCTACTCGAAATTTAGGTCAGTGTTGGTAAACCCAGTTCGATCAGGCGATTTGCAGCACCATGGGTAGTATGGCGTTGCCAGTTTTCACAATTCACGCTAGTGGCAACATCGTTAGAAACAAAACAAAAGCAAAAAAATTTGCATTTTACAAACGAAACAGTAGAACAGCATTTGCATTGTAAACTATGATAAACACGAACATTTTGTAAAGCACTAGATTTAGATACACAAAAAGAGAGTGTGAGAATAGGAGAGAGTGTTTATAGAGTGAGTGCGGGGCAGGCCCCACCAAATTACAAATTCCAACAACTACAAAGAAGGAGAAGAAAAGGCCCCCATCAAAAGAGCGAAGAGAGCGGCCCTAATTAACTGCGTCTTAGTTGCAAAACAGAAGTGCAAAAATCAAATTGATTATCCTCCCGTTAGCGTCAATAGTCAATACAAAGTGAAACCGATCAAACCAAGTGCCAACCACTTATTTTTTGATCTTCAGAATGGTGGAACCAATCTTTGAGTACCAATTTCGTTTGATACTCATTGGCGACAGCACAGTAGGCAAGAGTTCCCTGCTGAAATTCTTTACAGATGGCAAATTTGCCGAGGTGAGTGCATCTAATGCAACGATCATCTCTTGATGAGTATGACATAATCTCTCTCGCAATGTTGATTCATTTTTTTTCTCTTTTAACAGCTATCTGACCCCACAGTGGGTGTGGATTTCTTTGCCCGCCTGATCGAGATGAAAGATGGCACACAAATCAAATTGCAATTATGGGACACAGCTGGGCAAGAGCGATTTCGTTCGATAACCAAATCGTATTACCGCAATTCGGTTGGCGTCCTTCTAGTCTATGATATCTCCAATCATGCCAGCTTTGAGCATATCCCATTGTGGATGATGGAGGCACAACGACATATTGAACCGCATCGTCCAGTGTTTGCCTTAGTTGGCTGTAAACTTGATTTAATCAATGCTGGCGGTGGACACCGGGAGGTAAGCACCGAGGAGGCTCAAACATTTGCCAAACAGCATGGCCTGCATTTCGTTGAAACTTCTGCCCGCACTGGAGCCAACGTAGAGGAGGCATTTCGCATGGTCACTCAAGAGGTGTATGCTCGTATTCGATCGGGCGAATATAAAGCCGAAGATGGTTGGGATGGCATCAAATCTGGCTTTGCCAGGCCAAATAGTCTGGATTTTAACCTGGTTGTGGCTGAACCAGAAAAATCCTCCTGTTGTTGATTTGTTTTATTTCTTGCTATATTTTTTTTCTTTATATTCTAATCTAGCTATCTCCATATACACAGACATCTACACAAAGCGACATAGTATAGAGGTTGTTAACCAAATCGGATTTGTAATTCCCCCAAAACTAAAAGACATTGCCTAAAATTTTTATTTTTTATCTTGTTGATTGATTGACAATTTTTCCCATTTTACAAAAGAATTTTGTGAGCATTACAAATCGGAATACATATGCAACTTATATATGTACATTGATACATTTACCTGTAATTGTTCTGTATTTGATTTAGACGTCGTCTTCTATTTTGTTGACCTTAACTTACTCTAATTTAGCTAAAAAACCAAATTGTAAAAGTCGAGAATGGCGTTGAGAGGACTATTTTTAGTTTTGTTTTTAGTTGTAAGATTTTTTTGTCCAGTTGTCAATTAGGTGTCTCATTGGGATTTTCCACTTAGTACAATTTGTTTATATCGGGGGAAAAAAAGAGGAAATTCTCCTGAGAGTGGTCAAAAATATTCTCAGTTTAATACGTAATTATTCGGGCGAATGGACTGTTCTCAATTTAAATTCTGGATTTTTTTTCCATTTCTTTTATACATAACATTACATTACATACATATATATATGTACACTATATATGACAAAAACTATTATAAACTTGAGACAAAACATAACTATTTTTTTTGTTTATGGGGATGGGGTGATCGGTAAATGTTTGACATTTATTTAATTTTATTAATAGTAACCTAATTAACTAAGTTGTTACATTTTTCAATATTTTGTTGTCAGACAACAAACATTAATCTTTGGACTCGTGCTATCTCATCCCATTCTGGGTCACCATTGAATCTCTTGAGTTTCCAGAGCATTTAGCATATGAGCAATGCTCTTATATGTATGCTGCCCTCCATCAATTTCATTATCATCTTTAGCTCCGTCTGAATGCACCAGTAAGCCACTCCAACCGCTGTTACGAGCTCCCACATAGTCCATATCGGATTTATTGCCAATGTGGAGGGCCTCGTATGGCGCAATATTCAAACGCTGCAGTGGTATGCGGAAGATGGAAGGGTTCGGTTTCATAACACCAGCCTCATACGATGTCAGTACGAAATCGAAATGATTCATAAAGTTCATTTCGTCTAGCACTTGACGCAATGATGGATCGAAATTCGATATGACACCCACACATTTTCCAGCCTTGCGGACACTTTCCACCAGTTCCTTGGCTCCATTTACATGCTCCCAGCAGGCACGGGTACGAAATATGGCCAACAATTGCTCAGCTATGGTACTTAGCTGTTCCTGCGGTATACTGGCATCCACGCACCGGAAGGTCTGGATAACAAGCTCTTTCCACCAGCATTGCCAGCCCATTTTGCCGGCTCCTTGGCCAAAATTCGGATGGTCTTTGCTCATATTTTTGAATTGTCTACGAAAACAAAGCTCAAGCTTTCCAGTATCTATATTTTGGACACCGCATTCGTTGGCAGTTTGTTTGTACTGCTCAATGGGATCCTTGAGATGCAGCAGGGTGTCCGTCACATCAAATGTAACTAAACGGAAGCGTTGCAAATTTCGTAAAAATTGTTTGGCCAACGGCATTTTTGGATTTAGCCACAAAGAAGTTCGAAAGTGTTTGAAAATGCTTAAATCAATTGTCAGTGAGACTTATCCAACACTGATGCAAGTCAGTCGCTAACTAAAAAATACCGATATTTTCTTAATTAAATATATTAAATGTTGCAAAAACCAAGCAAGTTTCAAGACGCGGCCCACTTTTGAGTGCGCTAAGAGACTGTTTAAATTTAGTTTGAAATGACTTTTAAGAAAGTTTTAGGGTCTTACATTTGCATTTTTGAGTATAAATGCAACGGCGAAAATGGCGGCATTACCGGCTATCGATAATTGCACAGTTCATCACTGTTGAAATTGCGTCCCTCCACACCGCGAGTTGGAAAATTGTGACGGCGAAAAAATTAGCGGTTAGCAAAAATTGGTGACGGTGTACGTACGGTTTGGTTTCAAATAATTCAGCTTTCAGTTTCTTTCCCCCAACTGCAGCACTGTAAAGGAAGCTGACAGAGGAATCGTTTGGCCGCCGACAAAAGAGGCGAAAACCACAAATTCAAAAGAACCATGAGTCGTCGACGTGCCCACGACACTGAGGATGAGGGCTATGGTTAGTACAGAACGACAACCGGCAAGCTTTATCTGAAATACTAATGACATTCTATCACCTTTTTTAGACCACAGGCGTAACAAACGGCGAAGGGTGTCCGAGAATCAGGAGATTGAGGACCGATTGGAGTCGCTTATATTGCGTGTCGGTGAGCGCAGCACTTCGTCTGTAGAATCGAATCTCGAAGGCTTAGTTTCGGTGCTGGAAGCAGATTTGGGCACATTCCGTTTGAAAATATTACGCATTCTGTCCGACTGTGCGGTCCGGATGCCAGAGAAATGTACAGTGTACACAACTTTAGTGGGCCTGTTGAATGCCAAGAATTACAAGTTTGGTGGTGAATTTGTCGATCACATGGTCAAGACATTTAAGGAGTCGCTGAAACTGTGCCGTTGGGATGCCGCCCGATATTCGTTGAGGTTTCTCGCTGATTTGGTTAATTGCCATGTAATATCGGCCACCAGTTTGCTGCAATTATTGGATACCATGATTGATGTGTCCAATGAGGACACAGTACCACAAGTTCGTCGCGATTGGTTCGTATTTGCTGTCCTATCCACTCTGCCTTGGGTTGGACGGGATCTGTACGAGAAGAAGGAATCGGCTCTGGAATCGCTATTACTACGAATTGAAGTCTATCTGAATAAGCGCTCGAAGAAGCACCATAATGCCTTAAGAGTCTGGTCATCGGATGCACCGCATCCGCAGGAGGAGTATTTGGATTGCCTGTGGGCTCAGATACGAAAATTGCGTCAGGATAATTGGGCCGAAAAGCATATCCCGCGACCATATCTCGTCTTCGATTCCATACTGTGTGAGGCATTGCAGCATAATTTGCCACAAATTATACCACCCCCGCATCATGATGCCTTCGAGTATCCCATGCCCTGGGTGGTCTATCGCATGTTCGACTACACAGATTGCCCGGATGGTCCTAATTTGCCAGGCGCCCATTCGATAGAACGGTTTCTTATCGAAGAGCATCTGCATCACATCATTGAGACTCATCATTACGAGCGTAAAGATTGTGCTGCACAATTGCTTAATTTCCCATTTAAGCATAAAATTCCATTGGAATATTGCATTGTTGAGGTAATTTTTGCCGAACTTTTCCATATGCCAACACCAAGATATCTGGATATTTGCTATGGCTCCATTTTGATTGAACTCTGCAAGCTACAGCCGGGAACTCTGCCTCAGGTTTTGGCCCAGGCCACAGAAATTCTATTCATGCGCATCGATTCAATGAACACCTCATGTTTTGATCGTTTTGTCAATTGGTTTTCGTACCATTTAAGTAACTTTAAGTTCACTTGGTCATGGGATGAGTGGGACAGTTGTTTGCTCCTCGAAGCCGAGCATCCACGTCCCAAATTCATACAGGAAGTTTTGCAAAAGTGCCTAAGGTAAGTGTAAAAATCAATTTCAACATTAACTTCTTTGACGAATTAATTTATGTGTCGTCCCATCTTGATCTAATATAGGTTATCGTATCACCAGCGAATCACTGAGATGATGCCAACTACTTATGCCAAGCTGATACCATTAACACCCGTGCCCAATTACAAGTATGCCAATGAAGAAGCAGGTGAGTGTCAAGCCCCTCCCCCCTTCTCCACTAGGAATTAGTTATAAAGTATATAATTTATTTTTTTTTTATTTAGAATACACATATATATATATATATATATAGATAATAATAATAGCAATATGCAAAATAGGTTTATGTATTTGGTATGGGCTTCACTTCATTCTCCACGTCCTCATCCTTGTCGTCCACAATTATGGGAATCTCTTCGCCATTTTCACCAACTTTAATGCTTACGGACCTGCTAACCGATTTCTGTGTTAGCACTTCAATAATTTCCCTTGGCCGGTGAGTTTTGTCAGGTTGGACCTCATTAATCGTCTGCCCAGGAGGAGATTCAGTTGTGGTTGTTGTTGTTGTTGTGGGTGTGGATGTGGATGTGGTTGTTGTCCTTACTGTGGGAGTAAATGCCACCTTGGACTCATGACGATAACTATGTTTGGCCTTGCTATCCAATTGTTCCTTCCGTCTCTTACTCCATTTGGCCAGCGGTGACTCTGTTGAAGTTGTTGTTGTTGTAGTTGATTTACCAGCCGTAATTTTTGGAGTGGTTCGATATCGACTCAAACTGCGTAAGGGACTAAAACTAGTTGAAGTGGATACAAAACTAGAGCTACTACTTGTCGGTGCCAGAGGGGTCGGTGGTGTGGTGGTGGTGGTGCTGGTTGAGGTTGTTGTTGTTGTTGTAGTGGTGGTAGATGTTGGGCTTGGTTTTGTTGTGGCAGCCAATTCTGGCTCCTTTTGACTACCCGCTAAACGCTGTTCATCTAGCGAATCCTCTTGCTCTGCTTCTTCTTCTTCTTGCTGTGGCTGATATGCCACCTCAGCATAATTCTCGGGCAGAACATCCACAGGATTTTGATGCACATACAATGGATCTGGCTCTGAATAACGATATATTGACTCTTCAAGTGGTTCACTTTGTACAAATTGCTTTTCATTTTGCTCATCATCCAAAGAAGAAGAGGAGCCACTGCCACCACCAGCATAAATCAGCAATGGCGGCAATCTGTTTGCCTGTTGATACTTTGAGGCTTGTCCATAAATTTGTGATGGACGCAAATTGTCACCCGTCTCATCGCCAGATTCCAAAGACTCACTAGACGACGACGAGGAGGGCCTTGAGCTGGGGAATTGCACAATTTGATGGTCACCTCCATCCTGCAGCTGGTGATGATGATGATAAAAATTTGTCTGTATTCGCGTTGGCGGGGGCGGTGGTGTCGATAAGCGATAATCTTGTTCCAATTGCAATTGTCCCTCGTGTAACGAGGAGGAGCCACCAGGAGCAGTATAAAAATGATGATGAAAATGATGGGTGATTGGCGCCCCTGTAATCTGCCCATCATTGCCATTGCCAATCAAATTGTTTTCATTTGGCAAGGGAAATCGCTCTAATTCAGCATGAGAATTACTAAATTTCACAGCCGAATAATTGGGACGGAATGTAGTCGGGGTAATATAATTTTGACGTAATCCCATATTAAAGAGTCCCGGAAACAGCTCAATTTTTGAACTACTCTTCTGTGGCAGACCCTTCAGTAGATACTCACCAATATTTAACTTGGGTGGCAGTAATGGCAGTGGCGCCGGCGGTGGAGGAGGAGGCGGAGGTGCTTGGAATATGCCGTGAACAAAAGTCGCCTGCGATTGTTCCCGTTCATGACCCTCCCATGTCCGATCCCCTCTATCTCGATCACGATCTTGTCGCCGTTGGGCCATTGCCAATTGTTCGCGTTTATCATTGTACACCAGACGACTAAAACTCTGAGGATAATCATCCTCTTTTTGTATATAACTCTGCTGTGACCAACTATCTCGGGTCAATGGTGTTACACTGAATTTAATCTCATAATGATAGCGGCCATCAGTTGCTCCATCTCGATGTCGTATGCGTTGCACTTGCCACAGAGCGCGACGTTCCCCGGTCTGTTCCACAGATGCACCCCCATGCTCTACAAAACGATAACGATGACTGGCATTCCCTAGCATTTGCTCCAAACGTCCACTGGCCAGAGTTACAATGTCACCGAAACGTGACGGGCTAGTTATCCTCTCGTGTCCCTTTGCTGCCACATAGGGCGTCTGTAGGAACTCATGATATTGATGCAATTGACTGGAATACATGAGTAATTTTTTAAAAGTGGTCAAATCTACTTCGGACTATGTGATACCTTAGATTACCAGCTGCTGCTTCAATGGCTGCATTTGTGAAGAGTGTCACATATGTGACATGCTTAAGTGTACGTTCCCAGGGTCGTTTCTCATCTTGCTGCTCCTCTCTCTCCTCTTTGTAATAGAGACGCTTACCAGGCAGTTGTAGACCCTGCTTGGGTGTCAATACCACATCTCGTCCTGTACCGCCGCCTCCAACTATAGCTTTAGACAAAGGCAACTGCAAATGAGAGCAAATTTTTATCCAAAAACAAAACAAAAAATTATATACATATATACAGTAGAATCGTGTTCTTTATTATTTTATGGTTGCAAACTAAAAATATCATAAATTTTGGACTTTTAAAAACAATCGCACGCACAGCATTATTGAAATTTGATATGCAGTTCGTTAGGCTAATGAGCTGTTAATAAGAGCTTCATTAAAATTTGAATGGACATCTATTAAGAATTTCTGCAGCCTTAATTGCCGTGCTGACACAACATTATGAATGTCCTTGGAAGGTTCCCCACAAATCGCCACACCATTGTTAATAAGAACATATTTCTTCAGTTCTTTCTTTAAAATCGATAGTTGATTTTTAAGAGCTCTCACTCAAATAGAGGACATTCTCCTTTTCGTTTTCAAAATCAGTTAAGAATGAACTGCGGATACTGACATTATTTTGCCGGAACATCGCAAAAGCCGTTTAAATTGTGAAAAATATCGTGGCTATAAGCGGAGACCTACCCAACGGAGGCCCTTCGATATAAGCTTGTATGAGGACCAACCAAGTTATTGTATTTTCGTGGCTATAACCGGACGGAAGCTATAAGCGGAGTCGTTATAAACGGATTCTACTGTTTAAGCTTAGTAATTTTCACCTACAATTGCCATTAGAATGGTCAATAAACCGATAAATTTCCACATATTGTAAAAAAAAAAAAAAAAAAAAAAACGAAACAAAACACAATGGTTTGTTGTTGTTGTTGTTGTTCTTATGGATACGATATGAGCTGGGCGCGCTTGAAAACTCGACTGAAACGCGTCCAAGACTTGCGCATGCTAATAATCGACAACCAGAAGCAGAAGCACCACATCCATCTCTCTGTTGGCTCTATGTTTTGGGTGGCACACTCCATCATCAGCAAACGGTTGCCTTTGTCTCTCTGCCTCTGCTTCTGCCACTGCCACTGTTGCTGCTTTCATTGAAGCAGCCAAGCGATGAGCAACAGCAGCAGCAGCAACGATGGCAACTTGCCTACCAGCGGCAAAGATTTTGCAATCCGCATTGTTACGGCCAAAATTTTGTGTTGTAGGAAACTCAGACTCGGTCGGGAAGGGGCTTGGTGGTGCCGCGCATTTATGCAACACTTGCCACCAGCCGTTGGGTGACCTACCCTAACTCAAAAACAAATGTGATTTTCCACTTTGCCAAAAGCCAAAAGTGGCCTAGGTTTTTTTTCCCCCACATGTAGGTACATCATCATATGTAATACCCTTTAATTGATCTAATCTAATCCAATTGAAGCTAACCAACTTTCAGTTATGATTCAAATTGAAAGAGACCTATCGAGACATAATTAGAAAATCTTTTATCAAACTTCATTTTGGTTTCATCATGAAGTAAGCCTTATTTCTATTCAATTATTGTATAGGGCATTTTAATATTCGTTATCCAGAAAAAATTAAAACAAAAAAAATATTTTCGAAAATGTAATGTGAATTGGTTTTGTTAAGCTTCTTAACTTGATTTCATTTTCATTTGCTGCGTTTCTCGTCTTCTTCTGTTTAGCCTCCATTTTGGGCACAATTATGCTTTAGATTTTCATAGAGATATTATGTTATTCTATACGCTTCGTCGATGTCGGAACTGACGGATTTCCAACTTTTGATCTCTAGTGGATTTCACCTTGTCTATGTTCTGACTACTACATAATGAGAAATGATGACCTGCTAAAGATAAGGCCCCTAACCAAAGTCATTTAACATTGAAAATCTTACATTATCTACATTTAGCTAGTAAGAGACTTTTACCTATTCCCTGAAAGCAAGAGATGCTGATGTTGATGAGGATGATGAAATGGATTGGGATACGCTCAATTTGAGGCGAAAGTCAAACCTCCGTGACATGAAAACTTCAACTTTTTGGGGGAGGAGTGGAGAATTTCAATCTATTCATTTTAGATAATGCTAACCGAAGTTGTTATTAGCTGACGGTGGGAATTTTTTGGGGTTTTTTTTTTGCACATGATCTTGACATGCTAAGAAAGCTATAGTCACCTCGATTAGAATATATACATGTACATACATACATATATGTATGTTTAGATGAAACCGACGACCTTTTGAAAAGCCATTGACATTGTGAATAAAGTTTTTTCTTGTTGTTGGTGCTTCTCTTGAGGAGATTGAGTGAACAAATTCCAACGCATTTGCCAATGCATTTGCTTGCCAAATGGGCGCATAATTAACAACTATGCTTCTATAGCCTCTCCTCCCCCTTTCTCTTTCTCCTCCATTACCTTCTCATTTAGTTTAGGTAAGCGCTGCTCTTTATTGACATAATCGTCTTTAGAGTGCCAATAAACTGCATGTAATGGCAAATAAACATGGCTTTAGGAGGAAAGCGGGTGGTTGCTGGTGGGTGAGAGAAAAAAAATTCAAACACTCTCTGTCTGGGGCCCCCCATCATTAGTAACGCACCAAACCGAGCTGGATTGGCTGGTTGGCTGGTTGGCTGGCTGACTGGCTTACTGTGAGTGTGTTGCCGCTTGGTTCCACGCCATGGCACACATTCGCAACGCAACAATGCGAATGCAACAAAAGTGTCGCCAAAAAATCATTTAATGATGCATTTCCTAATCTATCTCTTTGGTCTCTTTTGTTTTTGTTTTTTTTTTTTGCAGCAAATCTACCAGGAACCACAGTGGCCCATCAACTGGTGGTGGCCATCAGACAAAAGTGTACACCCGAGGAGGTGGTCAATATATTAAAAGAGATCCCAAGCAGCGGCTATAGCGGCGAAGAGATGTCCGATGGCAGTTTCAATGCTCTGAAAATAGATGTATTCGTTCAGACACTATTGAACCTGGGCTCAAAATCATTTTCGCATAGTTTTGCTGCCATCTCGAAATTTCATGCGGTATTCCGTGCTTTGGCCGAGACCGAAGAGGCTCAAATTTGCATATTGCATAATATATTTGAGCTCTGGTCATCCCATCAACAGATGATGGTTGTTTTAATTGATAAATTGCTTAAATTGCAAATTGTCGATTGTTCGGCAGTGGCCACATGGATATTCTCCAAGGAGATGACAGGAGAGTTTACAAAAATGTATCTCTGGGAGATATTACATTTAACCATTAAGAAAATGAACAAGCATGTCATCAAGCTGAGTAAGTAATTAATCATTTAGTTGTCCTGTTTTGGTCAGCCTTCAATCATTTTCATTCATCTTTCATTTAGATACTGAACTAAGCGATGCAAAGGATAAACTTTCCAAGGCGGATTCTTCGTCTAGCGATTCCGATGAGGATACACCACATAAACGCAAAAAACCCATCACCCATGCAGACAAACCATCCGAGGAGGTAAGTCAAAGTCAAGTGACTTTAATGCGATATAATTTAATCTATTGTTTTTTGTTGTCCAGGTTGTGGAACGTATGGAGGAGAAACTGGAGGCAGCGAATGTGAATCAAAAACGTCTGTTCCTGATTGTCTTTCAGCGTTTCATAATGATACTCTCGGAGCATTTGTTGCGCTCTGATACAGACGGACGGGATCCGGATACAGATTGGTATCGATGGACAATTGGACGATTACAACAGGTCTTTCTTATGGTATGTCTAAGCATCTGCATATGCATTATTCTTTTTAATTATCTTCTAATACGACTCTTTAATACTTTTTTGCAGCATCATGAACAAGTTCAGAAATATAGTAGCACACTGGAGACCTTACTTTTCACATCCGATCTGGATACACATATATTGGAGGTGTTCCAACAATTTGTGGCCTTGCGTGCGTGAAGCCAACAAAAGCAATGCAAACGGATATGAAAAATCGCTATATATTTAAATACCATTGCAAAAGAGGTTGCGCATTTAATTTGGACAACGATATGCCGTGCCCTAAATCAAGCCTTTCCGTTTCTACAACGTATAATCAATTCTTGAGTCGTTCAAGTTAATCAAGCTACTATTTAACATTCTCAGTCTGTCAATGAAGTCCTCTAAATTATTGCAACCGCTTGGCGATTTGTCGATTGTCGAGCAAAACATGAATTTGCAGGGGTACAAAAACAAAAAAAAACTATGGCACGGCCGTAGTTAGTTCGGAACTCTGGTTTCCTTATATACATATTTATATATATATATATATGTATGAAAGAATTGTAGAAAGCTTTTCATGATGTCATGGTCATAATGAACAAAACATACATACATATACAAACGATTTAAATTTGTTCCTTGTTCCATTATTTTTGTCCATTACAAAATCCATCATTCATAAATATATATGCATATAACTATTTAGGCAGACATTTTGTAATTTGTTAAACGAACCGAGAGTAAAGATTAAAAATATTTAGACACACAATTGTAATATGTTAACGATGTAAGAAAATAGATAAACCAACAATGCTAATTTTAAATAATTTGCACTTTTGTCTTTTTTTTTTCTTTTTTGTTCATATATGTAGTTTCGAATAAATTGATTGGACTTTAATGAAAGTCAATATACATACCTACCATAAATAGTTTTAGTATGTAAATAGAAACAAACCAAGAAGAATTTTAAATTGTGCTGGCTGCTTAATAACATTTTAAACCCAATATATTTTGGAAAATGTTACCTAAATTTCATAAAAGTGGTTTTAATTTGGCCTATAAGTATATAAATTATTTTGGTGAAACTTTGTTTTCATTTTATTATAGCCTACTTTTTGGCAAAAAAAAAAAACAGCAGAGAAAAACAGTTTTTAAATGCATTTTGAAATTCGATTTATTGCTTTGGCTTAGGTAAATACAACATATGCTTGTATGTGTGTCTGTCTATATATATATATTTATAGATATAGATGTGTTTTTCTCTTCTTCTTTGTATGTGTCATACATATGTATATATGAAAATATATTTTTCAATTTCTTTCCAGTTTGCTCTTCATTTTTTTTTATGGCTTCGCTTTTGAGGTAATCTTTGTGAATTCTCAAGATTGCAAAGTTGACGGAGAATATCTCTGGCTATATACTTATTATATATGTATATATGTATAATTGCTTTTCGTTAGACCAAAAACCGTTTCCATGAGTCGCTATGTAGTCCAGGTCGTCTTTGTTGTTTAAATTTGTTTTGCTGATTACGAGGAAGTTCGTGGCTGACTGGGCACATATTTCTCCGATGGCTGATATTGCCATTGGGCACAGATTTCCTCCTGTTCCGTTTGATTGTAGCCAGCTCTGTTATGGGCAAATTAAATTTAATTTTCATGTTGTTTTTGTAATTATAATTTATTTAAAAAAAAAAAAAAGGAAAAAATGTGAAACACTTCATGCAAACGACATATTTTTGGTGAGAGGAACGAACACATGCATATGACTATATATGTTTGACTATGATTGAGAGGTTATGGATCTATATACTACTAATACTACAGGTGCAACAGTCTTCTCAACTCTGGCTTTTCATGATGATTAACTCCAGCCATAGCTATCACCATAGCCAGGCGGTTCTGGTCCTGGTCGTGGCCCTGGCCGCTCATAGTAATAACCCGATCTCGATCTGGGCGGTGGAACTTCTCGACTGACTGGCGCATACAGGCTATCCCAGAGAACCCGTGGCCTCTGGACTACCTCACGTATTATATTGACCGCCGCAAGGCCAACACTGGCCAATTTAACGCCAAATCGTCGAGCACTTTGCTTAACCGGCGCAAATACCGGAACGGCCAGGGCCCGACCCTGGGGATGAGCCAATATCTTGGATATCAAATTATCCCCATGCGGTGGGACATAAAGATCCGCCTGCCGGAATTCAGCCGGACATTGATTTGACCCATAAAAATAATCCTCGAACCTCTGATGCGCCGAACAGGGACTGCGCTCCTGAAAGCATGTCACCTGCACCACATTATAGAAAATGGCTCCCAATGTATTGGCCGTTTCCGTATTGGCCGCCTGCAGGCAGCGTCTAAATCGAGCATCGCAATCGCAATGGGAACGAGTAAAGGTGCCCCTATTGCACAATCCACGTCGACATTCCCCGACATTGAGTACATCGGGACACATGTCATGTTCCCGACAGCAGCGATCCTCGCGTGCATGTGCACCCAGATCATCGTAGCTGGTGGCCGCAGTGCCAGGACCGCACCATTTAGTCCCAGGATAAATAAAGCCCAATCCGCCACGAAACTCATGGCCATACGAGCCCTGACGTCGGCAAACCTCTTCCAGTTCCATAACTGATTCACGTGGAACCTGACGAATACGTCTTGGATCCGATTGCAAGAGCATGCGTTGTATATCGCCACTGCCAAAAAGAAAAGGTTAATTATTGGTTAAACCAATATACAAATATTTACAGATGTCATTCTTTACTCACCGATCTGTGTGCATTTTGCAGAAGGGATGACGCGATGACAACTCCACCATTACCGTCATGGTCATGTCCGAGATAAGGACAGCTGAGCCGGAACTGGTTAGCATCATCTGACCGATGACTAACAGTACCAGCGACAACGCCAGCAAACTCATGGCTAGAACAAAGAAAAGATATATAGGTCATCAACATTTCAAATTGTCTTAATCTAAGTTCAACGGATTAGACACGATTCTTGTCATGTTTCTTCAAAAAACAACCTAAAGTCCTTTTTTGATCTTAAATTATTATTATTATCCAACATTGTAACTTGGAATTAATTCTATTTTACAATTAAATAATAATAATAATAATTCGTATACGTATAGGTTGCTAAAGAAGCTATAGATTAAAAGATTGTCTAAGGCCTCTTTTTCGTATTCTTTTCTAGATTTCTTCTAGATCTATAATGCAAGAGTGCTGACTTTGTTCTATTCAGTGCAAGAGATCAAGTTATGTCTATTTAGCCAAAGATCAGGCCACTATATCATTTGCGATAATTCTGCCAAAAATGAAATTATAGATCAATAACAGAGCCATTTTTGAAGCAATTATTTTCAAAATTTGACGACTGATTATAGCCCTCATAAAAATAATAAGTTGGGAATTCAGTTTATAGCTCTGTTATTTTTTAAGCGAATATAATGATATTTAATATTTGTAACTACAATACACTTGCATTTATGACTATATCAAATTTCGTTCAGATCGAATTACTATATCATGTGTACCCAAAAATAAATATTAAATTAGAAAAAAATTTGTTTGTTTTTTGTGCAATTACACATAATAGGAGCCTTTTAATTTCAAATTTATATTTTGCAACAATAATCTTAATGGTGTGTATCAAGGATACATCAAAATGTTTATAAACATGTATAGAAGAGATTAGCACAACATTGTGCCTAAGCAAACATAAGTTTGTATACAGAAACAAATTGTATTTTTTTTTTTTTTGGCCCTCTGATTAGTTTCTGCAAACTTTTCTATATAAGCATTTGAAGGACTGACCATGGTTTGCTTATGTGGGCCATCATTAGCACCAATGTTGTTGTTGTTGTTGTTGTTGGTGTTGGTGTTGGTGTTGCCGATGTCGCTGCCGCTGCTAGTTAATTAACAGTTGAATAGATCTGCTCGCCCGCATAGCATGAATTTTTGCATTTCTATATGAGCTCGGTGACCTCTGTGTCTCACCGGCGCGCCGGCGGTGCAGAGAATAAATCGCCACACTGGAACCATTATAATTTGTTTTCATAATGTTAATCAATTCCATAACAATTTCGGTTCATAGGTAAAGTAGAAACCACTGTAAGCATAACAAAAGAAGAGCAAACCAAAAAACAAAAATGCGCAAAAACACACAACAAATTATTGGCCAAAAAATAAAAAAAAAAAAAATAAAAGGCAAAATGATGACCAACGGAAACTGAAACCGAAAATCAAACTGTATAGCAGAGGCGGAGATCGCGACCTACCCCAAGAAGCGAAAAAAAAGACAACAAAAACAAAAATGTACAAAAATAACGAAAAAAAAAACAAAATTAAAATTTTAATTAATAAGCTAATACGTCGACTTTGTAATACCCTTTTTTTTTGAGTAAGATGAACAAACTTCAAACATATTGCTATGTTACTAACGAGTCTTGTTGTCAGAAAATTGCCTCAGATTCATGTTGCTGTAGTGTCATGTTGCTAAGTGACTATTTCGTTTCAGAGTCATGTTGTCAGAGAGTCAAATGTATCGCTACAGTGGCATGTTGCTAGAGCATCAAGTAACTAGAGATTCATGTAGCTAGGTAGTATTTTGCTTTAGAGTCCTGTTGAAAAAGAGTTAAATTGCTAAGCCATTTCTTTTTTAATGCTAGACGTATTAGAGAAGATGGTATTGTTTTTGGTTAGAGTATTTAAGCTGAAGACAGGAAGACTTATCTTCAAATTAGAGGCGTTAACTTGTTACGAATTCTTTTTTTCATCTTATTTTTTTCACCTCTTTGTCTCTTTCGGTATGGAAAAGGTGAAGGTCAGTTAGGTACAATTTTTCCATCTATCATGCCTCCACTAGCCGAAAAGATACATACATACATACATTCATATGTATGCGTATAGTTGTAAAACATTCAAAATGATATTCATATACAGCAATTCGAGTCTTGAGTTAATAATTAATGATGACATTTTCGAGGCGCTTATTATAAGTATTATTTATTGTTGCTCTTTTTTCATTTTTTGTTTTTGTTTTGTTGCATTGTTACAGTTTCAGTTTCAGTTTCAGTTCCAGTTTTATTTTCGGTTTCAGTTTCGGTTCATTGTCAAGAGGATGTGAGGGTGTTGTTGTTTTTTCTTTTTATTGTTGTATTGGTGTGGTGGGGTATTCTGTCA
The DNA here is from genome assembly GCA_018903935.1 of Drosophila insularis. Classification (NCBI taxonomy): domain Eukaryota; kingdom Metazoa; phylum Arthropoda; class Insecta; order Diptera; family Drosophilidae; genus Drosophila; species Drosophila insularis. The sequence goes on along the minus strand of JAEIFP010002303.1, from coordinate 13,363,323 downwards.
GTATGTCAGTCAATCAATCAGCTTAACAATTGTTCAATTCGATCGATCAATCTTAATTCGCCTGAGTTAGATCAATAAATAGTATGTCAGCATCTGATAATTCTAGTGATTCAACACAAAAAAACAGACGTTTATATTTATATAATCAAATGCGCAATTAATGAAAATATTAAAGCGAATTGTTGATGAAATTGTAATTGTTTAAGGGGTTTTGATATTACATATCGAATTCTATAAAGATTTTGTCTGACTTTTAGAACTCTTCTCTTTTCGCTAAAGATTAAGTTAAAGAATAAAATCAACGTTTCTACTTCTTCTTAATAATTTAATTATGATTATTTTTTTTAAAACTTCTGATTAGCATTGGAGGTCTTTAGGAAGTTCCAAGTTTACAATAAATTTCATTAAAGTTATTGGAACTATTGCACTTTTCAATGTCTCTAAAGATGAAATCACTATACTAAAGTTATTTCTATATTATTTGTTTGTCTGGGCGATCTAATTTAATCTACTCCCATAAAGAAACCGTTTAATTTTTAATTTCAATCTTGTTCGAATTTGGTCTGAGCTTCTGCGTTTTGCTCTTGATGTTTTTGAGTCTGCATAAATTTCAATGTCAATACTTTTGCTTTTCAATTTCATGGCATAATAAGCAACTTGCTGTCTGTCCATCTGTCTATCTGTCTGTCGATCGAACGCGTTTATTATTAGTTAACTTCTTTTTCTTTAAAAATTTTTGTTATTTTTTTCTTCATGTTTTTGTTTCTTTTTTTTTTATTATTATTATTTGTTTATTTCTATGTTGTTTTGCAAATGAAACGCTAAAATGGTAATCGATTTGAACGAACCAAATACCAAGTACAATGACCGCAGGTCTATCTATTTGATCACTTGAACAGTTTTTGATTTTTTTTTGTTTGCTTTTATTAATTTTTTTTACTTTACTGTCACTCAACAGAAACAGATCAACATCAACAACAGCATAAAATATCATGATGATGATGATGATGATCAGGATGATGATCATGTGGGGGCCGGGGCCGTTAAACCTCGGGGAATGTTGTGTATATTGAAGATATGCGTATACTTTGTACCCTTTCCAAAAATGAATGTGAACTTTGACTGTGTTGTTAAACTTGAAAGATTCCATTAAAAAAGAAACTAAAACCAGCTGAACTGAAGTGCCAATACCCTAAACGTAAGGTATAGTAAAAATAATTCCATCTATTTTAGAGGACACATACTACAATGAACAAAATAAAATCTACTTTGGAATTGTAAGCTATGCTTTCTCGTGTTCACTTTATGTAGTTGTAATTCCCAACTGGTTCGAGGAAATTACGTGTATATGCATCGCTCCCATAAAGATCCTTATCGTGTAAAAACTGGTTTGGAAGGTTCTTAAGCATCTTAAGTCTTTTAGATATGGGTAAACTTTCAATACGATCTGTCTTATGGCCGAAAGCTAATGTTCTTCAACGTGTGTAAGGGTAAAATAAACTTCTCTGATATCAGAGAAACATATTTATTCATATATGTATGTATATATGGTTGTCCCCTAGCCAAAGGGTGGATATGTAGGTTTGCGAGGGGTTGGGGGGGTTAAATGAGAGGCAGTCTTGGTTTGGTCTTGAATCATACCATCAATCAAAGTGCACCTGTTCCTCCTTCTTTACTTAGCAGTCAGTAAGACATTCCCTTTCGCCCTCCCCCCATATAAAACACCTCGAGTGGCGCATCAAAACTGGTTTCACTGAATTGTTACTGTTTGCATTTTGAATGTCATGGTGGGCCCCTCCACCGATTCACCACTCCCTTTACCTGTCCCCAGCTGGTGCAAACTGCTTCTTGTCCAGTTCATTCTCGACAACAACAAAAAGTGTAATAAAAAAAAAAAATAGTAATAAAACCAACTTGTAATCGTAAAAGAAGGTTCCAATGACAGCTCAGCTCAGCTCGGCCCAACACATTGGCTTTAGCTCGGTTTAGGCCAAGACTCTTGAGATAATTGCCATACACAGCAGCCACAGTGTAGATCTTAAATCGCTGTAATCGCTGTAATTGCTGCTCTACGTGCCAAAAGGAAGTTGTCCTTGCCACCAAAAAAACACATTGATTGAGGTCAAGTTGAAGAGCAGAAACCGCTGAAATCAGCGTTGCAGAGGGGATTGGTTAAGGGGAGAAGAACTGAGGATCACATGTAAACAAAACATATAAGACACGACTATCAAATTGGGTCGCATCTGGGATCATAAATACTTAGTCGATTGAATGGAATGGATCACAGAGACATAGCATTGTAATGGACGTTGGCTAAATGACGTTGACAGTGGCCGGTCATTGAACGGCTTCCCGTTGACTCTTTACGCTTTCAACCACAACTCTTCTCCGCCAACAATTTGAAGGCCAATAAGCATGAGAGACAAAGGCCAACTATACATACATAAGTTATCCAAGATCCAAGTATATGATGGTGTTTTTTTTTCTCTCTTTTTTTCATTTTATGGTTTTTATTATTTATTTTCATCCAGCAGAGAATGCTAATTGAATGCATAAAACTAGCAAGTAGACAAAAGAAATATATCTTAAAGATACTTTTCTACTCGATATATGTGGACACAGTCCATAAGCAATTGGTATATCCTTGAAGAAGATATCTCGACAACAGAATGGAAAAAAATAAAGTGCGCCCTCCAATTTTAATTAGCAAATTATTGTGTCTATCTAGCGATGAAGGGTATTGCCAGGTCGTTGTCGCCAATTTAACTATGTTGAATTAGTTTTTTAGCATGTTGTTCATATGACGGAAGTGACAATTTCTTGGAGAATCTCTAGTTGACCATTTGAATTTAGAACTGATTTTTGTGGTTTATATCTAACAACCTTCGTGATGATGATGAAGAAGATGATGATGATTATGATAATGATCATAACAATGATAATGATAATGATGTGCTAATCATTGTGCAAATTTTCGCAGCATGTCCATCGTACATATGTGCGAAAATGCTCATCATGCTTATAGGAGAGAAGCTTGCTTATCGGCTAGTTAAATATTTACAAATAAATATGCGAATGCTTATAGCCATGGTGATGGTGTTTAATGCCATTTTTGAGTGTGTCTCTGTGTGTGTGTTTATTTGGCCAATAAATGCCAGAATTCTATAAGCATCTTGCTTTCAGTTTTTTAAGTTTAAAAACAACATAACCATTTAGTGGGTGAGGCTCCATTACAATGGCATACAAAAGCTTCAAAATTGAGAAAACGAACCTTTGTTGATAGTTTTTTACCATATCCCTTCTATTTTCATTTAGAATAAGTATGTACATATATTTCAAGTTTCAACAGGTAAATATTGAATATGGAAATTGTGTTATTTATAAGGCCTTGTTAACATTTTTGATTGACTTGTAAAAGATAAGATAAGGCCAATCAAGTGAACCAATTTTCTTCTTTTCTTTTCAAATAGATTGAAAAACACATGTACCAATTTCGTCTCTAATAAAGTTATTTTTTATTAAAAAACGAGAATTGAACTGTTATTACATAAATCCAAAACAATTGGCAATAAGTAAAAAAAAAAATTTATAATTTCGTTATGTCTTTTTAAACTTTCTAATTCTTCTTTAACTTACAAAGTTTGAATTTTCGCCCAAAATTTTCTTCACGAGGACTTAAGAAAATGGAGATCCATTTAAAATTGAATAAATTCAAGAGAAGAAGTATTTCGATGAGTTAAATATTAAAATACATCAAAAAATTAAAATTCTTAAGCGTAAACTGAGAAACAATTCAATTTTTTAAAGTTAAAACTTTTACAATTTTATTGGCTGTTGGCAAAATGTTGTTAATATATAAATACCAACTTATTATATTATGAAATGTTAATTTCGGCTTAACTGCAGTGGCGATTGGATCAATTTGTTAATCGAAAAGCAATTCTGTTAGCCTTTTTTTTTTGTATATTAAATAGGGTGAAATTTTCGATTTAAAAAAAACAAATTTTACTCTTAAAAACTTACACCTAATGAACATATCAGTGCTCCTGGGTTAAGCCATATTGTATATATGCACATACTTACATACATATATCACAGGGGGTTTCCCATTTCACAAATTCACATTGCAACTTCAACTTTTGCAATTAAATTATCATTGAACGATTGAATTTTACAGTTACTGATTCTTTGAGCTAATAAAACTAAATTAAATTCTTAAAACCTTTAACAAACATTTTAAAATCAAAAAATTTAGGCACAAAAATTCATTTTATTGTCTTACGATTTTTCATTAATCTAAATTAATTTAATTTTTTTTTGTAGACTAACGTCGAAAACAAAAACTATTAAGAGACTATTTTTTAACACGTTTTAAAGAATTCTTAAATGTCCTTTTTTTTTAATTTTGGCAAATTAAATTTCAATCCTAAATATCCTTTTTTTTGTAATTTAAATGGAGGTCTTTAATAAGGACATTTCACGTTGCCTTCACCTCTTGACATTTGCAAAAATTTGTTGCCACTTTCCATTGAATCTCTCACTGTTTCCCCTGAGCCCTAACATCTGACTTTCACTCTCTGTTTAAGCTACTCTCTTTTACATCTGTTTCTCTTTCTAAAAGTGTCTGTGTGTGCGAGTCTGCGTGTGTGTGTGTGTGTGTGGGTGGCCTTCGTGCGTAAATGACCTTGAAAAAAGGCAGCAAAGAGAGAGCAGGAGCAGGCCAAGCAACAACAAGAACAATTTCGACACAAATATTCCGGCACTTGAATATTTTTTGTTTTTAAAGAATTTTGCCAAATTTAACAAATGATTTGTTTTATATGTAGTAATATATTTCAGTTTTTTTTTTTTTTTTGTACCTGGAGCTGTAACGCTTTGCCCAAAATTTAATAAAAAAAAAAATATTTAGAGAATAAGGACTTTTGGGACTTGGTCTCGGCTATTTATGGTGGACGGAGGAGGCGCGATTCTGTTTCTCGATTTCTCGGTATCTCTTGGCTGACGATGCTCGCAACAAAACATTTCCGCAACGCGTTTGCGGCGCAACTGAACTTGATTCTGGCGCGTCGAGCGATGTTAAACTTGGACTTGGCCAAAAAATTGAAATGAAAGAGAAGAAAACCAGAGGAGGAGGAGAAGCCAGCAGAGCTTGGCTGCAGCAGCTATACACGGTCCACACAGCACTCCAATCGCAACGAAGCTTTGATGCTCTTTGTTGATGATTTTTGGGCTGAAATTTCATCAGGGTATCAAGTTAAGAGAGATTTACATCAGAAATCTTGAAAAGTATTCCCATTAATTTTTTTCTGGATGATTAATTATATATTGATGATTAAAAAAAAATAACTTTGTATGTACTGAAACTACCTATTTTACTTACTTAAATTACTTACTGCTTATTGCAGTCAATTAATCGACTCAAATACTTAAAATACTCATAACCAAGTAACAAATATTCTCTTCAGAATCGTTTTCGAAAAACATTTATACAAACATTGCAAATAGATTTTTGTATAAGAAAGAAAAACAATATATTTTAAAAGAAGTTTAAATCAGTTTTAAATTTTGAAATGAAAGCAGATAAAACATTGTTCTTTGGGTTAAAATTCCCCTTAATTTTATGCTTTGATTTCCAAATTAATATAATAAAACGTTTAACTTTTAAAACTCAATTTAGTATTCAATTCAGTTTTACTCTATTAGAAAATATAAAATAAAAGCTTTCCTACTCCCAAAAAGTTATTAATGCAATGCCTTTTCTTTTCAGTCTCGAGTTTCGAAATAAATAAGAAATATATCCGCAAATTGTTCTAATTTTGAATTTTGTCAAATTAAGCAACGAACCGCGCAAGTTTGAAAAAAGTTCGCCTCTCTTTATACCATGTAACCATAGAGTGAAGTGGTATACAAAAGTCGGGAAGGAGATAGACAATGTTAAATCAGCATCAAGAGCTGATTCGAGATATAAATGCATAGAAATTAATTCATATTTGGTCTTTTGAATTTCAAATATTTGTTCTACTTGATTCATGGTATGCCAAATTCAGCGAGACGGCAGACTTGCTTAATTTTTCTAAATGTAAGCTTTTTGTAATATTTTTTTTAACTATGGCTTATTGAAGCTTTCGCACACTGCTGCCATCTATTTTTCCTTTGTTAGCCCCAAGACGTGGTTACGATTTACTTTGGCATTGCAAGTAGAAGGAAAGAAATGACTGTTAAAAATTATTGAACGCTGCTTATATAATTTTTACGATTTGACAATTTCAAAAATTAAGAACCATAGCACAAATTGGGAGGGCTTTTGAGAAGTTTTAATTCAAATGGAAACGTAATGAGGTTAAAGAATCTAGATCCTCTTCTCCAGGATGACTTTCTCTTAATCATGTTCAGGCGATAAATCTAAACTCTAGCAACAATCGGGTCCTTATACTTTATAAGCCTGGAAAGTATGTAATCCGCAGTAAATCCAGTTTAACATTTGCTCATTACTTTTTTAAAGAAAAAAGTCTCTCAGTTTTGGGTCACATTTCAAGTTGTATAAATTGTTTATTAAATATACATGTATTATGTGTTGTATTAGAAAAACAAATACATACAATAGGTTTTTATGCAATTGCAAAAATTAAGTCTTACATACTAACCAAAAAAAAAAAGCTCTGATGTATAAAAATAAAAAGGAATTCTATTTATTTATATAAGTTACACAAAAAAAAAAAAAAAGAAAAAAAAAACAACAAAAAGTTATATTAACTACGACATAGCCATAGTTTGTATACCCTTGCAAATTGGCATTTTGATGGATTTGGAACCTACACGTAGTAAAAATATATAAATCTATAACTAAGTATAAGAAACTGAAAGAAAGAAATCCCAAAAATTGTAATTTCACGGAATAAACTTATATGCTTTCAACCTATCGTTCCTATGGTAGCTATATATATATGTATGTGATCTTAGTAATTTGATATTGATTAAATTTGACAATATCCTAATATCTTCAAGAAACTAAATTGTTATTGCACTAAGTGTGTGTGAGTGTGTGTGTGGCTGTGTGTATTGACCAATCGGTTCTACATATGAGCTATATAATCTCATCTGATTTGGTTGTAAATAAGCTATATCGGAATCGAAAATGCATACAACTAATACAATACAAAATTTGAGTTAAAAACATAACTTAATGAACCAAACAGCGATTCCTGCTCAAAACTATAAAAAAAAATCTTAAAGTCGTCCGATTCGAACTGAAGTGCAAAATGCTAGACTAGAGGCACCGGCAACATATTGAAATGGTTGTCAAAAAGATTATAAACAACAGATATAAATATTTACAATCAATTCTATTGGATAAATCTTATAACTATACATTTGCCCTGGCCATAATCTATACAAAAATTTGCAAGGGTATGGAATCAAAAAAAAAAAAAAAAAATTGTTAGTATTTTAGTTTTATGATTAAAGTTTTTAGTTCTGTGTTTAAATGTGTCTTATATTTATATAGACCTAATCCGTTTTCAGTTCTTGTTTATGGATATTTCGGGTTAATATTAGTTTGTTTTATTAGGCAATTGGCTTGTGGTATAGTTTATATATATATATATGACATTACATATAATAATTTCCCTAAATAAATTTTGGAAAACATTCATATTATGTTTGCCTTTTTTTGTTGGCTTAAGACTAACTAAATACTAAGTGAAGTTACAAGCGGGAGACCAAAATAAATTGAGATGATTAGGTGTACATTTTTTATGGGGGAATTTCTTTTCCTTTTTGTTTTCTTTTTCGTTCCTTCGGAGAGCACACATTTTTAACTATATTAAACTATAATTTTAGGATGATTAAAGGATTGCAAAGACTTTTCACAATGTTATAAACGAAAATTTAGATAGTTCTTGTTTTGTTTTTTCGTGTTTCAAACATCAGAGACAAATACGAGGGAATCGCGGAGAGGAGGTGTGTATGTGTGTGTGTGTGTGCTTATGTGGATGTAGTGATTTTGATATTGCCTTTTGTTTTTCATATGAGTCCAGTTAGTTGGTTAATTGGTTCATTTGTTGGTTGATAGCTTTCTCTGGTTTGTTAATTTGTTTGTTTTCTTTTTGTTAGGTTTTTCCAAATTGTTTGTTTGCCTTTGGCGTCTCGCTCAGTCTTAAACATAATTAGGTGGGATCCTCTACCTGATGTTGGCGAACAAATTAAGGACAGACTTGTTCTCCTTTTGGCTGCGCGCCTTACTAAATACATTCCAAAAGCGCAGCGTCTCATCGCCAGCACCGGTGACAATTGCCTCACCATCGGGACTGAGGGCCAAATAGAGTACACGATACGAATGTCCAGTCAGTTTAGCCACTTGCGTCAACGATGGATATTTCCATACAAGTATCTGATTCTGCGAGTAGCCATGCGTGGAGACCAGCTCCGACGAATGCTTGGACCAGGCCAAATTGCAGACCTGCGAACCGGTATCCACGCACTGCATGGGCTGACCCGTCAGCGTATTCCAAAAGCGTATACAACGATCAGCAGTACCGCCGCCACTGGCCAATAGGCCATGATGATGCGGTGACCAAGCAATGGCCTTCACGGCGGCCATATGTTCGGTATATGATTGCACGGGATTTACTGAATGCTGATTCCAAACATAAAGACGATTGTCATTGCCACCGCTGGCCAGGTACTGATTATCTGGTGACCATTTCAAACCGCATACTTCCTGCCGATGGCCAGCCAGGCGACGTTCCGATTGCAATTGCGGTGTACGTGTATCCCGCTGTATAATCCAACGATCTCTGGAACCACTCGACAAGATATCATTATTCCAGGCAAGAGCTCCAACACGTGCCGAGTGACCATTTAGTTTATTGATCTGCCAAAGAGAATTAATTCAATTAATTTACTTGTAATTTAGTTTGCATCTACCATTCACTCTCTCACCTGCTTATTGGCGGCCACATCCCAAACAGTAACATAGCCATGATGTGTACCAACGGCCACTGTATTGCCACGTTCATTCCAGGATACCGATGTCACTGTATTCGCATCCGGACTGAGATCACACAAACGTGTTACCTGACTAGTACAGGCGCTCCATAAATAAACACAACTGCCCAGACCTACAGCCAAAACATTTTGTGATGACCAATCGACCAAATTTAAATAGAAATCATCTTGCAACTCCGGTGCATCGAGTACTTTGAATGGTATTCTCGATATTTTCCTTGTAGCCTTTCTGGGTGAACGCAATAGTTTTTGACTTTTGGCGCTGACCGGTGACAATGAGTATGGACACTCGCCATTGTAATCCTAAAAGAGAGAGAGAAAAGAGAGGGAGTTAGAGTAAGTCTTAGAACAAATATTAGAGAGATCTGTGATTCTGACAATTGTTCCAATTGCAGCTGACCATTAAATTACCAAAGTAAATTTCAAAAAAAAAAAAAAAAAAACAAAGTGAAAGATATATGTATGTATGTATATAATACCCCATTGATGTTTGCTTAACGCGTACTTGGCGTGGCAATTAACGCCATCGTGCTAAAAGCCACGGCCGCATCATCGACACGGTGGCCGTTCCCCGTCTTTTGCCGTTTTCCCCCTGCGTCATCTCTCATCTGCCAAACCAAAGCAAAGCAATTGCCTACAACAACGACGACTTTGGTCATTTGAATTTACATTTGGCACGCATTCCATTCCATTCCATATACCCATATACCCATCGATCACAATAAAACCTTTGTAATTTTATTTTTTTTGTGTTTTTTTTCTCTTTTTCTTTGCATAGAAACTGCGTGCAGAAGTATGTTAAGCGTATGCGTCGTCGTTGTCATCGTCATAGGCCCTTAACCTAAGGGCACCTCACTATGTTTACCTCATTTCTTTTCCTAGCCACACACTTATGCAATGTTGCGTTACAAATCCGTGATTTAAGTGCACAAAAACCCAATTGAGAAAGACAAATGAAGTACTGAGGGTGAAAACTAGTAAAAATTGGCCGCCTAACTAACTTGAATTGATTTCATATTTACATATGTATGATATTATCATTTATGGACCATGATAATTTGCTATACGTCTTTAAACAACTTTTTGGAAGAACAGAGATCGAATAGTCTTATGAATTTGAATTTTCATAAATCCATTGTTCACTTACTATCACTCAAATTGTAGGAAAAATATTTAATTTTGTATGAGATTAACATTTGAATTCAATTTTTGTTTGAATTTTCAAATATCAATTGTTAACTATCACTCAAATATATCAAGGGACATCTTTATGAATTTTACATCGATCTTTGACGAATCCATTTCTATAGATGTCCATGCGTTTCTATGAAATTCTTAACATAGACCCAAAGTAGAAATTAATGACTCAGGGACTCGATTGAACAGAAAGAACCTATATTATTACGAATCCTATATGAATGATAGGCCATTCATTTGGATTGGTCAGCTGTGTTAAGTGAATTTCTTTGTTTTCAATTCCAATGGTCGCAAACATTTGTTTCTACATATATATATATATATATGTATGTGTATGTGCATCAGTTACATTGAAAATCAAACGTATCAAAAACGTTCAAATACTCGCGAAGTTTTGTGTTTCTCAGCTAAGCAAATAAAATGCTATTGATTCATTTGAATCTATATCATCATCTGCGTCAGCAGCACCAGCAACCACTAAATCATTGTGGGAATTGAATCGAATATGTATATGGTTGGAAAATGGGTGTGGGTTGTCTGGGATCTGGATATTTGGGTTCTGGGTCAGGTGATTAAGCGAGTAAACATCCCGACAAACATTTTTCTTGTTTTCTGTCGTTGTCAAAAAAAAAAAAAAAAATACAAATATAAAAATTGTTACTTGTGTTTGCCTTAGATAAGTCGGGTAAGGGTAAGTTATTTTTTTTGTTTTTGTATGACTAAGGAACATTGACCTGTTGCGCTGCTATGACTACTTCTTGATAATGCTTTCCTCTAAGCCTACGTCATGAATTCTCTCTGATGAAAGTTGAGATTGCTTAAGCCATAAGCTTTTACATAGGGGTAGGGTAGTGATGGGTTCCGGTTTATCTTTTTGTTTTTGTGGCCACAGTTCATGATCTCTCAACGGTCGTCCGTCATATGAAGAAGCCTCTTAATTCATTTGATAAATTAAAATTTAATTCAATTAACTCAAGATAACCACCAAAAATTTAATTACATTTGAAATGGTGCGGTTTTGTTCTTCTCCTGCGTTGCAGTATGAGATTATGAGATCATTGTTGGTTTATTTCTGTAGTAGCTCGCCTGGGGAAAGGTCGAACGGTCGGCCTGGTCGGTCAATGGGTTGGCCCTTAATGGTCCACTTTACACATTTGGCCAGCAAAAAGTCTGTGTGTCTGCGTGCTGTTTTAATGACTCTCTAGAGTTTCTGGGGAAAATCCCCCCTTTGAAAGGGGAACTCAAAAGTGATGATCATAAAACGTACAAGCCAAACAGCCATTAAAAAAATTTAAATGTTTTTCGATGTGGCCGAGGCAAGAAGGGAAAAAGGCAAATAATGTATATACCAGAAAAGTTAGAAGGAAGAAAAAGATCGTGTGTATGGTAAGCCTATTAGAAATTCAATTGTTAAAACGCTTAACACACACACACGCACACACACACACACATACAGAGCAGACCCATTCATTGCCGACATATTAACTGCTGCTGTCGCGTCTCATGATCATTTTGTCTGCTGCTGACAAATGTCAAAAGGAAATTCAAAGTCTTGTTTTGCTTTGTTGTTTCTTTTGGCTGCGATTAAAATCTGTTGGCGGCCTATGGCCTCCGCTTATACACCCCAGCCCTCCCTCCGCTTTACTCCGCCCCTTCGACCAAAAGCCTACTGGACTTTTGTTAATTTTGTCATTTCTGTATTCGTCATGGTTGTGTCCATTGTCTAATTAACAGGGCGGCTGTTAGAAAGCAAAATTTTTGAAAGCAAGTACAGTCAATCCAGTGCCATATACTGGTTACCCTTACCAAATAGTTCTGCTCGGCCAAGTTAAGACGTTGAAGTTTATTTCATGTGGACATTGCTATATAAACGTTAAAAGAGTATAACATATTCGTGTTACATTTGTCTTCAGTTTTTAGAAGAAATACCGGCCGGCCGGCATTTATTTTGCTGTTGTTGTGGGCGGCGCTTGGAGGTTTGGAGCTTATAAATTAAACAAATAAACAACCAACCAAGAGACAGATACCGACAACCAGTGAGGAATTTGGTGTGAGGGAAATGAGAAAAGAGAGTGGCTCACAAATGGAGGAATGTAAACCAAACAGCAGCAGCAGCAGCAGGTTGCCAGCCTCCTCCACCCCCACCCACAAGCCCTCCCTCCTCCAGTCACCTGTTTTTTAACTAGTTTGAGGGTTAATCACTTTGCTAATTTATATACCTACTAAACGTATACATATATAAAAAATAGATATATAGATATGTATATACAGGTATGAATAGTCACAGCCTTCTTTGGTTTTTTTTAATGCTATGTTAATGCAAATGTCTGCTGCATAAATTTATAATAATAATAACAATAAAACAAACAATGAAAGAAGAAGTTCGGTATTCGGTGTCGGAGTCTCAGTCGGAGTCCAAGCCGGTGCCTAGCCTTATTATGTGTGTGACGACTGTGTGTGTGTGTGTGTGTGTTGTTTCTATAATTCCATAATGGCTTTTCGAATTGATTAACCAACAGGTGCACACACACAAAACTCAAAAACAGCCAAACACGAAATTTAATCGGAAAGTAGCGACGGCTCTTATAGTAAAATGAACGATCAAAGAAGTTCAAGTCCAAGGCCAAAAAAAATGGTCATATACCCCACACCTCCAACCTGTTTCTAAGTAGCTCAGTGGAAGCAATCAGGATCAATCTAATCCTAGTAATTCTTGAGTAATAAATTGTTAACTAACATAGGACATACGGTTGGGGCCAGGAATTTAAGGGTTAAGATTAGTTAATATACTGCTATTAAAATTACTAATAAATTTCAAACTAACTTAGGACATACAGTCCTTTTAAATAAGTCTATGAACATTTTGGTAAACTCACTCAATCTAAGATTTCTAATTTTGTAATATAAGTATAGGTATGTATATATTTTTAGTATTGAAAACGCTGCAGACATTAGCATCTATTGAAAGGAGTAATGACAAACTGTCATAACAAGTTCTTAAACTTGTCTATCATAAGAAATTACTTTTTGACACATGGACGACTACCGTCGGGTTTGGTGGTGGTGATTTGGATTCGGATTCGGTGGTCTTAACCCAGTCCAGTCGAGTCAGTCACTCGA